>OY992877.1:132694121-133051621 GCA_963921405.1 Cepaea hortensis
CAGTGTGGCTTCAGATAAGAACGTGGAACTGTTGACATGATTTTTGCTGCAAGGCAGCTGCAGGAGAAATGTCAGGAACAGAACTGCGAAATGTTCTCCACTTTCATTGACCTTACCAAGGCTTTTGATACAGTCAGCAGAGAAGGACTGTGGAAGAATATGGCAAAATATGGCTGTCCAAATAGTGCAGCTATTTCATGATGGCATGCAGGCAAGAGTACAGGAAAATGGTGAACTGTCTGGGCCCTTTCCTGTCACTAATGGAGTGAAGCAAGGATGTGTCCTGGCACCAACACTGTTCAGCCTCATGTTTTCAGCTATGTTGACGATTGCCTTCGAGAACAACGACATTGGAATAGACATCAAGTACCGCATGGATGGAAAGTTATTCAATCTCAGAAGGCTGAAAGCTAAAACCAAAATTGACAGCTACACCGTCAGAGAGCTCCTGTTTACTGATGATTGCGCTCTATACGCCAACTCAGAGGCGGACATGCAACATAATGTTTCAGCTTTCTCACATGCCTGTGCCAACTTTGGGCTCAATATCAGTTTGGAGAAGACTGTAGTTATGTACCAGCCAGCTCCAGGGAATAATCACACTGTGCCGAATATCATAGTGAATGGTCATAGTCTAAGTGTTGTGGACAAATTCACCTATCTTGGCAGCACTGTGTCACAAGCTGCCACAATTGATGATGAGGTGAATGCAAGAATCTCCAAGGCCAGCGCGGCCTTTGGCAGACTGTACAAGAATGTATGGGACAGAAATGGAATAAGCCTGCAAACAAAGCTGAAAGTCTACAAAGCAGTTGTATTATCCACACTGCTATATGCTTTTGAAACCTGGACTGTTTATCGGCGACACGCTAGGAAATTAAACCACTTCCACACAATCTGCCTTAGGAAGTTACTGAAGATTAAATGGCAAGACAAAATCCCAGACACTGAAGTCCTAGAAAGAGCGCCCACGCCCAGTATCCACACTCTACTAATGAAGAATCAGATTCGCTGGGCTGGTCACTTGACTCGCATGCCAGATCACAGGCTCCCTAAACGAATTTTTTACAGCGAGTTGCGTTGTGGTAAACGTTCCTAAGGCGGCCAGAAGAAACGCTTTAAAGACACTCTGAAAATCTCACTGAATGCTTTTGGAATTCATCATGACACCTGGGAGACTGCAGCCAGAGACCGAAATTCATGGCGTGCATCATTACGTAAGGGTGCAGTCACTTGTGAGGCAACCAGGACTGCAAGAGCTGTGAAGAAGAGACAGAACAGAAAAACCACTACAGAAAATCCTCCTCCAGAAACGTCAAGCATTCTTTGTCCACATTGTCAAAGAACTTTTCGAGCCAAAATAGGCCTTATCAGCCATCTTAGAAGTCACGACTCCATACTTTCAACCCCACTGGATGAAATGAATGGTCATCATCATTCTTGATGGACAAGGAACAACAACAACAGACTCCGATCCAGAGGTCCTGTGGGTATTCTTCATCAAGGAAGCTGAGAGTGGCTGTTCTGCCCTGCACACTGTTCTGTTCTTCCTTGTCAAATATTCCTCTCACATTTGTCTGGATTTGTAATGATAGTCTATGTTCATCTTTCCATGGAGTTCGCTCTGGAATAGTTGTTAGGGGGATACCAACTGAGGGCAGATCGGTGGTTTCTCTGCAGAGTCGTTTGGCCTGGTGGATAAAACTACTTCTTTTCAACCGCCCCATAGCTAGGTTTTCAAATCTGTTCTTCATAGGGTGGCCTGGCAAGCTGAGGAACTTTTCTGCTTGTGTTAGCGTTTTCATATCTCTGCGCTCTCTCTGTGCTTGTGTCCTCCCCATCTTCTCTATTTCCACTATAGGGGTTGATCTCATTCTTCCTGTGGTGACTCTAAGTGCTTGATTTTGCGCCTTGTCCAGCTCTTGTAGTGTGGTTTTTGATGGCGAACACCATGCAGTTGACCCGTATTCCAGGTGTGGTCGTATGCTCTGTTGATAAACTTTGCTAAGTATTTTCCCACTGGCTCCCCATGTGGTTCCACTTAGCTTTCTCAGGTTGGCTATTTTCCTTCTGGCTTTTTCTACTGCTTTGTTGATGTGTTTTCTCCATGTCAGCCTGCCATCAAATGTTACTCCAAGGTATGTTGGTTCTTTAACTTCTCTTAGGGGTGTTCCATTTATCTGGATGATCCCTGCCTTTTGTTTTGGAGAGAGGGTAAATAGGGTGGTGCTGCACTTGTCAGTGTTTATGCTGACACACCATCTATTTGCACATGCAACAAATGTATCTACAGCTCTTTGTAGCAATCTGGTGGCCACTGATGCATGTTCATTTGTGCTCCATAGAACCAGGTCATCGGCATACATTGCCGCTTTAATTCCATGCAGTAGATTAGCAACAAGATCATTGATGAAGATTAGAAAAAGTGTGGGGGGCAAGACTCCACCCAGGGGAACACTGTGACGCAGTAGTACTTTCTTGCTCTTGAGTCCGTCTATCTGTACTCAGGCTCTTCTGTTGTGTAAGTATGCTTTCACCCATTTGTACATTCTTCCATTGACTTTGCAGTTTCTCAGTTTCTTCATCAGACCTTCTTTCCAGACTTTGTCAAAGGCTTTCTTCAGATCTAGCCATGCCGCAAGCACCAGCTTCTTCTCTTGGAATGCATCCTCAATTTCTTGAGAGAGGTAGGTTGTCTGATCTTCCGTAGAGTTGCACTGCCTAAAGCCAGCCTGCTGTGGCACAAGGATGTTTTTACTTTCACTGTACCACTGCAGTCTGTGATTGATGATGCGCTCCAGTGTTTTGCAGAGACAACTGGTGAGGCTAATTGGTCTGTAGCTAGAGGCAATGGAACTATCTTTCCCTGATTTTAGGAGGGGTATCATGATTGCTTCTCTCCAGGCTTGTGGAACACTGCCTAGGGTCCAACTGTTATTGAAGATCTGCAACAGCTTTGCTGTGGCCTCTGTTCCTAGGTTCCTGATCATTTCATTGGAGATACCATCAGCTCCTGGTGACTTTCTCATTTTCAGTTTGATATGGCTAGTTCCAGTTCGCTGATTGTGATGGGTGCCTCCAGAACCTCACATACTATTTCCTTCTGTCCTGTATGTTGCCATTTCTCTCGAATCTCTTGTTGTTTCTCTGGACTAATTTTGATATTGTTATCTTGTGTGAATGAGTCTGAAAAATGGTCAGCTGCTTGCTTTCTTGTTAAGATGTTTCCATCTTTATGTATTGCAATTTTTGAGTTTCTCCCTGTGCCCTCATCGTTAAGTTGTTTTATTAGCTTCCACAATTTCCTTGTGTCTCTTTCAAAGTTCAGAGACTCCGTTTTCTCCTGCCAGCTTTTCCGTCTAGCCTCCAGCTTGGCCCTTTGAAATTTGGCTTTTGCTGGAATTTATTGTGGTGCTCTTGGCTAGGTGTGGGCGTCTGCTTGCTTTCTACACACTTCCACATCATTATGCAACTCTTCCAGTTCACTACTCCAGTAGGGTTTGTATTGTTTACGGGCTCCTCTTGGTACTGTTTCTCGCGCTGCCTGTAGTATGCATTTCCAAAACTCTTCAACTACTTTATTTATATCTTTCTCAGTGTTCAGGTTGTACATTGCCCAGTCTGCTTTCTTGTAGTTCCATCTCAAGAGGGTGCTGCTTCACGTACAAGCTCATTTTCTACAGTTAGAAAGACTGGCCGATGGTCACTGCCACCAAGTTGTTTCCCAACAATTCGTTTAATGTTCCACTCCAGGTCTGGTGAATGAAAAGCCAGGTCAGGTGTAGTTGTAGTGTGCCATGATCTCGAGTAGAAAGTATGTGGGTCGGATGTCTTGTTAATCAAGATGAATCTATTCTCATCCTGCCAGTCTTCCAGTCTCTCTCCTCTCTGGTCCATGTGATCATAGCCCCAGCTCTGCGAGTAGCTGTTGAAATCGCCACACACAACCATTATTCCCATTAATGGTAGTGTGTCCAGTGCCTGTGGGCGGTCACTTGGACAGTAGTAATTGATCAGATGTAGGTCTGTATTGCCTGTCATAAGTTTAAGTGTCTGATACTCAGCCTCTTCCATGTAGACTTCAATTTGGGAAGCAGTGATGTTATTTTTTACGAGGGTCAGTATCCCACCTTTTCGCCTGTCCTTTCGGTCAGATCAGTAACACTGGTAGCCTCTGATTTTGAAGGCTATATTTTCGTTGAGGTGAGTTTCTTGCACGCAACATATGCTTACTTTTTCTTGGTCCAGGATGTTTTCTAATTCAATTTTTTTGTTGCTGACTCCCTCCGCATTCCAGTGCATTATTTTAAGTCTTTGTTTAGTATGGCCAGCCATTCTATTCTCATGTCCCCTGGCTCCACAGGACATCTGAGAAGGACCTCCAGTAGTTGGGGTTGGACCCTTTCGAGACATTGGACCCGGCACTGCACCTGCCTGGGGGTCCAAAGCAGGGCGAGCACCATAACATTTAGCAGTAGTCGACATATTCCATTTTGCGTAATTGCGTGGCATCCTGATTTCTGTGGTGCGCCTCCTGGCTGGTTGCCTCCGTCTTCAGCACCTTTCCTTTGCTAGAGTAGACTGTGGTCTCACTCGAGTTTAGATGTTTACGCGCGTACACAGGTGTATGCGCATGCATGTGCGTGCATACACATCTAGAGCATACTGGTTATTTTTCGGCGCCAGAAACTCGCCGTCGCCCCTTCTCCTGTTAGTTTAAACAGTTCCACCACGTGAAGGCCAGGAGTTGGGCTTTTGCTGCAGAGGTTATGTATTCACGAGCCATTGGGGTATTTAAGCTCACCCCAGCACTGCGCCCCGGCTACATACAGCAACATTTGGAACCATACTGACCAGTAAAAAGATATCAATTGAAACAAGAAAAAGAGTGTTGAAGTGCTACATAGAACCTATACTTTTGTATGGATGTGAAGCGTGGACAATAAGCAGTCAAGCTAAAAAACAGCTGATGGCTGTGGAAATGTTGAAAATGCAAAGAATACCATGGACAAACAGAAAAACCAATGAACAAGTTCTTCCAGAAACAAATGAAGATTGTAAACTGATTAGAGTCATTAGACCGAGAAGTAAATACCTGGATGGCTTGGCCACATGGCATGGTCAAGACAAGAACACGGAGCTGATCCACGACTCTGATGATCGAATGAGATGGCAGAACATGACCGCCCACGCTTATTGGCATGGCACTTGATAGATGGATGGAGAGGATACTATTAAAAATACAGAAGTGGCCTAGCAAAAGACTACGACGATGGCTAGTCACTTGGAACAGAGACTATCTGTCTTGTTGTTGAACCAATAGGTCCTCTCAGTAATTGATTATTGAGCATTGGGTATTTGAGCGCTGTGTCTCACAGTGGTAACAACTGGAGCATATTCAGAATGAAGGAATGCAAATTGTCTAGGGCTGAGGTACTCTCATAAGAACTATGAAATATATGCTTGGGCTTACATCAGTGAAGTCTAGACTTGCATTGGCACAGCTCAAGGCCTACATGAGAGTCACCAATGATGAAAGACAACCATTGCTTGGTAGTTTAAATGATCTTCAAAGAAGCTGAATAAGGAGAGGAAGGTCATAGGCGGTGCTGGCAGAAGATATCATCGGGCAGGTTAACACAGTCAGGCAGATACACATGGGACAGGGATGGATTGACAATTGTAGACAAAAGAACAGCTTCCACCAGGTCATCATCATATTGGGTACAGAGTAGAAAGGTGTAATAGGTTGGCGGGATTAAAGGTCTTACAGTTGACAGATGAAAATGTTGCCAGAGATGACACAAGTGTACACTGATGGCTTTTGCATCACTGAGAACAATCTGGCATGGGATCCTCAGCTAGACTTAGGAAGAAGGATGTTGCTAAGCCTAGAGGTCTACACCTCAAGTGTAGAGGTAGAGATGCCTGAGATCACCGCAGCTTTGTGTTGGTTATCAGTTACTTTAATGACTAGAGGAATCATAATGTCTGATTCTCTATTTTTAAAAATTTCATATCCTTTGCAGGGCATTGCTATCAACCCCAGATTGATTTTCTAGGCAATTTTACGTTTAGTGCCAGTGCTTTCTGAACAAGAAGTCAACATTTAAGTCTAACTGACCGGTGTAGGTGACGAACCCTTTACCCCACCATCAGCACCCTAGAAATCTGAGAGCTAGAGTGCTCTTATCCTGTCAGCCATGTCAACTGCCTGATTCTCCGTGCATATGGTGTAATCATCTAACTGGACCAATGTGGCGTGAGTGGGTGTCAAGAATGGACACTTTTCTCTCACAAAGTCTTGCGTAAATATACTGTCTGGATATGCAGAAGTGTGAGACAATGAGAAAGCAGATCCGTTGGCTTCAAGGACCCCAGTAGTTGGAGCATTCACGATGACAAAGGAGGTATTCTGAAGCTATCTGTGAATGACAGTTAGTTGAAGATACAATAACAGATGAAACAACATATTTAAGGATGTTTGAGTTTGGATTTCAGAGTCATTCCAGCTAGGTGGAATATGAGGGGATGAATCTGATGTGTTTACAACCAGTGTGTTACTGGAGAATCCGGGATCTAAACCTAACATTTGAAAATAGAAACGGAGCATCTATGGTCTGGAATACTACGATGTTAATTCTTAGAACCAACAAACTAAAATGCTATAATTTATTTCACATATGATTAAAATTATTAGTAATTTAAGGAACCAACTCTGGTTTATAAATTTTTGAAGGTTTTTTTTCTTCTGCTTATCTATAGTTACATTTTGTAAGGTAATTTTACATTTTAATCATCATCATCTCCTATGCAGAGCTTGGCTCTCCTCACAACACACACCGGGTAGATTCTGTCTCCTTGGGTAGCTCACTTACTCCATGCATGTAAACACCTACAGTTTCTTTAATAATGGTGTTCAATGCAAGGATTAACAGTCTTATTAAAACTAAGTATTATGTTAGAATTTCAAACTAAAAGTAATTGATGCTTATGTCTCTTTTTGGAGTACCTATTTTTATCTCTGCCAGTTTTAGTTGTAAGCCAAAGTATTCTGACACATTTCTTAAAATCTCCTCTTTTTCTGTGATTCTCTTTGCCTCTGTTTGTTTATTTCTGTTTGCCCTTATTTCAACTCAACATTTGCTTATTGTTTATTTCTATCTTCCTTTATTTCATCTCAACATTTGCTTCTTATTTTCTTTCACAGAGGATGATCATTTTCCATTCACGCCGCTGTCACCCACTTTACCAACCCATGACACCAGCATGCCACCACCTTACACTGAGTGTTATTATGGGCAAGCACAGCCACCTTTACCATTAGCCCCTGGTGGGAATTCTGTGCCGTATATACCACCACAGCAAGTTGTAGCTCAAGTACCAACTGTGCCAACAGAAAGAGACAGCAACAGTGCGTCAAACAGTACCATACTCCATAGTAATCAGTAAATGAGTGTGCATCTGCTGTTCTTTCTAGCAGTATTTTCATGTCACAGAAGAACACTTGTTTGACACAACCATGTTACTGATCTGAGTGGACACCTTAAAATACTGCAATAATTTATCCTTTTCATTTTAACAGCTCTTATGTACAATGTTTTACATATTTTTTCATACTTCTGTGAACACCAGTTGTACGTGGCTAGGATTGTATCAGATTGCATCTACAATTAACTCCTTTGCATTTTATTTTAACAACTATAGAATGAACATTTTAAGAACAAGTTAAAGGAGTTAAAGAGAAAAATTTTGGCAGAAGTGAAAATTTTACATTGAATCTATATTCTAAAATGCATGTTTTATATGCAATACTTTAGATTACTTTATGAGAATTAACAGTCTAAAGGAATATATAGTGAAGTAAAGAAGTAAGGAGACTTCTGTATGTAAGTGCATTTTTCTTATTCTCTTGAATCAGTGCGTTTACATGTCTATAACCTATGTATTTGGCCTGTTTAAATTATTCCGATTTTTATCATAATAATGACAGGTGTTTTTTTTTTCCATCTTGAAATCCACATATATAAATATACATGGACACATTTATCCAGTTCTTCCCATTTCATTTAGATATACACAGTGTCATTGATGATTTTTGCAGAAAATAGTTTCCATGCATCCAAAACAATGGTTTATATTATTTACACAATGATGTAGTGGTGAATTTTATGTAATGGTACGTGAAAACATAGACAGAAGTTAAAATATTTAAATAAGGAAGTATTGTAGACTGCAGTGGTGTAAAAAATATTCATGCATGATAAATTCTGTAATTTCCCATTCTATTGATCATTCTAGTGAAAGATTTTTACAAAAGTGACTTCTTACATAAACATGGAAAGTTTGACATGTATATTTGCTAATTTATATGTCTGCCTTCCGAGTCACTCATATGTTTTATTTGGATTCATAGGCAGTGAGAAAAGGAGCTGGTCATATAATTTCACAATGTTGTGAGCTAATATTTGTGACATCCTTAGCAAACCCTTCATTTCACAGCCTTGGCAGCATATGCTATAATGTTACCTTCACCTATGACATTTATAATTTCCTTTCTTCCATACCTCAGAAGAGTTATTTGCTGATTTTGTGGTGTATCACGGGCAGAATCAAAACCTGGTCAAACCTAACCCTTTCTATGCAGCCATCTATCCATTAGCCACGTGTGTACTAGACCTTGATTTTTGTTTGATGCCTTTTCCTTTTCCAGTTAAGAGATGGTGTGATGGAGTGATTCTGCAGCTAGGTTTTAAATAAGGCACAGTAGCTAAGACCATTAAGCCTGTCAGCAGAGAAGTTGGAAGGACCTTAACTCATTTGGTACCAAGCAGCTCAACATACTTTTGGTTTTTACGCCTAATAGGATATTAAGATTCAAAATAATAGCATTTATTTCAACACCATGGGTTTACCTCATTTTGATCTCTCTCTCTCTCTCTCTGTCTCTCACTATGTTTCTTTCTATCACTGTCTGTCTCTCTTTGTCGCTATCTGTCTATCTCTGTCTCTCTCTGTCTATATTTCTCTCTCTATGTCTCTCTCTGTCTATATTTCTCTCTCTTTCTCTCTGTCTGTCTGCCTGTCTCTCTTTCTCTCTTGTCTCTATCTCATGTCTTTCTCTTTCTCTCTCTATGTCACTTTCTGTCTCTTCCTATGTCTCTCTCTGGGTCTCTGTCTATCTCTTTATCTTTCACTCTCTCTTTCTATGTCTCTCTTTCTCTCCCCCACCTCTCTCTCCCACTCTTTCTCTCCTCAGAACTGCAGGCCACCTGCTAAGAACATCACACAATGCACAGCCTTTGTAGTTCCAGTGATTACCTCCCCATGGATCTCCGGAAAAATTGTACTTTTTATCCGAACGATGCATCGAATATAAACCCATGACCTTCAAGGCACAAGGCAGACAGCTTGACACGAAGTTTGAGGCAGACAGCTTGACACAAGACATGAGGCAGACAGCTTGACACAAGACATGAGGCAGACAGCTTGACACAAGACATGAGGCAGTAAGCTTGACACAAGACATGAGGCAGACAGCTTGGCACAAGACATGAGGCAGACAGCTTGGCACAAGACATGAGGCAGACAGCTTGACACAAGACATGAGGCAGACAGCTTGACACAAGACATGAGGCAGACAGCTTGACACAAGACATGAGGCAGACAGCTTGACACAAGACATAAGGCAGACAGCTTGACACAAGACATGAAGCAGACAGCTTGACACAAGGCTTCAGGCAGACAGCTTGACACAAGGCTTCAGGCAGACAGCTTGACACAAGACATGAGGCAGACAGCTTGACACAAGGCTTCAGGCAGACAGCTTGACACAAGACATGAGAAAGACAGCTTGACACAAGACATGAGGCAGACAGCTTGACACAAGACATGAGGCATTCAGCTTGACACAAGGCATGAGGCAGACAGCTTGACACGAGGCTTCAGGCAGACAGCTTGACACGAGGCTTCAGCCAAACAGTTTGACACGAGGCTTCAGGCAGATAGCTTGACACAAGGCTTCAGGCAGACAGCTTGACACAAGACATGAGGCAGACAGCTTGACACAAGACATGAGGCAGACAGCTTGACACAAGACATGAGGCAGACAGCTTGACACAAGGCATGAGGCAGACAGCTTGACACAAGACTTCAGGCAGAAAGCTTGATACAAGACATGAGGCAGACAACTAGACATGAGGCTTGAGGCAGACAGCTTGACACAAGGCATGAGGCAGACAGCTTGACACAGGACATGAGGCAGACAGCTTGACACAAAACATGAGGCAGACAGATTGACACAAGGCATGAGGCAGACAGCTTGACACAAGGCATGAGGCAGACAGCTTGACATGAGGCTTGAGGCAGACAGCTTGACACGAGACTTCAGGCAGAAAACTTGACACAAGACAGAGACTTCAGGCAGAAAACTTGACACGATGCTTGAGGCAGACAACTTGACACGAGGCTTGAGGCAGACAGCTTGACACAAGGCATGAGACAGACAGCTTGACATGAGGCTTGAGACAGACAGCTTGACACACGACATGAGGCAGACAGCTTAACACAAGACATGAGGCAGACAGCTTGACACAAGACATGAGGCAGACAGCTTGACACGAAGCATGAGGCAGACAGCTTGACACAAGACATGAGACAGACAGCTTGACACAAGGCTTGAGGCAGACAGCTTGACACGAGGCGCAAGGCAGACATACAACACCTCCTTACCCTGTTCCCATCCAGTTTTTACAGTAACCCACTCATTATTGTTACTTGAACAAACTCCTTCTTTCCCATGGTGTTATTATTCTGATGCTTTTATACCCAAATATTTATCCATTTAAGGTAAATGCTTAGGATAGGACTAGTTAACATTGTCACCTGCCTGGTTAATAAATAGTTAATAAATAAATGCATTATCTACATCAAGTGTCCTAATAATATAAACATGTCTATAACCAGATTTGGGCTCATTTCCTGGTAATTTTTGTTATTTTATTTAAGATTAATTACTTTCATTTATTTCAAAAGGTGCTATATTTTGTCTACATTCTTATATGTAACAATTTTTGGTGAGATATTTTTAGTTTCATGTGTTGCATATCGGGTATCTCTTACTTTCTCATATCATCATCAAGTGCCATGCCAACTGGCGTATGCGTTCGTGACTCTCCACAGATACTTTCTCATATACTGGGAGGTTATTTCTTATAGACGTGTGCCATGTAGATTATTTTGTATGAGCATTTTTGCATGCTGTATTTATGACTGTCTCTCCAATATACAAAGTGGAAAGATTTGTTATACTTCCACTTCTTTTTCTTCTCAAAACTGTGAATACATTTTCAGATTTTTGCTATTAGAAAATGACAATGGTTGTGAATAGGAGCTGTGGTAGTGCAGTACACTAGCCTGCCAGCTCGGTCGGAATAGGTTGGAAATCACATCAAGGGAATTTTTAAATTAGTGTGGGCACTGCCTTTGCAAAATTGTTAGGAAATAAAAACCTACTCATGGGTAGAGAGAGCCCATTATCATGGATAGGATCTGTCTAGAGCAGGGGTCACCAAACTACGGCCTGAGGGCCGGATCCAGCCCGCGACGTCATTTCATCCGGCCTGCCGGCGGTACTTAAACTTGCTTGATATAACGTATGGAACACAAGACGTAATACAATTTAAATGTAAATATTATGTTTAGAATAATATGAGATCTTTACAGGTGTGGAGACCTCCTGGATGCTATGTGTCTTAAATTTATATTTTCAATTATAAATTATTGTATCTAGATGTTCTTGTTTATTGTATTATTTGCTTATTTCGCGCCATCACAAGTCCTTCCCGGCTCGTGGTAGCGCCTCCTAAGCTCTGACATTACCATGGTTTCTATGGCAGTACACACACATACACAAACACACACACACATGCATCTTTCCCTCCCCCAGATGCGTCCGGCTGTCAACACAAGCCCGATGCTCCAGAAATATTTACTTCTTTTTGCCATCATCCATTTCATAGGTACGTAACAAGGATTTCTTTGTTTGACAGTGATAGGTAAGTGAACTACAAGTGTGAATAGGGGTAATAAAGTAGCAAACATAGCATAAAAATGCCATAGAAGCCTCGTGTTATTATGAAAATATTATCCCCAGCTCGGAAAAATTCCCCGGTCAAGGTGTTAATCGAGCTGGTCTCTAGGTCAGTGTTTTTCAACCTTTCTGCTGGAGCAACCGCACTGATGGAGAAGGGGGTCAATCCCTGGTTGGTGAACTGGATAGCGGCCGTCCTGCACTCTCATCAGGTTGCTCTCCGTCTGGGTGCATGGACCTCAGAGCCACATATTTTAACCCCAGGACTGCTACAGGGATCCGCAATCTCACCGGTGCTCTTTAACGTGTATATGAGCAAGATTGCAAACCTAGAAGCACCAGGAGTTGAACGGATACTAACATTTGCAGATGATATTCTTGCATATAGGCAGGGGAGACATAAGGAGCAAACAGCCCAGGAGCTACAGGCGACAATAGACAAAGTGACTGACTGTTGCACTGAAATGAGTGCTGTCATTCACCCGGAAAAGTCAGCTGTTTTGTGGTGCTCTCTGGACAACAGGATTGTGAGAACTGATGTCCCAAGCCTCACGATAGATGGTAGAAACGTCAACAGAGAGAACAAACTAAAGTGGGAAGGTTAACCCGGTCAACAAATGCCCGCAGAAGTCGGATGTGTCGGCCTAACGGCGCAAGAACGCAGCTCTGCTGTAAACAGGCACAAAGCAGTCACATCCGGAACAAAAAAATCCGGATGAACGCAGAAGAAGAACAAACTAAAGTATCTGGGAATCACATTTGACAGGAGTCTGTCCTTCAAAGACCATGTGGAGTCGGTTGTGACAAGATCTCAAAAGGGACTCAATGCACTTAAAACTATGGCTGCAATGGACACCGAGCAGAGAATGCTTTTCACACTATACCAGCACTTGATCCTCTCAGTGATTGATTATGGACTAGGACTGCTCACTGTCTCAAAGAGTCAGTTGGTGAAATTAGAGCGCATACAGAACGAAGCTATGCGGGTCATTCTGGGATGCACCAGAGACACCCCAGTAGTGTGTATGCATTACAACCTTGGTTTGCCAACTGTTGCTGGTAGGCTCAAGGTGATGCAGGCGAAGGCATACCTCAGAGTAGCTGCAGACACAGGTCACCCGTTGCATGAGGCACTAGACGTAGTTAAGGGTCAGCAACTGATAAGAGGGAAATCATGGATGGCTAAGGCGGAGGATATCTTCTTCTTCTTTTCGTTCATCCGGAGTGTTTTTTCAGATGTGATTGCGGTGTGTCTGTTATGCGCCCTTGGGCCGAAACCCGTAGGCCAACACATCGACTTTAGCGTGCTTTTTTGACCAGGTAGCATTCCTGGGAGACTCTCACTTTTGTGGTGCCGTCTACATCCATGCTGGCCAAGTTAGAACGGTCGAAGACAACGGTCGTCCCTCAAAGGAAGGCAGGGACAGTCCATAGCATTTTCCGCCATCCAAGGTTGCTTCCATAGTTGCAGGGCCGACACATAACGCCCTGGTTCTTGGCTAGCCGAGGGAATCGTCACGTCCTGCTCATGGCTGCTTTAAATCCTCACTTCAATATATTGGTCATTTCGTTTGCCCCAGGCCATTCCCGCACAAACCAGACAGGTTTGCAGACGGCATCCACTCAGCGAGTTTTCGGACATGTGCTTGTCGTTGCGCCCGTCAGAGCTATTCCAGGCACGACAGACATTCGGAAAACTACCTAGTCAGAGCTGTTCCGAACAAGAGCGGCATTCGGAAACTAGGTAGTCAGAGCTGTTCCTAGCACGAGAGACATTCGGACGAGACATTTCACTCTGACGTAAATGCGTAGTGTCAATTTTTAGTTTGCCACCCGTAGGACGACACTTCCGGCTTCCGGCGGGCATTTTTTAATGAGGTTAGCCTTCCTCGGGTTTCGAGACTCTTGTTTCGGCTTCCACACAGCAAGCTTTTGCTTCGGGCTGCCATGTAATGGATTCGCAAGACAGGCGTTCCATTTCGTGTCAACGAGACAATTTTCCACCTTTGACTACACTCACTCCATGAGTGTGGTTACAGACTATCGGACGTCTGCGAGACGTGCGACCGAGGTGTTTTTCCACCTTTAGTACTCACTCACGAGGTAGGCTACATGTGCTGCCGGCTCAGCACCTTACCTCCGTGTGTCTGTGGGCGAGTAACGGTCAGGCCCTTTCATCCGGGGATACCTCATATCCCCCAGCTAAGAGCCATCTAACGAATCTGCGCCGAGAATGTAGCGTTCTCAGCACATCATCACAATTTTGATGTAGGTTTGTGTCGGCCAGGCTCTCACTTCCGAGAGTTTATGGCTTAGAGACGTTCAGCCATACACCTCGGATGGGAGCCTTAGAGGTTATGCCCGGACTGAGATTTAGGGATCGTTTGCCTGATTTTGACTGCTATCCTCAGTCTTACCTGCAGAGCAGCAGGTTGTGTCTCTCTTAGTCTGGTCCCTATCCCACGAGCCGTCCGATATGTAGTTTTCACCCATCGGCAAGCACATGGGGTCGATGGGACACGCAAGCTCCCCCACCACGGCAAGGTGGAGACACATCGGGGGAGAGGCGCAGGATATGATCAGACAGGTGTTTATCTTGGAGAACATTAGGCGAGGAGAGGAGTGGGTCAGAGTGCCAGCGGAGCAGTCAGACTTGTGCAGAGTTATAATCACATTGAGCAGGGAGTGGCCATCAGGAGCCACGGAAGTGGAAATCCAGCAACTAATTCAGGATAATGCTCGCCCAGGTGATGTGATTATATACACAGATGGTTCGTTGTTGAGAGGCAGGAGAAGTGCCTGGGGGTTCTTAGCAAAAGCTAATGGTACAACATCTAGCTTAAGAATGGAGGTGGAGGTGGTCATTGCATCTTTCCACTGGATGGAGAATACGATACACACACACACATCGTGATTGTAACTGACTCATAAAGCATGCTGGGTAGGGTGAGGACAGGCAAGCTTCGTGCAGAGTGGCTTGCTTCGCTTCGGAAGTCATGGGTGACAAGCATCGTCTGGATCTTTCCGGGGCATGCTGGTGTGCTAGGGAATGAACAGGCGGACAGATTGGCTGGCTCTGCAAAACTTGGTGGAGTATTGATGCATGATAAGGCAGGCGTGGTTGCGGCCTTGTGGGAGCATGTGTACACCTCGGAGGAGCAAATGGATCACCATGGTCTGGCAAGAATGCGACAGCAAGGAGTGACGAGGGGATCTGGCCGACGATCGACGCTCAGAGGAAAGGCGAGACAGACATATAATCAGATTGCTACTGGTACTATTAGTGTTGGAACTCTTCGCTGGGGATGGGGACGGAGCGCTTATGGGAATGCTCCAAATGCTGTGATGTCGGTTCCTAAATCAATCAATCAATCAATCAATCTGCTGGAGCAGATCCTTATGCAGATGTTTACATTGCCTAAGGAACTCTGTGCGATAATCCAAGTGTCTGTCCTACTTTATGTAATAAACCAGATGGGTAGAAATGTTGCATTTATGCGATTTTGGTCTGTTTCGGCGGAACACCGGTTGAGAAACTCTGCTCTAGGCTGTTTATTTAGGCCGGCCCTATTTATATATTTTCCAAACCTTATTATGAGATATATTCTGTTACCAAAGGTACCTATAAACTTGATATGTACCTTTGGTGAGCCGTAGCTTCACCAGTGACCACTAGTCCTCTGTTTTCTTGTGTTTCAATAGGATTTTAATTATGTTTCTAATTCAATGTCTTTTTCATCTTCAAATCCCGTGTACTACACCCTTCATTATGGCTACTAAGTAAAGAAAAGTGGACGCAGAGTGTCGCGTTTTCAATGAAGAATGGGGAGTAAAGTACTTCTTTGTGGAAACAAAGAACCAGAAAACCAGTTGCATAATATGCAGCGAAAGTGTTGCTGTTTTGAAAGAGTACAATCTTTGGCGTCACTACAAAACAAAACATCTATCAACATATTCAAAGTTTTCTGGAAAGTTATGCTCTGAGAAATATGAAACGTGGTTTAGAAACACAAAGAAATCTCTTCACGAGAAAGTTTGCTGAAAATGAATCTGTCACTCGTACAAGTTACAAAATAGTGCATAAGATGGCAGAATGAGGAACACCATTTACTGATGGTAACTTCATCAAAGAGTGTATGATGAAAGCAGCATATGACTTGTGCCCTAAGAAAGCCAATTTGTTTGAAACTATCAGCCTGTTGGCAAGTTCAGTTGTGCGAAGAACAGAAGAACTTGGAGAGAACATGGTGCTACAGATACGTGAGAAAACTAGGAACTTGTTGTATTCTCTGGCGCTGGCTGAGCCTGTTTATCTTTCAAGTAGTCACAACTTCTCATGTTCATTCATGGTGTCAATTTGGACTTTCAGAAAATGGAAGTTGGCATCCGTTTGCAGCATGCATGGAACAACAACTGGAAAAGACATTTTCATGGAAGTGCAAAAAGTTTTGCAAGACTATAACCTTCAGTGGAATCAGCTTCGAGGTGTTACAGTTGATGGAGGAAAAAACATGGCTGGAGTGAGGAAGGGTCTGACAGAGCAGATCAGGACGCAGTTGGAAGATTTGCAAATTCCAGGCGCTCTGTTCATGCACTGCATCATACATCAGCAAGCGCTCTGTGGGAAAGACATAGATATTTCTTGTGTACTGAAACCAGTTGTTTCTGCTTTGAACTTCGTTCGGGGATATGCACTCAGTCACCGTCATTTCACGGCTTTTCTTGAAGAAATTGATTCTGAATTCTGTGACTTGCCTTATTACACATCAGTGAGGTGGCTCAGCTGTGGTAAAGTCCTGTTTCGCTCTTACAAGCTCCAAAATGAAATAGATATTTTCCTCACTGAAAATGATAGAGCTGATCCACAGCTGTCAGATCCTACCTAGCTTTCAAAGTTGTCATTTTTGGTCGACATCACATCCCACATGAATGAACTGAATTTGAAACTTCAGGGAAAGAATAACCTCATCTGTGATCTCTCCAGAATCATCAAAAGATTTTGGAGAAAGCTGTAATTGTTTGAAGAACAACTGGAAGGAGACAACTTTTCTCATTTTCACTGTTTCAAAGAGTTTTGCACTACAATCGTCAAAGATGTCAACTTTGATTTTCCCCAAAAAAATTATTTGTGACTTGAATAAGCATTTTTAAAGAGATTTTCAGATTTTGACAGAATTGAGAGTGACATTCTTCTATTCCAGAATCTGTTTGATTGCAACCTTGATGACATGCTAGTTGAACTACAGTTGGAGCTCATTGATATACAAGCAAATGACTTGTTGAAATAGAAGCACAGAGAAGGAAAACTTGTTGAATTTTACCTGATGCTGAGTTTCCGAAACTAAAGAAATTTACCACTGGTATGGCATCAGTGTTTGGAACAACTTATGTCTGTGAGCAAACATTTTCAAAAATGAAGTATATGAAGTCAACACATCGAACGAGATTGACTGATGAACATGAAAGCAATTCTCTTGATTGGATGCAGCAATTCCAACCAAACATTGATGACATCTTGAAAGCCAAATATCCGTTTTCACAAATCTCACTAACCTTTTTTGCTGCTTAGTTTGTGAGATTCGGATATGTGCATACTAGGTCTGATGTAACTATCTTTTTGCTAACGTCGCCTTCTTTGATAAATTTTTTAGTAAATAAATATGTTGGTTATCTTTGTTTTTTGTGCATTGCACACCACTCACTCATGATTAACTTAGTCTTTTGTCTTTTTTCCCAGAGCTTTCGTTCTGGCTTGCAAGTATTGTTAAAGTTAGTTGCATATCCTTTACAAGATGTTTGCAGTCAACACCAGCATTTGTGTTGTTGTTGATGCCTTGGCAAGTTTACATTCGGTAGTTTGTCATTGCTTTTTGAAAGACCGGCATCCATACTATAGCGTAAAAACCAGTGCAACCCAGCTGTGTTTCGAACGCGGTATACGGGGTTATGAATGGCGTCCGTAAAACCTTCACTACGGAGACAGTGCAAGTATTGTACAGAATGAGTATGCGGCCCATGCTCGTCATTTTGTCAGTTATCCGGCCCGCCGTGAAAAAAGTTTGGTGACCCCTGATCTAGAGGAATCAAACCATACACAGATGCATACAAGGCCAGACACACTGACCTTCAAGGAACATAATTAATTGTGACACACTGCCCTCACTAGAGGAATGAAGAAGAAAGAGAAGATCCTTTCTGGCACATCTGGAACAGTTTTGTTTGCCTCTCAGATTCTTGTCTTCTGGCTAGACTGCAGTGATGCAGCCTCGTTCCAGGATCACCACTCGGAGATGGAGAAGATTCTTGGTCAGCTCTGGTTCACTGACTCTGGTGCAAGCAGTCAAGGTGTGAGTTGATGACTTCATTGATATGTTCTGTTGCATCTTAGGTTCCAATTACAAGATCCTAAACCTTGATACAAGACTCTAAACCTTGATTAAAAATTGGGTTTAATTTGTACTAAGACAGCTTTAATTAAATAATAGCTCAAACTTATGTTAGTATGTTAACAGAAACATTGCTATAATTTATCATCATCATGTGCCATGCTGATAAGCATGGGTTATCATTGTTCACCATCTCACACAATCACTAATGACGAATGAGGTCTAAGTTCTTGTTCCGATTATGCCTTGTGGCCAAGCCATCAAGGGATTTATTTCTGTCTTCCCTTTGCTCTTTTCCCATCTTTATTTAACTATTAAGATACAAAATACTGTCAGATTAGAGGTTATTTTGTATATGTATTTTTGAAACTACTGAACGTAAACTTGCCAAGTGATCACAACAGCAAAAAATGTTGGTGTTGACTGCAACGTCCTGTAAAGGATATGCAACTAACTTTCATCTTCTAGAAATATTATAAATAAATTATTAAGGTAAAGCGGTGTAATCTACATGCCTGCATTTACTACATACGGAGTTGCTATATTTTTGTTTTTTAATCACAAATTAAGAGTTCTTGTTTTTAATTACTTACTATATGTCACTCAAACCTGTAAAGTAAAATTGGAAAGCATGTTTATTATAGTAACTATAGAAATGGCAGATATGACATGGGAGGATACGGCAAATTTTTACTGTTTTTGTGTCAACTAATAATAATATCTTATTCTAACTCAGATTTACTTGATTTTGTATATAGTATATCTATTGATTGTGATTTATCATTGGTGATGTATTTCAATGCTTTTATCAGCTAATAGATTTTACATATATCGAACTTTGTGTCATTTTATTGCTGTAATCATGCCCATTTATTGTCCATATGATTTGTGTTTGTATTGCTTTCCAACTATTACAGTTGTACTTGTATTTATTGTCGCCATATATCAGTAGCCGGCTTCGTGGCTTAGAGGTTATGACTTTTCTCCGTAATCTCGTATACTCTCGTCGGTAACGTGATGACGGTGAGAATCAGTAGTGGTTTGAATTGCATCGGTAACTTACGGGGTATGTGAGCCGGCCGCTCAGAAAGCAATGGCAAACTACTGAGCATAATCTTGCCAAGAAATCAACATACAGCTGAAAGATGCTGGTGTTGACAGCGATGTCCTGTAAAAGATATGCAAAAAAAAAAAAAAATATATCAGTAATTGTTATAACTTGAGCATTAACTTACTTCGTCAAATGCACACTTAGTAAACATGTGAAGGGAAAGTAAAAATGTCACAGATAATGCTATAAGGCTATGATTTGAAGGGAGTTCATATATACTAGGTCATGATATCAGGTGTGTAGATCAGCAGCTTTTCTCCAGAGAAATCTCTGGCAGTTATATTAAGAGACTTTGTCAGCTCCAGAGCTGCAAATGAATGGTAAAAAATGTGGGAGGTGGGCATTGAGCTCAGACTAATGTGTTGGAAAGCATTGAATTAATCACTACTACAGTGGTACTTTGGGTTACGAACTTAATTTGTTCCAGAACTTGGTTCGTAACCCGAAATATTGAAATCAATGAAATAAAGACAATCTGTTTCAAGATGAAAGAATCGTTCTTTTCTATTAACATCCGATCATTTACCTGACAAAACGCAAATAATACGTGTACTTCATGTTTTAAATAAAGAGAACGAAAACAACCAAATGAATTAAATGTAAAATAAAAAAAGAGATTTAGTCTATCTTTATTACCAAGAAAATGATCATGGGAAATTTGTCACTTTCTTTGTTATTCTGAATCATTAGTTTCAGGAGTATCTTGTCGCTGTTTCTTGGCAGCCGACTGGGAATCTTTCTGCACCAAGAAACTATTAAGGGAAATTTGTCGCTTCCTTTGATGGAGAATCTTTCTGAAGTGGGCCATTGTGTTATCATTCATCACGTATAGAGGCATAGGGATTATTAGCAACAAGTTTGTTTGGATGATGGTTCACAATAAAGTCTTCGACGTCTGCCCACTTGCTGCAAATTTCTTTAATCCTGGCAGTTGAAATGGTCACTGACTTCTCATCATCGGACTACTGCGCCTTCTTTAATGTCTTTAGCTGTTCATTCTGCAGATCCACAGGCTTATCTGTAGTACTGTTTATACTGTACGCGATCGTTTGTCTCTAATGTTACACCTTGCTCTCTCTCTCGCTCGCCTTCGTTCGTAACCCGAGGCACTGTTCGTAACCCGAGACATAAAATTTTCAAAGTTGTTGTTCATGACCTGAGGCGTTCATAACCCGAGGTACCACTGTATATCATGAATGTTATACCTTTTGGGTTCAGAATCAATATCACATGAGCTCAAGACATTCCCACATATGCTCCATTCTCCTCTGGAGTAGCCACTGGAGAATTCCCGAGCTGATGGTTCCAGTAGCAGCCTGAACAAAAGTCTGCTGGTCTTTTCTTCTATGTATTGAGTGCTGTCCAGACCCTCCGCGCTCTCCCAACTTAATCAGTCTCTCTAGGTATGGACAATCTGTCAGTTCAGTCACACAAAGAGCCTTCACCATGTCAGCCTTATCATCAAGTAGATTACTGTCCACAGGAGCAGCTACAGCCATCCTGTCAGCCTGTTTGTTGCCCCGCACACCTTTATGTTGCCCCACACACCTGCATGTGCCCCACACACCTGTTTGTTGTCCCACACACCTGCATGTGCCCCACACACCTGTTTGTTGTCCCACCTACCTGTATGCTACCTACATGTTTGCTTACTATCTGTTAAACTGTTAATTTATGGTAATGTTTATTATACTGTATGATGGCTAATGTGCTGCATTGTTTTCTTGCTGTTTTCTGTAAAACAGTGTTTTCTCTTTGTTGATTATGAAAGCTTAATGTTTGCTATTATAGGTTACATTTTAGATGAAATCCTTGAATTGTTCATAATACGAGGGTAAATTAATAAGAAAGTCACAAATGGCTGTAGAAAAATAACTAAATGTGATAACAACTTGAAACAGTGTATTTTTGTACATACATTTTTTCACGTTTTCACTTCACATCCAACTTCGGAGTCATTCGTGAAATGTCTCCCGCCAAGGTGGGTTGTCAGTGTTTATGCTGACAAATGTTTGTCCCGTAAAGCGGTGCATAGCTGGGTAGAAAAAGTTACGAGGGCGAGTCAATAAGTAAGTCACACAGTTCTGTGGGATGGCCAGTAAATGAAAACGACGCACACAGTTCTGTGCAGCCGGTTTGGGAGGACTGATAAAACGATGGGATAAGTGCATCAATGTTGGTGGAAATTATGTTGAGAAATAAAGGGACAATGTATGTATAAAAATAAACTGTTTCAAGTTGTTTTCATGTGTAGTTATTTTTCTACAGCCATATGTGACTTACTTATTAACTTACCCTCGTATATCTTTGGTGTATCTCCTGTCCTTACCCTCAACATTGAAAGCCTTTATTCAGTTTATGTATCAAACAAATTACAGATTTATTTTGTATGCTTGTATTGTATATGCTGGTATTTTAATGTGTATATATTTTTATTTATTTCTACCTAGACAGAAGGTTTAATTATTTGCATTTTGCTATAATCAAACTGCATTACTATTTTTAGTCATTTTTTTAAACCTGCTTTATAAATAAGTATTTCAATAAATTAATGTAGTTTTTGTTCTTCGAGATATATTAATTTTGATGTTGTTTCTGGATACAGTCAGCTCATTTCATGCTCAAACCATATACACTACATGTTAATGTTGGTGTATCTTCTATATCAGAAGCAGACGTATTTCTGTATGGTATCATTAGTTGTTATGTAAGGTTTGTCTGCAGTTCTTGTGAGTGAAAGTTCTAACTTTAACTGAGATTTGTGCTCTCGCTGTGAAGTCCATACATGTGGTTTATGTTGTGAGAGAAAGCAGTTTTCATGTATTTTAAACTATTTATCAGTTTTAGCAAATGCAACAGCTCAGAATGTGATGGTTATAGACATATATACTACAGCAGCGGGCTTCATTCTCTTACTTTCTCTATTGATTTCAGTCTGCCTGCTTCTCTGTCTCTGTACCTCTCTAAATATATTTCTTTGGCTGCCTATTTACTTCCTCACCCTTTGCCTACCTAACTCTCTCAGTCTCTCTGTCTCTGATTTTCTCTGTCTCTGACTCTCTGTCTCTCTCTTTTTTTCTATGTGCGTGCAAACATATGCTGAAACATGTAATTCATGATGTAAACATATTGTTTCTCACTATAATAAAAAAAAAATCTGCAAAATGTCTTCTGCTCATCTCAACTTATTTTTGTCAATGTTTGATACATACAGTTAATTTTTCAGTCTTTATTTCCTTTATTTTTTCAGCAATGATCTAACTTGCGTGCTTAAATTTACGCATTTATAATCTACCTGTTTTGTTTTTCTTCAAAATATATAGTTGCAATGTTTGCTGAAGCTTTATTTAAACTGGTCATATTTATACCACTTCAGATATTTCATCCCTGTCCCGGTGAGTTGTTGTACCTCTTGTAATGAATTAACATCAATGTGAAATCTTTGCAGAAGTGAATTGTTTTTGTATAATTTTTTATTCTATTTTGAATATATTTTAAAGATCAACAAAAATACAGACGAATTTGAAAGACTGAATACTTATTGTAACAGCGGGTTGTGGTAATCCACTAACTCAACAAATGAAGGCGATGGCACATTATCTGTGTAATTTCACAGTTCATAATCATTGAAGATTTTTATCTGAAGTTCACGGCAACCATGAAGTAAAAGTTGCTGGGTTCTATCCATACATGAATTGTTCATTTTTTAAACCCATGTCAGTGACCCTCCATCTTTTCTTGATGTTTCTACAGCATATGTGATTGTTAGTGAAAGCAATGAGGAACAAGGGTTTTAAAAAATACCAAGCCAACCAAGGCACAACATTTCAACTTTCAGTATATCTTGAGATTCTCACTGAAGATAATTCAGTTTGGATCTTTATTTCCATATGTTCAAGACTTGACCATGCAAAATTATTTATTTATCTCTTGGCCTGTGAGAAAGATGGGTTGCTGAATTTCTACATCTATTGAGGGTGGGAAACAAAAATGCCTACCATCCTTTCACAAAGAGCCTAAGATTTTGATTGCTTACTATCCTCCCATGTGAACCATGAAAGGACTGTCTTACATCCTTTTCAGAAGAATGAGAAGACGCAACTGATTACGTTCTTCCTCAGAGAATGAAAGGTATCAGCTGCCTAGCAAAAACCTGAGATAACTTGTGACGTCTCTTTCTTCTGTGCTTTCGACACATGTACTTCATTGTAAGAAATACCTACAAGACATAGCTGTACACACCTAGAAAGAGAACATGAATATCCTTTCTTTTCTAGTCACCCTGTTACAATGTTTTCATCAGAAAAATTACAAAGTGGGCAGTATGATTTAGGAACAATTTTACAATTAAAATTTCTGGATAACATTTATTTTCAAAGAAATATTTTGTTGACATCTCTGTGGTATAGTGAAAGACTTCATGATTGTCTGTGGTTCAGTTTTCTTATGAAATACTATGCTGGTCATAATCTGGCAGACTAAGATATGTCATTAATGTCAAAACAATTATCAAATGCCAGTGTGGAAGAGTGGCTTAACCTACATACTCCATCATTCATTAAACCTTATGCCACACCTCCTATATTGCAAGCCTCATCTTCTGTCTATGTATGAGTCATTGCCACTGTTGAGCACATCTGTATCACTTCAACCTGATGTGAAATGCCTCATTGGTCTCTTCCATCAAGAAGCTCAACACCAGTTATCACGATCAGGAGTCACATAGAAAAACAAATTCTGGAGTATAAAAACAAATCCTATTATTTTATCACAATCAACATCCCTGCACATTCATCCATGCATGTTCAGTCCTCCGATGCAGCAGTCATCTCAAAGTATCTCTAGTCACTGTTCCCGTAAGGAGTTAGTTGTAATGTCTTCTCTCTCACCCTTGAGGACAGCATTAACATGATTGGCCAGGCTTCATTTCCATATCGTGCATTCAAATTAATGTTAGAGACTCATCCAGCTGGGTCCATACTGCATTGATAACATTGGCCCAATGCTTCTTTCTTCTTGTATTGGTGCATTGTTTGCCAGCTGGTCCCCACATTCATTGTCCTTTACACTGGTGTGTCTGGGTGCATATATCCAGATATGTGATGTGAGGCGAGACTTTCAAATGCCATGACAAATCAACAATGAACAGCGGGTGTTGTCTTGTATATCATTGGTGCTGATAAAAATCAGGCTGACATCACAGTTCTGATTTAAGGAAGTGAGTTACAAAACATTAACCTATTAGTAAAAAGTTAACTTTGAGACTACTGAACTGGGATTCTAATAAGAGTGCATGAATGTAAGAAGTCGGATTTGTTGAAACTTTAGAAATTGTTCCTTATATTGCTTGTAGTCAAACTTTTCCATAATATTATCACAGACAAGTTCTAGCACAAGTGTACCATTACATTGCCCTACTTGTTATTTTGGTACACTGTTGCCACAAAGCTTCATGAACAGTTTAATTTTTATTCTTTTTTTTTTGTTCATCTTCAGATGTCAATATGAATATATCTACAGAAAGCACCAGTCAATTTGATCTTCTTGACATCTCCATAGAGTTTGTAGACATCTCTATAGAGTTTGTATTTTGCATTTTACAGTCACATTTACTTTGAACTTGTTTTCTGTAGAAAATCTGTGAGATTGCTTATCCTTCTACCTCTTGGGCTTTCTCTTGACCTTAATCAATTTCTTATTTTGTTGTAGGTACTTAGTAATGATTGCTTTGACATTTGTCTTGTACCTTTGCCAAACCAGTTTAGTTTACGATGGTATTAAGCATACATTTTCTATAATGCAATACAAATCACTTCTTATGAAGTATAGTTTTATTTTTCTTATTTTCACTAGTAAGACAAAACATTGGCGATTGTTATTTATTCATTGTGTGGTGTATAATAAGAACTTATTAGCTATAAATTTATGTGTGACATTTTCATACCTTTAGTATTCCTATTAACCTTGTCCTTTTAAATAAATGTATCAATTTGTTTTTAATGTAACAATTATTTGACTGATAATATCTTGTTGTCTGTTGTGTTCAGATATCTATACTTAGTAATGCAATATTTTTAAAACATTGAAGTGCCATCATAGCTGTTTTCTCTTGGTTGCTCTATTAATTTGGTGTCTTAAATAGAGTACATTACTGTTTCCATGGAATTTTGCACGAGAAATTAGACAACATTGCAATATACAGCAAAGAACCTTACCCACCAGATGCAAAGATTTTGCAAACAGAAATAGGCTACTTGTAATGACAAAACATGTTATCAAGATATCTTCACTCTTACAAACTTATTGGTTAGTTAGTTGCATATCCTTTACAAGATATGGCAGTTAACCCCAGTGTTTTTTTTCCGGCTGTTTGTGATTTCTTGGTAAGTTTGTGTTCAGTAGTTTGCCATTGCTTTCTGAATGACCGGCGCTAAGACCTTTGTATTGGAACCAATTCAAGGCTTTCTACTTCCAAATCGTCCACAGCTGTGTTTCGAACGTGGTATGCGGGATTACAAATTGCATTTGTAACCCCTTCACTACAGCGATGCAATTATTGGTGCATTGTAAAATTCATATGTCCCTGTTGACAATTATCAAACGGAACATTACGTGTAAATAAATATTTTAGTCTTCAAATGCAGCTGTCTCCCCCGGTGTGTTTTTAAAGCTGGATGTATTATCTAAAAAAATATGTTACCAAGTGGTTCATAGTTGAGATTTATCAACATTATCTCTCTCTTCATGTTTCTCTAATTAAAAATAATAACCAATATACAATTCACACAATTACTACGTTCTCCTGTTTCAAATATGTTTTACCAAACTATTTTCATTTTAGTTGAGCATTGGTTTTTATTAAAATATTTTAATGCTGTATTGTTTATTTTTAGAAATTCATACAAGAGACAATATTACAGATATAGAAAAATTTCAAGAGAACGACTGAAGAAGAATATAGCTTTCATGTTTTGCAATAAAGATATAATGTTATCCATTTTTCCAGCAGTTCTTTTTCTTCTTCTTTCGTTCGCTTGAAATATGTCTATAACTGCAATGCTGTCTCTTGTATGAATTGAACTGTCTTTTTCAGTTCACACAGCGGTCCATAGAGTTTATCTTCCACTGTCGTCTCTCTAGGCCAGAAGGTTTGCCAAGATATGTTATATTTTGGGCAGTCTTGGAGTATGTGCTCTGCTGTCTGCGACACTAATCCACATGTGCACATGGCTGTTTCACCAATCTTGAATTTTGTATACATGTGGTTGCGTAATCTATTGTGCCCTGTTCTGAGGCACAGAATAATGACTTGTTCTGGTCTGTCCATAATGTGGTAGTCATCTTGAGCAGGTTTTGGTGGCTTTCTGACTGATTTGATCATTCTTTTCTTTTGGTGGTATGTAACGGGCACATCAGGCTGTTCTTATTTGGCTCCTTCCTTAGCCAATTGATCAGCTCTGTCGTTTTCGAGTACTCCACAGTGGGATGATATCCACTGTATGGTGACCTTATGCTGACTGCTAAGTTCAGAAAGTAGTGTCCTTAGTACTGGCAATTTCCCAGACAGGAGCGCCTCGAGTACTGATTTTGTATCTGTCAATAGCACCACAGGTTGTGTACCATTGCTGGTATTTAGTAATTTCTCTGTTGCTATCTTGATTGCCTCAATTTCAGCATCGTAGTTATGGCAGTACTTTCCTGTCGGTACACTAGCTGTGTCCCTAGTATTATTTGGGTATTCTATGTACACTCCCGCTCCTCCATTTCGAACAGCATTTTGTGCTGACCCATTTGTGTAGACTAGGATCCAGAGATCCTGTGGGTATTCTTCATCAAGGAAGCTGAGAGTGGCTGTTCTGCGCTGCACACTGTTCTGTTCTTCCTTGTCAAATATTCCTCTCACTTTTGTCTGGATTTGTAATGATAGTCTATGCTCATCTTTCCATGGAGTTCGCTCTGGAATAGTTGTTAGGGGGATACCAACTGTGGGCAGATCGGTGGTTTCTCTGCAGATTCATTTGGCCTGGTGGATAAAACTACTTCTTTTCAACCGCCCCATAGCTAGGTTTTCAAATCTGTTCTTCATAGGGTGGCCTGGCAAGCGGAGGAACTTTTCTGCTTGTATTAGCATTTTCATATCTCTGCACTCACTCAGTGCTTGTGTCCTCCCCATCTTCTCCATTTCCACTATAGGGGTTGATCTCATCCCTCCTGAGGTGACTCTAAGTGCTTGATTTTGCACTTTGTCCAGCTCTTGTAGTGTGGTTTTTTATGCCGAACACCACGCAGTTCTTGCTCTTGAGTCCGTCTATCTGTACTCGGGCTCTTCTGTTGTGCAAGTATGCTTTCACCCATTTGTACATTCTTCCATTGACTTTGCAGTTTCTCAGTTTATTCATCAGACCTTCTTTCCAGACTTTGTCAAAGGCTTTCTTCAAATCTATCCATGCCGCAAGCACCAGCTTCTTCTCTTGGAATGCATCCTCAATTTCTTGAGAGAGGTAGGTTGTCTGATCTTCCGTAGAGTAGCACTGTCTAAAGCCAGCCTGCTGTGGCACAATGATGTTTTTACTTTCAATGTACCACTGCAGTCTGTGATTGATGATGCGCTCCAGTGTTTTGCAGAGACAGCTGGTGAGGCTAATTGGTCTGTAGCTAGAGGCAATGGAACCATCTTTCCCTGATTTTAGGAGGGGTATCATGATTGCTTTTCTCCAGGCTTGTGGAACACTGCCTAAGGTCCAACTGTTATTGAAGATCTGCAACAGCTTTGCTTTGGCCTCTGTTCCTAGGTTCCTGATCATTTCATTGGAGATACCATCAGCTCCTAGTGACATTCTCATTTTCAGTTTTGATATGGCTAGCTCCAGTTCGCTGATTGTGATGGGTGCCTCCAGAACCTCATGTACTATTTCCTTCTTTCCTGTATGTTGCCGTTTCTCTCGAATCTCTTGTTGTTTCTCTGGACTAATTTTGATATTGTTATCTTGTGCGAATGAGTCCGCAAAATGGTCAGCTGCTTGCTTTCTTGTTAAGATGTTTCCATCTTTATGTAGTGCAATTTTTGAGTTTCTCCCTGTGCCCTCATCGTTAAGTTGCTTTATTAGCTTCCACAATTTCCTTGTGTCTCTTTCAAAGTTCAGAGACTCCGTTTTTTCCTGCCAGCTTTTCCGTCTAGCCTGCAGCTTGGCCCTTTGAAATTTGGCTTTTGCGTGCTGGAATTTATTGTGGTGCTCTTGGCTGGGTGTGGCCTCTGCTTGCTTTCTACATACTTCCACATCATTATTCAACTGTTCCAGTTCACTACTCCAGTAGGGTTTATATTGTTTACGGGCTCCTCTTGGTACCGTTTCTCGCGCTGCCTGTAGTATGCATTTCCCAAACTCTTCAACTACTTTATTTATGTCTTTCTCAGTGTTCAGGTTTCTAACCAGTATGCTGGTGCGATTCTTGTACATTTCCCAGTCTGCTTTCTTGTAGTTCCACCTCGAGAGGGTGCTGCTTTCTCTTACAAGCTCATTTTCTACAGTTAGAAAGACTGGCCGATGGTCACTGCCACCAAGTTGTTTCCTAACAATTAGTGTAATGTTCCACTCCAGTTCTGGTGAATGAAAAGCCAGGTCAGGTGTAGTTGTAGTGTGCCATGATCTCGAGTAGAAAGTATTGGGTCGGGCGGCTTATTAACCAAGATGAATCTATTCTCATCCTGCCAGTCTTCCAGTCTCTCTCCTCTCTGGTCCATGTGATCATAGCCCCAACTCTGCGAGTGGCTGTTGAAATCGCCACACACAATCATTTTTTCTGTTAATGGTAGTGTGTCCAGTGCCTATGGGCGGTCACTTGGACAGTAGTAATTGATCAAATGTAGGTCTCTATAGCCTGTCTTAAGTTTAAGTGTCAGATACTCAGCCCCTTCCATGTAGACTTCGATTTGGGAAGCAGTGATGTTATTTTTTACAAGGGTAAGTATCCCACCTTTTCGCCTCTCCTTTCGGTCAGATCGGTAACACTGGTAGCCTCTGATTTTGAAGGCTATATTTTCGTTGAGATGAGTTTCTTGCAAGCAACATATGCTTACTTTTTCTTGGTCCAGGATGTTTTCTAATTCTATTTTTTTTTTTGCTGACTCCCTCCGCATTCCAGTGCATTATTTTAAGTCTTTGTTTAGTATGGCCAGCCGTTCTATTCTCATGTCCCCTGGCTCCATAGGACATCTGAGAAGGACCTCCAGTAGTTGGGGTTGGACCCTTTCGAGACATAGAGCCCGGCACTGCACCTGCCTGGGGGTCCAAAGCAGGGCGAGCACCATAACATTTAGCAGTAGTCGACATATTCCATTTTGCGTAATTGCGTGACATCCTGATTTCTGTGGTGCGCCTCCTGGCTGGTTGCCTCCGTCTTCAGCAACTTTCCTTTGCTAGAGCAGACTGTGGTCTCACTCGAGTTTAGATACGCACACACGTGTCTGCACATGCATGTATGTGTATACACATCTAGAGCACACTGGTTATTTTTCGGCGCCAGAAACTCGCCGTTGCCCATTCTCCTGTTAGTAGAAACAGTTCTGTCACGTGAAGGCCAGGAGTTGGACTTTTGCTGCATAGGTTATGTATTCACGAGCCATTGGGGTATTTAAGCAATGTTGGGCACTCACCCCAACACTGCGCCCCAGCTACATACAGCAGCATTTGGAACCTTTTCCAGCAGTCTGAGACATAAAGGGGAATAACTAAAATTCTTTGAAAAACTCCTTAGTTATCTGTTACACTCATAAACTCGTAAAAGATAAAAATTATTAATAAAGAATTCTTAAACAAACTAAGGTGGACAAGAGAATGAATAAACTGTCAACAAATACGTTAGATATACAAAAAGATATATTAATTAAAAGTAAAGTTCTAATTTTCATACCATGAGTTATACTGGGCCTTGTCTGCCTTGTATACCCTAATGGGGCATAGGCTCTAACATATGAGCCATTTACCCTCCTTGGACAAGAGTCACCATGAAATTAATATCCTATTTGTGGCTGCAGCATTGTTAATATGAGCCAAGCGAAGGACACTGATAAAACTTCTCTTCTGAGGTTGAACGGGGTAGTGGTAATGGTATAATATAATGGAATAGGCCCTCAATCAACTCATGCCAAGCCATCGTATCTTTTGCCATCTCCTTCAGCTCCATTCATTTTTTTCTTATATTATTAATCTGTCTCTAATTCTCTTTTCTGTGTATCATTAGGTCTCTCTCTATTTCATTTGCCCTCTAAGTTCCAGACTTTCTAGTTATGATGTTATCAGGTTTTGTCCAAGTGTGTTCTATCCAGTCCTCTCATGACCTTTTGATTCACTGGAATTTGTTTGGTTCTCTCCATAAGTCCTGCAGTATTGATATTTTAATACCATGTTAGACCTGTTCTGCGCCGGGACCAATTAATGAAAGTTTGTGGCTAGTAGTAATTTACTTATTACTCATTCTCTGTGTTTCTTATCAATACAACATTACTATTTTGGCATTAGAGTTAGATATAATAAGTTTAATATTAGGTTAAATTTCTTTTTACTTCCACAAGTTTCCTAGCGCTATGAAAGCTGTTCTTATGGTTTGTATTCTTATTATTACATCTGTATCTGTTGCTTCATCTTTGTCTACATTGTTAACTACATCCTGAAGTAAGGTTTCACCAAAGAAGATTGGGTTATCAGTTGCTTAATTTATTTACATTATCCTTGTCTTTTTCCTATGAATTTTCAGACCAAATTTTGTGGCCTTCTATTTGTGTGTGTAATTTATCTTGCATCTAATAACATGTGTGGAACAGGACTTCTTTGTCATCAGCAGTGCCCAGGTCTTCAAGATTCTCTGCAGAGTTTATTGAATTCCAATTCTGATGGTGATTATGTTTTCATTGGCATTGGCACCCTGCCGTCTTGACAGACAATAGTTTGTTACATTGTGCTTCAAAAAGGCATAATAACTACAACCTATGGTGGTAGCGAATGTGACTGATAAGGCCAATTCTCGCTGTAAATGTTCGTCCACAGTGGATACACGTGAACACATGGTCTTTTCCACCATCATGAACTATCTTACATCTCGCACGCTCGGTGTGTGACTTATCTGCAATCATTTTCTCCTTTGTATTTATTCCATTTCTAATATTTGCCCTCTCCCAATGTGCATTAATATGTTTTCATAATCCAGTCTATAGTCAGTAAGAAAAATAAATGTGACAAAAGGCATCCCTGTCACATTCCTATTGTTTGTTGTAGATGTATCCGCACACCTCTCTTAATAGGCTGATAATTGACCTATTTCATTATCACTCTTCATGGCAGCTTGATGTTTCCAATATTTGTTTTTTACAAGTCTAAGGTCTTTGCCATCAATTTGTAGATTTGCAAGCATCTTTATCATGTTGACATGTCTTTTGAAAGCCTTTGTGTAGTCAATAAAGCAAAGATGTAGGTCTTTGTTTACTTCTATAGAACGTTCAGTTAATGTTCTCAGAATATACACAGCATTTACTGTACACTTGCCTTCTACGAAACGACATTGTTCTTCTCCTATTTCGGGTTGTATTTTCTTACTAACTCTTTGCATGATGATTGTTAGCAAAATCGTCATGATGTGACTCATAATAAATATTTGAATTGTTAATTCATGAGGCATATCTCCAGAATCACATATTCTGTTCAGCAGTTTGGTGACTTGGTCTATTCCATATTCTTCTAAGTCATTTATAATTTCTGTTGTGATGTTGTCAGGACCCGGGGTTTTGCCAGTTTTCATAAGGTTAAGAGCATTCTGAACTCCCATCTTCAGAATTGAAGGTCCTTCATTATTATTCTGAATATCATATTCTTCTCTTGTATCATCATAAAAGGTTTTTCACATAATCTGTCCATGCATGTAAAATCTGATCTTTTTCTATTATGATTTTCCCATCTTTTGTTTACAGGCAGCCAGTTGATGTTGGTGTTCTTTTATTAGTAAACTCCTGAATTCTGTTTCTCAATGACCCTGAGAGCTATGCCGGCGGTAGCGTAGCTACCAGCAGGGCCTCCCAAGCCGGACAGGTCAAAGGGTAGAGAACAGACAAAGAGAAACACCCTGGTCCTCCAGGTTGGGAGTTGAAGCGTGGGGTTAACATCCCCACCTTTATAAAAACCTTTTTTGTTACGAAACAGATACATGAGCCTCGATATCGGACTGACTTATCTGGACAACGACCTTGGAACGTTAAAGGACTTTTGAGATTTGGAACATGGAATGTACGGACACTATATCGAGCTGGAGCGGCCGAAGAACTAACCCGGGAGCTGGTTGAATATCAAATGGATATAACAGCTATTCAAGAAATAAGGTGGCCAGGAGAGGGTACTTTAGAGCAAAATGGAATGATTATAATATATGGAGGAAACACCCAAAATAAACATGAATTAGGGACAGGATTTGTCATCAAAAAAGAGTTATGGGGGAACGTTTTAAACTTTAAAGCTGTTAATGACAGGATTAGTAAATTACGAATAAAAGGTAAATGGAAAAATATAACGATGATTAATGTACATGCACCTACTGAAGAGAAAGAAGATGATATTAAAGAAGACTTTTATAATGATCTGGAAGATGTCATAGAAGAAACCCCCAAACAGGACATCCTGATTGTGCTGGGAGACTTCAATGCAAAAATAGGTAGAGAGCAAACTAATAAAAAAGTGGCCGGTATGGAAAGCCTATATACAACTTCAAATGATAATGGATGGAGAGTCATCAACCTGGCAGAAGCCAAAGGACTGCAGATTAGCAGTACCAGACTACAAAGAAAGGATATACACAAACAAACTTGGAAATCATGTGACAAGAGAACCTATAATCAAATAGATCACATTTTAATTAACAACAGAAATGCATCAAACATACAGCAAGTTAGAAGTTATAGAGGATCTGAGTGCCACAGTGACCACTTCCTCGTTGGAGCAAAATTTTAAATAAAACTTAAGAGAGCTTTCTATACTAAATTACAAAGATTACACCCAACATATAACTGAGAAAAACTACAAGAAATTACAGTCAAAGAGAAATTTACAGATGAAATAAAATGTAAACTTGAAACTCTGCAAAACCCTTTGGAGGAAAGCGTTGACCAAACTTGGTTGAACATCAAGAATACAATTCAATCTACTGCAGAAGAATGTCTCGGTGTGTTAACCACGCATAGAAAGAACAGATGGTTCAATCAAAAATGTGAAGAAGCAGTCATTAGGAAAAAGAATGCCAGACATTTATGGTTAAATGACATCAACAACATCCAAAAGGAAGAGCATTATAGAAATGAATGTAGAGAGGCTACAAAAATAGTCCGACAGCAGAAGCGAGAATATATGAGTAATATAATCAAAGATATGGAAACTAATCACCAGAAATATGAATCCAGAAAATTTTTTAAAGAACTGAAGTCAATGAAACGAGGGCACCAACAAAACACATATAGTTTAAAAGACAAAAATGGGAATAAGATAAATACCAATGAGGAAATGTGCAACACATGGAAAGAATATTTTGTTGAATTACTAAATTGTGAAGCTCCAAGTAACATTTTCCCACAGGAAGAGGTTCTAACATGCGAATCACAAATTGAAGAACCTACATTTGAAGAAATCCTATATGTAATCACACGACTTAAAAACAATAAGGCAACTGGGACTGATGGAATTGCTGCTGAATTTATAAAGGCGGGTGGCCATGCATTACATCTAAAGCTATACGAACTAATAATAAAAATCTGGAGGACAGAAGAATTACCCCATGACTGGAAAGAGTCATTATTGATACCTATCTTTAAGAAAGGAGACAAGTTCCAATGTGGAAATTATAGAGGAATATCACTACTGTCCACAAGCTATAAGATACTATCCGCAGTATTACTAAATAGACTAAAACCATATTCAGAAGACATATTAGGTGACTACCAGGCGGGTTTTAGACAAAACAGATCAACAATAGATCTTACGACAAATAGCCGAGAAAAATTGGGAATATAAAAGAGATCTCCATAAAATTTTTGTGGATTTTAAAAAGGCTTATGATAGTGTCCATAGGAATAGTCTATGGAATGCTATGCAGGAATTTGGAATACCAAGGAAGTTAATCAACATGACCAGACTATGCATGGAAGATACTTATAATATAGTAACATATAAAGGCAGGAAATCAGACACCTTCCAAATAACATCTGGCTTGAAACAGGGTGATGCACTATCGCCGCTACTCTTTAATCTGGCTCTAGAGAAAGTAAGGAAGGTAAAGGAGGAATGTGATATTGGAGGAACATCCAAGCTGCTTGGTTATGCAGATGATATAGATATTATAGGGCAAAGTGAACAAAAGACATTGGAAATATTGACTCACTTAAAGGAAAAAGCCCAACAGATGGAGCTGGTTATCAACCAAGATAAGACAGAATATATGGTAATTTCAAGAGACGGAATGGCTAAAAACTCTGGCCACATACAAATAGATAATATGACCATTAAAAGAACGGAAACATACAAATACCTGGGTACAATCTTCAACTGCTCCAACATCATAAGGGAAGAAATACAAACTAGAATCAACTCTGGAAATAAGATATACTATGCACTACAACATCTACTAAAATCAAAGGCTCTATCTCGTAACACCAAAATCACAATATACAAAACACTGATCAGACTAGTTGTGCTGTATGGCTCTGAAACCTGGAGTACAACGAAAGGAGACGAAGCCTTGTTACAAACCTTTGAGAACAAAATTTTGAGACGCATCTTTGGACCCATTAGGGATACACAAAGTGGAGAGTGGAAAAGAAGAAGTAACAAAGAAATTTATGATCTGTTTAAGTCCCCGCTAATCACTGGTATCATGAAGGCTAATAGACTACAATGGCTGGGGCATATAGAAAGAATGAAAGATAATAGGGAAACAAAACTCGCTTACACTCAGGAAATAAATGACCGTAGACCCCGAGGCAGACCAAGAAGGCGGTGGAGAGATAATACATATACAGACCTACAAGCACTTGGAATCAACGACTGGCAAGAGAAGGTCCACCAGAGAGACGAATGGAGACAGATTGTATCTGCAGCAAAGAACCTCAATGGCTCGGAACGTTGAAGAAGAAGAAGATTAATATGGTATTTTTACCCTTTGTGTTGTTGTTTCTTCTTTTGGTTCTTTTCATAATGTTCTGACTTTTCTGTGAATTTCTTCACATTTTTCAGGATTATTTTTATTGTCTTGTTTCCCTTAGTTAGGCCTATAACATTTCCTCAGTTATCCATTTCTTACGACCTACTTTCTTTAATTTTGGGATATTTGTTTCTGCAGCCAAACTGATTGCATTCTTCAGAATTTTCCATTGATCATCCACATCTTGAAATAAGATCTCCAGAGATCAGACAATACATCAAATCTGTTCTTTACTTCTATATTAAAATGGTCTTGTATTTCCTTGTCATTTTTCAATATACACAGATCATTTCCGAATTCAATGAAACACTCTACTTAGCCTTTGTTGACCAAGAAAAGTAGATAGAAACAAGCTGTGGGAAATCCTTAAACGATATGGAGTGAGTACACATCTAACAAACCTATGTAGAAGCTTATACAACAACAGTGAATTCATAGTGAGAGCAACTGGAGGACACTCAGAACCCTTCACCATAAGATCCGGAGTACGACAAGGTTGTGTATTGTACCCTCTCTTATTCATAACATATATAGTCAATATATGTAAAGAAACCAGCCAAACAGAGAATGCAATAACACCGCATGACGAGAAGACGGAAGAGAACTCCATTTGCGGACGACCAAGCACTAATTTAAAAAAATCAGAAGTTGAATTACAAGACCACATGAATAGTCTAAACGAAATGTGTAGGGAACATAACATGAAAATTGGCACAAGTAAAAGAGAGGTAATGACTGTAACTAAAGAAGAAAAAGCAACAACGATTCACCTAAACGAACATCCCTTGAAACAAGTAAAGAGTTTCTAGTACTTAGGAAGTATAATATCATCAAATGGCAAATCAGAAGACGAGATCGAAAATAGATGCAATAAGGCAAACCAACTCATTGGACAAATGGCACCAATACTAAAGAACAAACATGTATAATAACTACTAAGAAAGCACTTTACTATCAACTCTATGTTACCAATGCCAAAACTGACAATGACAGAAAAAGAGAACAGAAAAATCACAACAGAAATGAGATTCCTGAGAAGAATATTCAATGTATCAAGAAGAGATAATATCAGAAATGAAGAAATTAGGACTAAAGAGGGGGTTAAAGCTGCACTGGATTTTATGAGAAGGTAGCAAGTCAAATGATTTGGCCATGCAAGTTGGTTACCAACTAACAGTAGGCCTATACCACAACAAGCAATGATGTACAGGCCAGTTGGAAGCAGAGGAAGAGCCCGACCACGTAAACGATAGACGCAGGGAATAACAGAGTCCATGGGAATATCGATACATGAAGCCCATAAGCAAGCACTCTCCCGCTGTTTATACTTCACCTCGACACCGCAAGGTACAAGAGGAACAAGATGAGATGAGACAGATCATTTTTAGTGTTTTCTGGAGTATACTTGACTTTCTTTAACTTTACCTTCAGTTTACTAAGTCATTGTGTTATGAGTTAGGATGACTAGTTCCATTCTCTGTCAGTTGAATTTCAAGCAATGAGGTCATGTTGACCTCAGAGCCAAACTGGTAATAAAAAGTCAATCCTTCCACTATGTTACAGTGACCCCGCGTTTCTAATGAGTAATAAAGTCATCCAGCTATCCCAATGGAAATTAAGAAGAACATTATGAATGCAATTTTTATACCAACGGTGTGCTATCAATGTCAAACATGGGCACTAACTAAAGAACAAAAAGAACCAAAAAAAAAAAAAAAAAATAACTCACTACTTGTTATATGAGATGCCTGAAAAAAGCAGCGAACAAATCAAGAAAGGACCATATTAGAAACGAGAAGATTGAAGATCTTTAAAACAGTTGGAGCAACACCAGTTGTTAAATTCATTGATAGACAAAGACTTAACTGCTTCGGCCACCTAATGAAAATGAACCCACTGTCGCCAGCTGTAAGAGCATACAACATGAAAATGGAAACATCAAGAGGCAGGGGAAGAATACAAAAAAGATGGGTCAACATAGTCATTGACACCTTAACTCACAGCATACCAAGTGACCGAGCGACCCTGGTTTGGAAACCAATCATCTAACAATCCTGCGGTGCCTAACAGCATAGAGTAGTGAAGGAATAAAGAAAGAAGAATAAAGTTAAGACTCCATCAGGTGTATTGTGTATATGGTGCTAGCCCCATAATGTTAGAGCTGTCGGCTGGCCACCCATCTACTGCACTACTCTGGCTATCACTACATGTCTCTAGCAAGGGTATACTACACATACTTAACTGATTAAGTGTCATGGGTTGATAATTCGCCTTACTGAACTTCCCATAACTGCCATGGGTTTATAAATCAAAACTATTGTTAAAATATCACTACAGTAGTTTTCCCATTACAACTCCCTTGTATATATAATACAACATTTCAACATTTAAGTCATCACCATGACACACTACTACTTCCAATTTTCCGCCATCCATTTTTGTTTGGTCCAAACCTGCATTTTGTTTCGCACTGGATCTGTTTACCCAGTCCAGGTGACACATATGACTCTAGATTTAACATTTCAGAGGCGGACATAGAGAAACGATGCTGGGTGGTATAAGACTGTGGTATGGAGGAAGATCATCAATAGAAATTATCCAGAAAGGTTTCACTGAGATCTATGGAGATAGATGAATGCCTGCGCCATTTGGCAAGGAACATTATGAAGATTGTTCATGAACCCAGCAATTGATGACATTTGTTGAACGGAAAAATCTGTTTTCTACATTATTCTCATGAGTGTGTCAAGTCAAGGACTTTTTACATGCCTTCATGAGTAAGCTTATAGTACTAGACTCATACTTTGTGGTCCAGGGTTATGCCAATGTCCGCTGCCTTCATGTTCCAAGATATTTGCAGGTGCCCAATTTAAGCTGGGTCGACCTGCTAGCCCAGGTCAATAATTTTTAATCCGACTTGACGTGGATTCAAACCAATGACTACGGGACCGGTGGTCAAGAGCCTAGCCACTTTGCTATCGTGGCTTCCTTTGTCTTAGTGCAGCACATAATGCTTACTTGCTTGCTTGTGTTCGCTGGCTGTGAACTCCAGCGCGAAATCCTGTATGCCGAATGAAGACATCCTGTTGTTCAACATCAGTGTGATGTCATACCGGACTGAGGTTTTCGTGAGTATCCGTTGTCCCATGTCTGGCTTATTGGTGTGGAGACTGGTGGTTCCTCGCCGTGCAGGCAGACACTCTCCGACTTCGGAGGAATCAACGATCCTACTGACTTTAGCCAAGACCCCAAAGGGACCTGTTGCCCAGGACGCTCGGCGAGGACGCGTCAATAGGTCTTGGCCAGTATAGAACTCAGCCCTGGTGCCTTCGAAACACCTCTGCGTCCCCATCACATGATGAAACAGTGCTTATCCACTTCAAGAAAGACTTCTTCCTGGTGGACAGAACAGTGATCCTTAAAGGATGTTATCTCAGTCCTGCTTCAATACAAAATTGATAAAGATCACGACATTAATGGGGATTCCAGTGGAATCTCTTCGTCCGATAGGGAGCATGATGTGCTACAGATGATACCCGATCGTTATCATGCGATTGTGTGCCAAATTAAATGTTAAAATTGTATAATGAGATCTTCAGAAAATATGCCAGGGATCCTGGTCGGTGTATATTATGTAAATAACTGCAGATCTGCATGGCCAAATGGATAAGAACGCGTTCTTAAACATTCGGTATGCCGATGCCGAGGTAAGGGGTTCAACCTCTACACCAGACAGTTGGACTAACATGTTGACCTGTAGTCCTTGACTTGGTGGCGTAAGGAAAGCTAATCCACACTCAAAATTCAGTCCAGCACAACTAGAAGCTATGTGTATGGACTACGCCTGAGATCAAAGTGAGCGATCGCAAAACAAAAACACTATATATATATATATATATATATATATATATATATATATATATATATATATATATATATATATATATATATATATATATATATATATATTCATTCATTCATTGGCACCTTTCCGTCTTGACAGACGATAGTTTGGTACATTGTGCTTCAAATAGGCTTAATAACTACGATCCATGGCGGTGGCGAGTGTGGCTGGTAAGGCCAATTCTTGCTCCAAATGTTTGCCCACAGTAGGTGCATGTGAAAACATGGTCATTTCCACCATTTTGGACCATCTTACGTCTCTCACGCTCTGTGTGTGCTTTATCTGCAATCATTTTCTCCTTTGTCTTTATTCCATTTCTGATAGTTGCCCTCCATGCAACACGTTCAGCGGCGACGTGCTCCCAATGTGCATTATCAATGCCTGTATCAATCATGTCCCGTTTACACACATCTTTGTATCGTAGTAGAGGCCGACCCTGAGATCTCCTACTCGTCTGTAATTCACCAAAAAAGATGTCCTTTGGTATTCTACCATCATCCATCCTCCTAATGTGTCCTATCCATCTAAGTCTACGAAGACTGAGCATGGAATACACCGTCACACAACCTGATCTTTCCAATACTTCAGTATTTGTGATTTTGTCTTGCCACTTAATACCAAGTATTCTTCGCAGACACCGCATATGAAAGCTGTTTAAACGTTTCTCTTGGTGTGAGTAAGTTGTCCAGGTTTCACTGCCATAAAGAAGAGTACTAAGAACACAGGCTTGGTAGACGAGGACTTTTGTTTTGGCAGTAAGCTTCCTGTTCTCCCAGACTCTTTTTGCTAACATGTTCATTGTTGTTGCTGCCTTGCCAATCCTGATGTTGATTTCCTGATCGAGGGATAATTTGCTATTTACCTCTGATCCTAGATATGTAAAATTGTCTACTATTTCCAGTTCGGCGTCGTCAATAAAGATTGATGGTACACCATGTGCACCTTGTGACATAATCTGTGTCTTCTTTTTGTTAATTGTTAAACCAAATTCAGAACAAGCATTGAAGAATGCAGATAGTAGATGTTGTAATTCTTCCTCAGAGTGGGTCGTAATCGCAGCATCATCCGCAAAAAGCAACTCTCTGATTAGTACCCTGCTAATTTTGGTCTTGGCCTTCAATCTCTGAGCATTATAGAGGCTATATATATATAGTTAGTCGACAGATCATCCTCATTGCACATCGAACCATTCAGCCCATAAGTTCTCGGATCCCCTCCTCAGCATACCCTGCAGCGTGTAGTGGCTCAGTTCTGTGTATGTTTATTACTCTTCTTTGGCTTCCTGCGTAGCGTTCTTGTTTGGCCACACCTCTTTTAACTTGCTGTTCTCACAGCCTGACCATGGTTGTAGATTCAGTCATCACTTGGTTCTCGTAAACGACTTACTTCTCGTAGAGCATTCAGAATGTCTGCCTGGTCCATGGCTCGTCAATCTACCACAGTAGCCCCACCTGCAAGCCTGTCAGTCTACTCATCCCCTTGTATGTCCGCATGCCCTGGCATAAAGATGAAACTAATCTTTGCCAGCCGAGACCGCTCCAGAGACAGCAGCCACTCTCTTCGGACACACCCCATCTCTAACCTCCTGAGCATACTCATTGAGTCACTAGGGACACAAGCCAGATTGTATGTCTGTGTCTCGAGCCATGTTATTGCTTTACTTACTACCATTACTTCCATAGTCAGGCTGCATGTGGTCAAAGCAAAAGCGTCAGACTCTGCCTTCACAGTTTTCCCTCCGGCCTGAGCCGTAAAGACCCATGAACTTCTCACTCCTCGGACGACTGACCAATCCGTGTAAATGACAGCATCATCCTCTAACGAATTCTCGAAGATCAGAGCCTGTACTTCCGCCTCCACAGCAGCTGGATTTTCTTGTCTGCAGTTCCTGTCTAGTTGGATGCACACTGAAAAGGATGTACAGAACTCTGTTGGCACTTGTACCCACTCCTCGCCAGGTTCTAAGTCCTCAAGTGAACACACCTGCTGAAGAATATCTTCAGCTTGACCCATCCATAACTTTCCTCTTTTTAACCTGCTGCCCTTTACCTTCTTAATTTCGCTATGCAGTGGATGTTGTGTGTTTGCGTTGACTCTGAGAAAGGCACGTGCTTGGCAAATTTGTATTCTGTCCCTCATGGTTGGAAAATCAAGAAGGTAGCGCATCGCCCTGCATGCTGTATCTCTTGTACATCCAAGAATAATGCGCATAGCTTCATTCTGTATCCTTTCCATTCTTTCTATCTGCTTATGGCTGAGAGTCAGGATCGCCATCGTATACTCCAGAAAAGAAAAGACCACCCCCCTCGCAAAGAAGACATTGATGGCGCTGCTCACAGTTTGCCGCCGCCATCGCCCGCATAGCAGCCAAACCCCGCTTGGCCTTTGTTATCACCTGGTCTACATGCTCAGTATAAGCTAGGCTTCGATCAAATCGTATGTTCTTGTCACCGTCTCTGAACCCAGATTTAGTTGGCGATGGGGTGTTGACAATATGTATATAACTTACGTTATGCTGTTGATACCGTCATGATAGCAACAAGTCTGAAAGAACTACAGGAAATGATATGAATAGATACAGTGGTTGTTGTAGAAAGGGGAAAAGATGGGCCTTAACTTGAATAATAGAAAGATAGACGTCATGGTGATATCAAAGAAACAGATTGTGCCTAAATGTACAATTAAAGTAAATGACGTTATTTTAATGCAAGTACTGAAATTCATATATCTAGGAACATAGATAGCATCAGATGGAAGATGCATCACAGAGATAAAGTACATAATTTTTTTTTTATTCGCATACCCTTTACATGACATCGCTGTCAACAGCAGCATCTTTCAGCTGTCTGTTGATTTCTTGGCAAGATTACGCTCAGTAGTTTGCCATTGCTTTCTGAGCGGCCGGCTCAGTTATCCCGCAAGTCACCAGCGCGGGTCGAACCGCCTCCAGCTCTCGCCCGCTACGAGACTCTGCGTGATAAACGGGATTACGGAGAAAGTGTTGTAACCCCTCGGCCAGAGAGACCGGCAAAGCACAGAATAGGACAAGCAAAAAAAAAAAAAAATGCTTTCTGTCAAATGAAGAACATTTTATGCAATAAGTCCTTGTCACTGGATGTTAGAAAAAGAGTTCTTACATGTTATATAGAACCAGTTTTAACATATGGCTGTGAATTCTTGGCAATATAATCCTTGGAAATGAAGTTTTATAGAAGAATGCTGAAAATTCACTGTGCAGCTAAATGAGCAATCTGGATATTTTGAGAGCGGTTAAACCGCAAAGACAACTTATCACAAACATCAGAAAGAGGCAGTTATCATTTTTGGTCACATTATGAGACGACAACCAAAAAGCTTTGTGGAAAGAAAGATCAATGAAGACATCGACAGAAAATTCTAGACAGTCTTGCTGTGAGGTGTGGACAATTTAGACGAGGAGATACCTAAGGAGATCCCAGTTGGGAGTGGCTATCAACCTCATATGCCTTCGGTGGGAAGATTTTAAGTGGCTCGTAGTCCCCCACGTGAAGTTCCCTTCACGAAAAATGATAATAAAGATAACGAATGTAGGTTCCCTTGGAAGGCGTGTGGATCACAGAATTTTACTACTGACCCCAGGGAATGAGGTACCCTATGTAATATAGATAAAGGTGGGCCAGTGTGTACTCCGTACTCACAAAATCCCCACAGTCTATCTCGTCCTTGACTTTAAGACGTAAATTACAAGTACCTTTGAAGTCGGAGTGGATTCGTCTGATGGCTCGGCATTCAATAGATGATGCGGTCAGCATCGCGTCGAGCGCCTTTACTACCCAGCTTGCTAGTCACAGAACTACCATTCATTCATTCATTCATTCATTCATTCATTCAGTAGCATGTCCTTTGCAGAACCTCGCTCCCATAACAACCTTCCGGAAAACATCTCAATCATAAGCAAGATGTCCCGCGTCCGATACACCCATCAGGAGGTCATCCTCCACATCCTGTACCCATCTTCTCTTTGGCCTTCCTTTTCCTTTCTTCCAAGGCATATACCCCTCCATTATTGTTCTCTCCAAACTTTCGTGACGTTTCAAGTGACCAAAATATTTCATTTTTCTTTATTATATCATCTTTAATAGCCAACCTTCTTCAATATTAATCTCTTGAAGTATGGATGCATTTGTTCTTTTCTGTATCCAAGACAGTCTTAGAACTCGTCTATAACATTTATAATCAATGGCATGTATGCGCTGTTCAGCTTGTTTAGTAAGTGTCCGGGCCTCACAGGCGTATGTTGCAATGGGAAAGATGCATGCTCTTAAAAATCTAATTTTTGTAGTTCTGTCTGTCTCACTCCACAATTTATTCAATTGTATTAGTCTTTGAAGAGCAATAGATATTCGTCTTTTAATTTCTTTCATTGTGTCACCATTGTTGGTAATTAATGACCCAAGATATTCGAAATTTTCTACCACCTCCAATTTTTCATCATTAATATATAAATATATTTCTGTCTCCATAACAGCGATACCGCGGCTCCCAATTAAAAAAAAAAAAAATAGAGCACAGTAAAGATTTTCAAAGCATGCAAGTCAGCAACAGTGACACCCCTAGTAAACAGGGGAAAAGAAGAAGGAAACGCGGTTATACATATCAATATCCTTAACCTTACACGCAAACTTCTAGAACAGTGGTTCTCAACCGGTGGGGTATTCCCTTCATACTTTACAGTTATGTACATCTCATCCTTCTAAAATTCATTTTATAAAGTAAGTAGACCCACAAATCATGTTTTATGTGGATGTCTAGACTTGTTTTAGTATATGGTATTAAATTTACCTTCCATTTTTACATATACTGTGTAGGGGTGGGGGATGTTTAGATAGGAAATATGAAAGGGGGGGGGATGACGTTCTGAAAATACGGTGAAGGGAGCACGGGCCAAATTTTTGATAGGAAAGGGGGGGGGGGGGAATGACGTTCTGAAAATATGGTGAAGGGGAGCACGGGCCAAAAAAGGTTGAGAAGCACTGTTCTAGAAACTATAGTCAACCAAAAGCTAACATTTCAATTGTAAACAATCAATTTATATAGCACCAATCAGTCTGTAAGTATAACTGTAGCACAATAGACTAGATTGTAAAGTAAAACAAGCTAAATCTGGATTCTAGAGGGCAGAGTAAACAGCGGCTCTATTCTTAGACATATCTAGAGCTAACGATATATCTCAGAGAATGAATACAAAAGTGGCAACAGGTTTACACATTATATAAAATACACCTTGCTGCGTGTAAAAATATCTAGTCAGATTCTATAGTGTGCTTTATTGTCCCAGAGAGAGAGAGAGAGAGAGAGAGAGAGAGAGAGAGAGAGAGAGAGAGAGAGAGAGAGAGAGAGGGGGGGGGAGATGAAGGGCCAGTGTTTTTTAAAACAATGTAAAAGTAGAACTAAAATCCATTGTTTAAAAAGTTAGTTGCATATCCTTTACAGGACTTCAGTCTACTCCAGCATTTTCGGCTGTTTGTGATCTCTTGACAAGTTTACGTTTAGTAGTTTGCCATTGTTTTCTGAACGACCGGTACCCATACCATTTTATAAAAGTCCATTTATAGGAGATAAATGGGACATGTAATATGAAATTGTAAAAGCTATTAAACAAAATATACATTTATATTTATTTCACGAAAAATGATATTCAGTATACACATTCACATCTATATGATAGACATAACTGCATTATGCACACTTTATAACACAAAATAACAAAACCAATATCTATATAAAGTTATATATATACAACAATGAATACTTAGTGGTAAAACTCCGCCAAGGAGCAAACACAATAGGAAGCTTCTGATCATCAAAAATGGTTCCCCCTCGCCGAATGTTTCGGCCTGTTTACCTTTTTGATACTCTCAATGTCCTATTTGTTACTTTATCTGTGTGACATATTTTGCATCGGGTGTTATTCGCGTGCCTAAATACAAGAATTTCTGTACAATGGCGTGCCGTGGCTAACAGGCCCTGTGTCCACCTCGGGCTCAGAAGGTATCGGGTTCGATCCCAGCATAGTGTTGTGGATGTTTTCAAGAACCGGTGGTATCTAATGATAATGCATGCTTCCTTCCCCCAACACAAGTCTCTTCTTGCTTATTGATATTGGATACCTAGCCTCCTCAGGTAGAGATGAAACAGGAGGCCCAGTGTGCAAGTTGTGCACGAAAGAGGAACGAAGACGAGGAAGAATTCCGGACTTAACCCAAATTAATACCATTGACTTTACGTGTACATGTAGGCATTATTTGTTTCTTTAATATTACAATTACTTTTGTTTTCCTATCATTATAAGCATAGATGTGTAATTCTTGTGTACATATACACATTAACATTGGTGTTGATAAGCATCAGGCTCACATCACAGTTCTGATTTATGAAAGCAAGTTACAAAACATTAACCTATTAGTATTACCTGGTTGGTAAGAAGGCGTTCGTAAAGGTCAGCATGGTCGAATGGATAAGAACGTGTGTTCTTAAACATCCGGTGTGCTGATGCCGAGGTAAGGTGTTCAACCCCTAACCCCGACAGTTGGACTAAAATGTTGATCTATCGTCCTTGACTTGGGGCATAAATTACAAGTACTTCTGAAGTCGGAATGGGTTCGCCTGATGGTGAGGGACACTGTTAAAAGGAAAAGCTAATTCACACGCAAAACTCAGTCCAGCACTACAAGAAGTAGTGTGTATGGACAACGCATGAGTTCAAAGCGAGCGAGGGAAAAAAAAGAAGACGACGTTCGTAAAATGTGCTGAAAATCTCTCCGTATGAACTATTGAAATATGTGGTGTGGGTGGGGGGGGGGGGGGGGGGGGGTGTGTGTGTGCAGAGATGTGGTTCTATGAGAACACAGTGAACGGATAGTAAGAGCAATAAAGATATCTTGAAAGAGGTGGTCACAAAGAGAAATGGTTACTCACATCAGAAGAGGACAGTCTACATTCTTCGGGCATGTCAAGAAAAGGGAAAGCTGGAGTATGTCCTCAAAACGAGAAATTTGGAGGGGAAGAGAGGCGGGTGGAGGGGGAGGGGGGAACAAAGGAGAAGATGCTGGACAGGATGACATCATGGTATGGGAGTATCAGAAATGACTGGCAACACACTAGACACAGATGTGGACAAACATGGCCATCATCGGGATGGACTATAAAAAAAAAAATGGTGTTGCGTATCCCTTACGGGACATTGCAGTCAACACCAGCATTTTATCAGCTGCTGTTGATGTACTAGGCAAGTGTTACGTTCAGTAGTTTGCCATTGCTTTCTGAACGACCGGCCCCTATACCTTTTTCGAAAAAAACCAGCACCGCCGTGTTTCGAACCCAGGTATACGGGCTCACAAACCGCGTTCGCAAGCCTTTAGCCACAGAGACCGGGCTGGACTATAAGGTGGAGATAATCTATTAGTGGAGACCGGGACACTTATTTCAAATGTTATTATTTTTATAAGGGAGCTATTCGTACGCAATGCTAACCCCGTAAAGGATAAAAGTCTCTTGCTCAACGCAAGGATCTGCCAAACACTGTTCAGACCTACGTGGGCCTGGTCCTAGTTTAGAACTGCATATTTCACCTAATCATCTCAGCTCATCTCATCATGTTCCTCTTGTACCTTGCGGTGTCGATGTGAAGTATAAACAGCGGGAGAGTGCCCGCTTATGGGCTTGTCTATATCCATTTGGGTCAGTCCGTTTATACTTATTAGTTTTTCTACGAGCAGTATGAAGATTCCCTGCCGGCTTGCTAGGTCAGTTGCAGGTTTAGGACACAAATCTGACCACAGGGAGTCCATCCCCTATGGCGAGCCATAGCCCCATTAGCCCATGACCTCGTGGTCATGGTTTCCCGGTCTACACCACGTGGAGGTGGGGTTGACTTGTGTAGTTTGCGGGTCACCGGCAGGCTACTAATTTTCTCTTTTCACCCTCCTGGGAGAGGCTAGCCGATCCTAACCCTGCTGGTTGCAGGGCCTGGCGCAGTCCACACCTTGTAGACCTTACCTTTCATCTACGGTAGATACAATTCTCTTGTCTTTGGGGGTACCAGGTATTGAGTTCTGTGATGTGTGAGACCAGTGTCCCTAGACCACCAGCTTCTTTATCAGTCTATCATCATCACGTGCTTTGCCAAATGTAGTCGGCACTCGTGTCTTTCGATATATCTCGGTTCTTGGAGTTCTGGAACAATTCTTTTGATGGCATTTGTCCATGCCATCTCGTTAGACCACTGATCATCATTTTCTTGGTCTGCCTCTTCTACTGTTAATCTTTTCAGTGGTAACGTTATGCTCCAATAACTTTCTTCTTATATAACGAAAGAACTCTTTCTTATACTATAGTATAGAATAGTATAGTGACTATAGTTGCGCATATTTTACGTCTGCCTAACATACCAACTGGATACTTTATTATATCGTTAAGATACAATACGCACATGAGCGTCATAAACATAAGCTAATAGCCATCGATGTTGAGAGTAACGATGGTAAAACATAAAGTTGAAACAAGTGTAGTAAATGATCTCAAGTAAAAGAAGTGAGAGAGGCTTCTGGGCGATACTCCAAAGCGTTGAGGAAAAGCCGGGGGAGATGGATGGGCTTTTAGTCAAATTTCTACTCCCATGCTGATAGCATGGAAAATCTTTGGTGACTTTTGAAATGAGGGACGGAACACGTATTGGAATGTCTCAAGTGCTGTTGTGTCCATTCTTATAATTTATATTCAGTATTCAGGTAATACATGGTTACGGAAAAACTGAATCTCGGCTTAATTTTTTCTTCTTTTCAATGAGTACTCCCCAGCCTTTGTTTGTTGTCAAGCAAGCAATGCTATTTACTATTTGTGTACTTCAATTTTCCTTTCTCCCCAAACATATAGAAAAGACAACTTATAGTTTAGCGTAAAAACAATATGCAAAAAATGATAAATGTATAAATTTAATAAGTATGTTATTTCGCCCTAGCAGGAATGAATAGTATAATCATGTACATTTTCAAATAGAAAACATAGGACATCTCGGTTGTCAAGTATCAGGGGAGACAAATACCTTACAAAAATACCAGCTTCGAGATTTGTGGCATAGACAAATCTATAATTTAATTAAACATATTTAGCGTCGATTTCTTAACACGAAACGTGTAGTTTGACTGCACTTCGGATTAAATGGCTTACGAAGGATATTTATAATTCGAAATGTAACAAAGAGCAACCGTCTTCTTTGAGTTTGCAGAAGTACTGTTTCTTTCCTGCAGCCAATGAAAACGTCGTGTTGTATCACGTGACTACAGTAAGTGCTACATTTTTGTGAGACGTCCAGAATTTGGTCCCACGAACATCTGAGCACTGCGTTAAAGAAGTTTGTATTTGTGTGTTATGTGCGAGATTGCAATCAAGTAGCCATCTGAAGGTGGTTATTTACGTGACGATAAAGTGGTTAGAGCGAATGGATTATTAATCCGGCGTAACTTCGAATATCCAGTATGTAGTTAACGAACTCCTAGGCGACTAGACTCGATGAGAGGATTTAGGATCTTATCTTTGTGTGTACGTACCTGGAGTTGAAAATATATATATCATATGCGAATTTTGGGCAACAGATATGAGATAACCAGTCGAGCCATTTTAGTCACGTGTGAATATTTCCAGAATCTGCTAACACACTTATACAATCCTCCACCTATTTGACTTGTATGCGTTGTATATAAACTATAAACACGTGCCTACGACTACGTTGTTATTTATACAATTTATACATGAATATGTCTCACCAATCAACTCAGCGTGTAAGACAAAGTGGTTCGCCATCCTCCACAAAACATGGCCCACTTAAAGCTGTCAGAGTATTCTCCTTAAGACAAAATAGGAACTCATCTTCTCCTACACCAAGAGACAGCTATAAATTATGGCAAGGGAAATCCCCAGACAACAAACTTTCTTCAGAGACAAAAGGCCCTTCATCAGGACCACTTCTAACCAGATCACAGAGTCCAACCTTCAACAACCATAAAGGTAGTATTCATGTTAGTGAAATTACTTGTGCTGTACTTACTATTTGGTGACAATCATGAGCATGGGTTAGACAAAACATTTGTTTACTGTTATGTGTTCCTATGCTATATATTATAATTATATATATATAATATATATCTCATATGACAAAATTGTTTTCTTTATAAACAACAGTTAGTTAATTAGTCGAGGTTCAACTTCACGGCAACGGGTCGTCCCCATTATACTCCGTTGCTGTGCCAGTGAATATCACACAAAAAGCTTCCCACTGTCCATTGACTTTATAAACAACAGTTGAAAACTACCAAGGTCTGCTACAAAAAGCAGAGAATGTATCACCCACATCATTACAAAGTATTATTTTTATGCTTTAAAACAACATGCCAAAAATGGATTGTTTAACAAAGTTATATGAAATATATGGAACTTGCCCAAAAAGTTACCACTAAAGTGGCAAAGGATAGTAAATAATTATAAGAAAGGGCCTCTGTGGTAAAATGGTTAAGCCATCTGAATTTCATGGCATCACTCCCTGAATGCTCGTTAAGAGCATGAGTGCAGTTTTTTCTGGGGACTCCCGGGAGTCGTCATTGGAGCTACAGATTTCAGTGCTTTGTACAATACTCACAGCTAGCAGCTTGTCGCTGTGTAGACAGAGAAAGAGAGAGAGAGAGAGTCATATTAGAATTACGTAATGCCTGGTGCAATGAAGACAACCCTCTTGACTTAAGTGCTTTAGTTACTTTAATATAACGGAGTGACTATTCGCAATTCCATTGTGAATAGAGAAAAATTATATTCGCAATCGAAGTAGGTCACGTGATTATTCCTATGCGTGTGTCCATATTACAATATTTTGTCGATTAACATGTCCACAGTGACAGTAGCATAGTGGTTAGTGTCTCCGCCTGGTACATGGGAGCTCGGGGTTCGATTCCCCGCCGGGGAGGCAACATTTTTTTTTTTTCATTTTCAGGAATTAGGTGACACCAATGTTAGTCTGATGATTTCGCTTTAGGCATATGTTTTCTATGCATTTTGTGTATTAGGTGTTTATCTTGATGCACAAGAACCTGCACACTTGTCTTTCTGTTCTTATATGTCCTCTACTTTTGTTGTCTTGGGAAAGGAGCTTAGCCACCCGAACACGAGTTCTCTCTCTCTCTCTCTCTCTCTCTCTCTCTCTCTCTCTCTCTCTCTCTCTCTCTCTCTCTCTCTCTCTCTCTCTCTCTCTCTCTCTCTCTCTCTCTCTCTCTCTCAATACATCTTTCTCATATCTCTGTCTCTCACACTATCTTCGTTATCTATCTCTCTCTCTCTTTTCCACCTGCTTCAGATATACCGGGTTTTCCTGCACTTTATATGCGTAGCATTTCCTTTTCCTTGTTTATTTATTAATTAATGAGGCCAGGCAATCGAAAACCTGGTGTTTGAATTCCATAATCATGTCTCTCTGAGGCGAAGCATATTACTGTCAGCTTGGACCAGAACAGAGTCACTCAGAGAGGATGCAATGGAGACCATAGAAAGTGTCAAATTAAGAGAATCATCACTGCTGCGATATTATCGGGACATAAATAGTACGACGATAACGTAACAAACATGGATGCCTGGTAACAGTAAGTGTACAGAAACAAAAGTTATCAATACTTGAACTTGCCTGGGGACAGAATTATTTGTAGGGATCATTATTTGTATTGGGGATACCTGTTCTGAAAAATTATTCTTGATATTTAAACAGGACTAACGTAATGTAAAAATAAAACGGGATGCCAAAAGAATAGACAGAAGTAAGAAGATGAGTGATTCAATAAAAATTACGGAGAATTCGGCAGAATTAAACTCGCAACAGTGAACATTCCTATTTAAATTAGGGAGAGTTTATTCGCAGGGCCCTGCGAATAGACGCTTTGTTTATTCGCAGGGCCCTACGAATAGACGCTTTGTTTATTCTCAGGGCCCTACGAATATGTCTATCTGAATCTCTATCTAACAAACTGTGTGTCTGTCTTTCCATATGCATATGTATGTCTGGTTGACTCTCTGTGTGTATGTATGCGTGTGTCTGACTCTCTATCTGTCTGCTGTCTGTCTGCCAGTTTATATATCCATTGTTTATTTGTCTGTATCTCTGAATGCCTGCCTCTCTCTCTCTTTCTCTCTCTCTCTCTCTCTCTCTCTCTCTCTCTCTCTCTCTCTCTCTCTCTCTCTCGGTCGCTCGGCCGGTCAACCTGCCTGTTCGGAGTATTGCAGGGAGAGGTTGAAAGAGATGTATGAATTGGCATGGTGGAACACAGATGATCGACGAGTGAGTGTCGGGTTGGATCTAGCTACCCATTTACCTGCGTACCTACTCATCCACCTACCTGCCTAGCTACCCACATACCTGCTTACTTAACTACCTACCTGTCTACCTACCCACATATCTGCCTCTCTAACCATCTATCTGTCTAACAACCCACCTACCTGCCTACTTAACCACTTTCATGTCTAACTACCCACCTACCTAACCAACTATGAATATTACAAAGAATTATCGCCGAAGCAACGGAGTACGTGCTTTGTGCTCGATACTTTTGACAACAGCCAGCGGGGAGAGAATGAAGCGGAGGAGAAGAGGTAGGGGGGAAGGAAAAGGAAGAAGAGGGCTGGAGCCAGAAGGGGTAGAAGGAAAACGGATCGTTTGGGACTCAAAAATGTGTGGGTTGGGTATTGGAATTGCCTTAGTGCAAAGCAACAAGGACCAATACTGGAGAAACTGGTACTAACTAAATTACACTCACTTTAAACAACACAATTCTAAATACCCAAAGAGATGAAGGATTGACTTTCACCCAATGAATTGCTGAAAAATAAAAAAAAAACATTGTCCGGCAAGGAAACGAACGATTGACATTTGACTTTCATCCAATTAATTGCTGAACAATTAAAAAAAAAATGTCCGGCAAGGAAACGAACCTCGAGCTCCCGCCCATCAGGCGGGGACACTATCAACTATGCCACTGACGACACGTTTTCCAATCAACGAAAATGTATAATATAGCCGCAAACTTACGTTAAATCACGTGACCAGCACATAGGGCCCTGCAAATAGACGCTTTGTTTATTCACAGGGCCCTACGAATAGACACTTCCGATGGGAGAGTTTATTCGCAGGGCCCTACGAATAGACACTTCCTTTAAATTAACCACCTTCTTAGACTTCTTAATGGCCCAAACTAAAATTGACTAGTGAGCAGACGCTGTGACATGTTTATTACTTCCAGCAATTCGATTGCGAATATAATTTATTTTCTATTCGCAATGGAATTGCGAATAGAGCCTCCCTTAATATAATAAAGATTGAAGTGCACGCTCACTAACGAACTTATTATCAAGAAATAATAATTTAACAATTATTTACTGCTTTTCAGTGGCTCACACTAAAGTTACATGTGGGTAAAGGTAAAAAGTCCAGTGACCCAGTGTGTTGAGTTAAAACATTACACTGTCAACTAACTAACGTAATCATTTTAAATACATCAAAATTACTGCGTCTGCCACTTTCTTATTCGCTCATTATAAAAACATTACTTTGAGATGATGCTAACATAAACAAGAGCTTGTTGACTATATCTTATATACATGGTTGATTATATTTACTGAGGAAGGTGAGGACAGGTATGTTTCGTGCAGAGTGGCTCAGAGGACTTGGGTGGCAAGCATCGCCTGGATCTTTTCTCCAGGGCATGCCGGTGTGCTGGGGAATGAACAGGCTGACAGATTGGCTAGCTCTGCAAAACTTGGCGGAATGTTGATGCATGACAAGACAGACGTGGTTGCGGCCTTGTGGGAGCATGTGCACACCTCGGAGGAGCAAATGGATCAGAGCAAGAATGAGGCAGCGAGGAGTGACGATGGGTTCTGGCCGTCGCTTGACGCTAAAGAGGAAAGGCGAGACGGACATATATTCAGATTGTTACTGGCACTATTGGTGTTGGAACTCTTCGCTGGCTGCTTAGGATGGGGACGGAGTGCTTATGGGAATGTCCTGAATGCTGTGATGTCCGTTCTTCAATCAATCAATCAATCTTATATACATCATTGTCATTCTTTCTTGACTTATATTTGGCATGACAGTGAGACCCTTCATATTAAATAAATAATAATGGGGTATCCTGATTATAGTGTACCTGTTTGTTGTAGTCTGGGTTTGAAACTGTTGATAGAAAAAATGCAAAGAAGAGTACAGTTAATTGAACAAAGTAACTTTTTTGTTTTTATTTTGATATATCTACTTGAGTGGTCAAGTCAGAGAAGCGCGCAATTTTTATATATAAAAAGTAATACCAAGCTAGAAGGTTTTCACTTGCCTCCAGCAATATGTCTCTAGAGTTAACCCTTTGTAGGGCAGGCGTTTGTCCGTCTTTTAGCTCCGAACAGGCAAGATTTTTCAGGTTCAGTAAAATTTTTGGTTACGTTAGTAAAATCATAACATCTAAGGTGTGGAACAGATTTTAGTGAAATAAAAAACAAAATGAAGGAAAATACATGCAGATTATTTTACTCACATGAATAAGTAATCCAATGTTGCTGGTAATCCACAAGTGAACACACATATTTACAAAATGCAACATATTGTGTGTGTCAGTTATTTATACGGCAATTTACAAACACATATTTAGGAGTTCCCTTGGAGCAAGATGGCAGGACATTTCTTCGTCCCATAAATGGAACGTGTTTTTTCCAAAATGCTTGTGGATTGTGTTTTTCGAGGTGAAATGGAGTTCAGACCGTGCAATGGAGTTCGTGCACGCGCGCCTGGACTCCTTTCGGTGTATCATCAGCGCCCGGTGGCGATAGTTAAGCCTAAAATGACGACCAGGATGAAAGACTTGGGAGTAAGAATCGGCACGGCCAGACGCGAGAGGTACATCGGGAAAACGAGGTGCCTCGTCAAGCAACACAGAACTGGCACTATTAGCCACCGGACGCTGATGCATATGTTGGGGGGAGGATCTGAGCACCTATAGACCTGCCCGGAGTGCAATGAAGATACCCCAACTGATAACTGATTACAAACATTTTCAGAATCAGAATCACTTTATTTAAAGTCTGACTCACGACTGCTAATGCTAATCACTGATATCTAGCTCCGATGAATAGTCAACTTCGTGCCCTTCAGTGTCACTTAAATTGAACCCAGCGAAATCTCCGCTATCACTTGAAGAATCATTGAAATCCATTTTGAAATTCAGAGCGTATAACCCCCCAAAACTATTTTTAAAATCTGTTCAAATTCAAAGTACATGCTTGCAAATGTCGGCCACGTTGTCAAACTATCGGCAAAACCGAAAGTAGACAACCAGAAGTCTCGGAAAGCTGCGAGATTGCGTTTTTACAATACTTAGTAATCATGAACACTTTGGGATGTTTTGCCCATTCCGGGGTAAAAACGTTCTCCGACGTTTTGCCCGGTAAAGAGGACATAGAACAAAAGAAATTATGATTTTGAACAGCTCTACAATGTGCCAAGTTAAATTATTAGAACTCTGCCATGTACAAAGTAATTTTCAATTTAGTCTAAATTTGACTGACTGAATATCAACATATATATTTGCTGATTATTCAGATCAGCTGCCCAGATGTGATGATAGAATTGCATGAGCTGGGACAGTACAAATTAAAATTTAAGTGACAGAGTGGAGATTTAAAGGATTATTTAGTAATGAACAAATATACTCACACATGACTTAAAACTATATAAAGGATGAAAGACAAAATGAATAGAACTAAAACTATTTAGGGAGCTCAAGTAGATTAGAATGTCAAAAGCAAATTTGAAGAAATTAGCCCAGAATAGAAATTAAGGAATGTAGTTAGTTGATGTAGCCCTACAAATTAATGAATTCAGTGCCAGCATCTTCTAATGTAATCTGCTGGAATTTATTTAGTTATGAGCTGCACCTGATAATAGTATAAGTAGGACTTTCCTCTGAATCCCACAGGGCAAACTGAAATCTGAGACCTATAAACAACAAAGAAAATATTAGTATGGGCAGGACATGGAACAAAACTGACACACATTAAATGGGTTCTACCATTACTCCTACCCCATTCAACCTCAAGGAGAAGTTATATTAAGGTACATCCCTGGCTCAGATTAATATACCTGTGACTGAGTCAGCCACAAATAGCAGCTGCCCATGGTTTTACCCTCACAAGCTTATTAATTTGAAGGTGATTGTTGTTCAAAGTGGGTAATGAGTGACATGTGGTAGAATCGGGACAATTGCAGGTTTTCTTTATGTGCTGCACTTTCTTATCTCCTTTTGTTTATAAGTGTGTTACCTTTTATTTGTATTATCATTGTGGCGAAGATGTATGCATATTGGGGCTAAAAAAATCAGATGCCAGGTAAAAATGTAGATGCTCCATGGCAACCAGATGCGCTTTTGCCTACTCCTGAGCGTACACCTTTTTGGGCCACATATTATTGTGGGTTGTTTTTAATGTTTTATGTCTTCACATTTGTTGTAATGTAACAAATATTTTAAACAAATCCTCAATAAGTCATGATCCCACAAAAAAAAAAACTTAAGACATCATCATCATGTGCCATGCCGATAATTGTGCCAAGCGATCAAGGTATTTATCTCTTAGCCTTTCCATTGCTCTTTGTCAGTTTTCATTTGTTCCTTGTAGTGCTGTATCTCATTTGTTTTTCTGTCCACCCATGACATTCTTTGATTTTCCTTAGAAACCATTTCCACTGCCATTAGACTTTCCTCAGCATATTGTCCATGTTCACATGTATACAACAGTATAGGTTCTGTACAGCACTTCAACTCGTTATCTCACTGGAATTGACAGTCTTTTATTGGTGAGTATGTTCTGCATCTTGAAATAAGGCTACCTTTGCCATAGAAATTCTTGTTTTAACCTCTGCATGGCATCTTCCATGTAATAACTGTTCCAGGATAGATATACCAATTCACGTTTAAGAATTATACCATTTACTTGGGTGTTACATTGCGGTATTTCTTCTTGGAGACAACCATAATCCATCTTCTTACAATTTAACCCTAACTCTAGCTGATCACTGTGTGCAATAACTGTATTTACTCATCATCATCATCATCATCATATGCCTTGCCGATAAGCGTGGGCGGTCATGTTCTGCCATCTCACTCGATCACCAGAGTCGTGGATCAGCTCCATGTTTCTGTCTCGACCATGCCATGTGGCCAAGCCATTTACTAAATGCTGCAAATCTTGTTTATACAGATTAAAAACTTTTATAGTGTTTACTGTTCATTATTTTTGAATGCAGATAAATCCAGAGGACTAAAGCACAGCCCAGTACCAGGGAAATTGAGAGCAAGCTCTGTAGACACAGTAGTTCCATCTTATCTAACAGGCCAGTGGCCCAAAGATATCAGTGGCTTTCACAAGTCAGATGGAATTTTCATGTGTGACAAATCTACCCAAGTAAGTTGCGGTATTATTTGCAGTATATGCACTAAAGCACTCTTGAAGGAAATATTCCTCATCTTATATCCATGTGCACTTGTTTTTTCATGTTCCAGTCCTCTCTTCAATACAACATCATGTTACACAATATAAGTTGATATCCAGGCAGATATCAGTTGTAATGGCTAACATGTTACACAATATAAGTTGATATCCAGGCAGATATCAGTTGTAATGGCTAACATGTTACACAATATAAGTTGATATCTAGGTAGATATCAGTTGTAATGGCAAACATGTTACACAATATAAGTTGATATCTAGGTAGATATCAGTTGTAATAGCTAACATGTTACACAATATAAGTTGATATCCAGGTAGATATCAGTTGTAATGGCTAACATGTTACACAATATAAGTTGATATCTAGGTAGATATCAGTTGTAATGGCTAACATGTTACACAATATAAGTTGATATCCAGGCATATATCAGTTGTAATGGCTAACATGTTACACAATATAAGTTGATATCCAGGCAGATATCAGTTGTAATGGCTAACATGTTACACAATATAAGTTGATATCCAGGCATATATCAGTCGTAATGGCTAACGGTCTCCATGGCGAAAGGGTTACGGGCGCAGTACGTAATCCCGCTTACCCGCGTTCGAAACAGCTTTGCGCAATTTGGCAGAAGATCTCATTGCGCTGGGTTTTAATGAATTGGTATGGGTACCGGTCGTTCAAAAAGCAATGGCAAACTACTGAACATAAACTTGCCAAGAGATCACAACAGTAGTAAAATGCTGGCGTTGACAGCGATGTCCTGCAAAGGATTTGCAAAAAAAAGATAGCTAACGGCTTACCTGCCAGCCCAGTGGTCATGTGTTTGAGTCTCCTTTGAGGTGGGAATTGTCAAGAATTAACCTGGGCTTGTGTGATATTCACTGGCACAGGAACGGAGCAATATGGGGACAACCCGTTGCCGTGAAGTTGGAACCGCGATTAACTAACTAACTAACTAACTAACCTGGGCTCTCAGGTTGACCCGCATCTAAAGAGGAAACCAGGAACTGTCCTGGGAAGTCCAGGTGGCTGCTGTGATATTGACCACATCCCCACCAAGTGCTGATTGATTGATACCAGCTTGGGGCTAGCACCATATAGCCACCAGCAGCTCTGTGGTGAAGGGGTTATGGACACAATTCGTTATCATGCATACTGCGTTCGAAACACAAGCACGCGTGATTTGGCAGCCTTGAGTTGGATTTTTTAAAAATGGCATGAGTGCTGGTCGTTCAGAAAGCAGTGGCAAACTACTGAACATAAATTTGCCAAGAATTAACAAACAGCCAAAAATGTTGGAGTTAACTGCGACGTCCTGTAAAGGATATGCAAGTAACCATATACCCAGTACAACTTATGGCATGAAAAATGATCCTTTACTATTTATGTGTCAGCTAGGCTATGCTAATATTAGCAGCTATGTAAGAGTTATGTTCTTTGTGATCTTATTTGTAAATAAATCTCTTAGTGACATGAGGTTGTCATGTTCTGTACCATGCCAGATTATCACGGCTTCAAGTCCCTCAATACACCATTCTCTTTCCCCCCACCCCCTGTTCTTAGGTTCCATAGCTGATCACATTCTTTGCTATTTCACCAACCTTTCTAGCATATTCTGTTTCTGCTGTCCTCTTCCTCTCCTTTAACTTTCTTATGATTGCAATGATCTTAATCTCCTTTTATAACGTATCTACAAATGTGGCTCATAATCTGTGTTTGGAATTGAGTTAGTTTGTAAGGAAAAGTGTTCAGGTCTCTTCCCATAGATCACACATGGAGAAGCTCAGCACAGTGTGTAAACTCTGTAGCATTGGTGTGGATCCAAGTGTGTATAACAGAATCAGACCAGGTGTACATTTTATGTGGCCTGCTCTATTTTTAATGTCAAGCTATTGTTGGATTTTTAACATGTACTGCATTAAATTCGGCAGCCTGCTCTTTTTTTAATTTCCAGCTGTTGTTGGATTTGTAACGTGTACAGCATATAATTCGGCCCTCAGAGTTTTAGTTCTTTTTCTGAGTAGAACTAGATTTCTAATCCAGTATTCCAGGATCACGGCTGAGTATACCATCCTTTTTCTTATTTGTAAAAATCCACAGTCAACACTGAGATTAACCTGGTCTGCATGAGCCAGAGACGCACGATATAACATCTATCTACTCATGTCCGTTGTTTTTGGAAATGTGCTGCCTATAGCATCGTGGGTCATGTTGAATGAATAGACAAATAAAAACATCAAGCAGCTAAGCAAGCACACAAGGAGCTGCAAGGATAGTGTGGAGCAATATCTAAAGAGTTGAGTGTTGTGGGCTGGGGAAGTGTTTTTGGGATGTATAAAAATGGAAACTCGATATCGCTTGCGGTACAATTATATTTTGGTGTTACTGTTATATTATTTGGCACCCAGTTTACTTCTGTTCCAGACAGTTGAGATGGAATGCAAGGTTGAGAAAAAGAAAAAGGGACATCGGAGGTCTGCCTCATTTGGCCAGGGTGATCAAATGAAAGTAAGTTAAGAAAATACAATGTCAGATTTGTTTAACTTTTTAAAATGTTTTTAAATTGATCAAATAAATGTCCCGTTTTGTAAGGACTAATTTTTAGCTTATTGTTTAATTTGTTGCCACAGAATACTTGATCTGGTTTTCACATAAATTAAGTGTTGACATTGTAATATGACTTTTTTTCTGTGTTAATTAGGTATGGACATACATCTAACGTATAATATATTAAATGTCATTTAGAATATATTTGCTACTTATTTTTATTTAGTGCACTTGCCATTGAGACACTAGTCCAGGTTAAAACCTCAGCAGAAGCAGTGTTGTTGTTAACAACCAGAAAGAGCTTCAGAGCTTCATAAAAATAGGTACCAGACAATTTTCAGAATCGTCTGGAAAGGAAAGGCTTTAGGTGGGAAAAACCTCATAAATCATAGCTTAGAATATGTGAAGGGCTAATACTACACATCCCAGCAGCAGTATCTGCTATGGGACTACCATTTTACTTGTGTACTTTTCATTCATACAAGTTGTGTGTTGCCACAAATATTAATGACCCGTGGTGTGCTAGCAGTGCACAAAGCTATTAAACACGTCTGTGTTCGTTTTACGATGTAGGTGTGTGACAGCTGCTCTTTGTTGATTCCTGTTTTTGTGTGTGCCTCATCTGTTTTGTTTTCACTTGCATTAGTGTTTTCCAAACTGTCTCTCCGTCATGCACACACACGTACGCACACACACATATATATGGAATAATCAGAACCAGTCTATTGATCCCTACCTGGTCTGAAGGCTCTTGGATGGTAGTTCTAGTTCTGCATGACTGAAGACCGCACTTTTTTTGTGCTCGCTCACTTTGGACTAATACGTAGCCCATACACACTGCTTCTACTAGTAATGCTGCATTGAATTTTGCATGTGGATTAGCTTTCCCTATTAACAGTGTCCCTTGCTTTACCACTCCAACTTCAGAGGTACTTGTAATTTACGCGGGGAAAGTCAATAAGTAAGTCACAAATGGCTGTAGAAAAATAACTAAATATGATAACAATTTGAAACCAGTTTATTTTTATACATACATTGTCCCTTTATTTCTCAACATAATTTCCACCAACATTGATGCACTTATCCCATCGTTTTATCAGTCCTCCAAAACCGGCTGCATAGAACTGTGTGCTCTGTTTTCTAAACCACGTTTTCACTTCACATTCAACTTCGGCGTCATTCGCGAAATGTCTCCCGCCAAGGTGGGTTTTCAGTGGACCAAAAAGGTGGAAATCGCTAGGGGCTAAGTCGGGGCTGTAAGGTGGATGTTCCAGAAATTCCCACCTTAGTTGATTATATTTCTCCTGAGTTAATGGAGCCGTATGTGGTCTGGCATTGTCATGAAGAAGCTACACTCCTCTAGTCAGCAGGCCTGGAAATTTCAATCAATCATGCATTATGCTGTTCGCTGAACCATGTGAGCACCCTATTGCAGATGCTACAGAGTCTATCGTTACTCGCATGTCACCTCTAATCATCTCCTCCACCCGCTGCACGGATGCTTCTGTTACAATCTCAACAGGATGACCAGATCGGATTTCATCAACAATTGTAGAGCGTCCTTGAGAAAATTTTTCTACCCAGTTATGCACCGCTTTATGGGACAAACATTTGTCAGCATAAACAGAAAGCATTTCCTTATGAATGCCCTTTGCAGGCAGTCATTTTGCCTACAAAAAAAAACAACGCACAACAGCATGTTGTTCTTTGGTTGTACACTCCGTAAGTACAGTCGCCATTTTGTTTATGTGCATTTGTGTTTATGCACATGCGCATGAGACACCTAGCGCCACCTGATGAACGGGAATATAAAGTTTGATGTTGCTGTCACCTAATGACACCTGTAGAAAACACCAACTACATTTACCTGCCATCCCACATAACTGTGTGACTTACTTATTTACTCGCCTTCGTACGTCCACACGTCAAGGACGAGAATTCAAAATTTTAGTCCAACTGTCCAATGTAGGGGTTGAACCCCTTACCTTGGCATCAGCATACTGGAAGTTTAAGAACATGTTTTCTTATCCATTCTGCTATGCTGTCTCCATGTGACCTTTTCATTTTGGCTTGTTGAGGATTGACAATAAGCCATTGTCCTTGAAAAAGAGTTCTTGCATGTTACATAGAACCAATGTTAACATATGGCTGCGAATCCTGAAGAATTAGCAAACAGGTGAAAAAATCCTAGGAAGCCTTGGAGATGTGGTTTTATAAAAGAATGCTGAAGATTAATTGGACAGCCAATATGAGCAATCTGGGCGTTTTGAGGGATGCTGAACAGATTATCACAAACATCAGAAAGAAGCAGTCACATTTTTTGGTCACATGAGAAGACAAAAACTGGAAGATGTTGTGACAACCGGAAAGATTTGTGGAAAGAGAGATAGAGGGAGACAATGTGAGAAGATTCTTGACAGTCTTGTGTCATGGCAAGGAAGGGAGTTGGTACACAAATTAATCCATGCTGTCAGAGATCGTAATTTGTGGAAAGGCACGATCGCCCATTCCAGCCGGTAAGACATTTGATGATGTTGAGGGTTGACCAGAATATCATTTGCTATTTTTTGGTGTGGGGCCATCTTCGAAGCTGTTGTACCACTCCTGTATTTGATGCTCATGACATCATCACCAAGAGTCTCTTGAATGTTTCCACCAGAGTATCACCAAGATTTTGGCAAATTTTGGTGCTGTTCCACTGTTCAGGCCTTTTCTCCATTTCAGGACATATAAAAATCCGATGGGCGGTCACTACACTCACTCCTGCACAGACTGTCAGTGGCTGACATTCTTTGCATGCACAAGCACGTGTGCACACACACACACACAAACAGATATAGATACTAACTAAAAGTATGTCACACATATCCCCACTCTTGCCTTGTGTACCAGTTGTAATGGTTATTAATTTTCTTAACTTAAATGTTTTGTGTTTGTTATTCCAGGCATCTGGTCCAGTGCATCTCAAATTCTTGCCATATTGTTTCAGTTTTACTGGTGATGCTTCTTCTTCTTCTTTTCGTTCATCCGGAGTGTTTTTTCAGATGTCATTGCGGTGTGTGTTAGGCACCCTTGGGTTGAAAACCCTTAGGTCAACACATCCGGCTTATGCATGCATTTTTGACCAGGTTAGCATTCCTGGGAGACTCTCACTTTTGTGGTACCGTCCACGTCTAGGCTGGTCAAGTTGGAACAGTTGAGGACTTCTGTAATCCCTCAAGAGAAGGAAGGGACAGTCCATAGCATTTTCCGCCATCCAAGGTTGCTTCCATAGTTGCAGGGCTGACACATTGCGCCCTGGTACTGGGCTCACCAAGGGAATTGTCACGTCCTGCTCATGGCTGCTTTAATTCCACACTTCAATATATTGGGCATTTCGTTCGCACCGGGACGTTCCCGCACAAACCAGACAGGTCTGCAGACGGTATGCACTCAGCGAGTTTTCGGACATGTGCTTGTCGTTGCGCCCGTCAGAGCTGTTCCAGGCACGACAGACATTCGGAAAACTACCTAGTCAGAGCTGTTCTGAAAAAGAGCGGCATTCGGAAACTAGGTAGTTGGAGCTGTTCCTAGCACGAGAGACATTCGGACAAGACATTTCACTCGGACGTAAATGCGTAGTGCCAATTTTTAGTTTGCTACCCGTAGGACGGCACTTCCGGCTTCAGCAGGCATTTTTTAATGAGGTTAGCTTCCTCGGGTTTTGAGGCACGTTAGACTTATTGTGATGTCGCCCACATCTCAGCTGGTCAAGATAGAATGATCATCGACATCACGGTTAACCCTCAGGGGCAGACCATGGGCCTATCCAAGGCTATCCAAGGAGGCTTCCATAATTGCAGAGCCGGCACATATTGCTCTGAGACTGGGCTCACCCAAGGAGTTGCGACGTCCTGCTCATGGCTGCTTTAGCTCCTCACTTCCATGTGTTGGGCATCTCGCTTGTTACTGGTCGCTCAAGCACACACCAGGAACGGTCAGACTGCGGGCGACATCCGCTCGGTAAGCTTTTGCTTTTGACTTCGGACCACGCAATGGATTCGCTAGCCGTGCGTTCCATTTCGTGTTATTGAGACGTTTTTTCACTTTGTCTACACTCTATGTGTTAGATACAGACAGTTTTTGTAGCCATTTCATTCGACTGGGACACTTTCTGCATGTTTATTCTCGCTCACTAGGTAGGCTACATGTGCTGCCGGCTTAGCACCTTACCTCCGTGCAGCAGTGAGCGAGAAACAGCCAGGTCCTCTCATCCGGGAATCCGTCATATCCCCCAGCTGAGAGCCTTCAACCACACAGTATCAGAACTGGGCATGTAGCGTGCGCAGTATCTACCTCTATTTGTCGGTAGGTGTGTATCGGCCCGGCTCTCAGATCCGCGGGTTTGTGGCTTAGAGGCGTTCAGCCACAGCCCTCGACAGAGCCTTAGAGTATTGTCCAGACCAGGGTCTTCTGCCTTCGTGTACCTAATTTAATCTTTTGACTGTTATCCTCAGTCTACCTGCAGAGCAGCAGGTTGTGTCTCTCTTAGTCTGGCCCCTATCCCATAAGCTGTCCGATATGTAGTTTTCATCCATCGGCAAGCAGATGGGGTCAATGGGACACGCAAGCTCCCCCACCACGGTGGAGACACATCGGGGGAGGGTGATGCTTCTAATTCTCTTTTGTGTTTTGGTTTTCTGGCTTCTTTTACCTTGTGGATTCATGTTTTACTTCGTTTTTCCCTCAGTGCTCGTGTTCATTTTCATTTCATACGGAAACTTGATTAGCGCTTCTCACAATTCTGTGTGTTATGTCTTTCTATTATGCACAGCGCTTGTGTAAAGTCTGAAATTTACTGATGATTATCATTATACTCCACAAAATCAGATTAAAGATAAATTAAACACACTTGATAGGAGGTCACAAGAATTAGGCCTAAAAACTCAAAGAGAATAGACAGATATTGAGAATGAATCAGGTAAATGATAACCAGATATCCTTTGGTGAAAGCTCACTTCAAGAGATGGAATCATCCACCTATCTAGGTAGCAATGTAGATAAAGATGGAACTGATAGAGATATTAAAATAAGAATACAAAAGGCAAGGGTAGCTGTCATAGCACTAACTTCCACAAATTTCATAGTGCTAATTGTAAGGGTAGCTGTCATAGCACTATGAAATTTGTGGAAGTCAAAAGACATGAAACCTAGTGCCAAACATAGTATTTAACTCTGATGTAAAATCAGCTTTTTTTCCCTGCCATGCAGCTTTCTGCGCTTGTCACGTCTTATTTTACTCACCACATCTTGCCCTGTACTGTCATACTGGAAAGTCTTGACCGTTGACTTGTGCTGCCTGGTTCTGCCATTCTCAACCAATATGCTGCAAGGGTGGTGGTCGCTGCTGTGGTACCCTAGGACACCCCATCTACACACTGTAGTTAGTGAAGGAGAAACCAGCGCCAGCTCAATAACACTATCCTCATCACCTGGACGACTTGCTGTCCTGGTGACACAGCTACTATTGATACAAATCAGGTCAATGGATTCAAGTGCAGCCTCAAGCTTCTTCTTCTTCTTCCCCCCCCCCCCCCCCCCCCCCCCCCATGTCAGAAAATATTTCTCTGATGACCTAATATGTCACTTAAGCACTGCCACTTCTGGGAATCCGCACTCGCGTTACAGGCATAAACATTAACCAACATGAATGATAGACCGGATTGAACCGCCTGTATTTGTATGTCGTCACGTGCCTACCTCAGAGTCAACGCAAACACACAACGTCCACTGCATAGCAAGATTAAGAAGGTAAAGGGCAGCAGGTTAAAAAGAGGAAAGTCGTGGATGGGTCAAGCCGAAGACATTCTTCAGTAGGTGTGTTCACTTTAGAACTTAGAATCTGGCGAGGAGTGTGTGCAAGTGTCAACAGAGTGCTGTACATCCTTTTCAGTGTGCATTCAACTAGACAGGAAATGCAGACCAAAAAAATCCAGCTGCTGTGGAGGTGAACGTACAGGTTCTGATCTTCGAGAATTCTTTAGAGGATGATGATGTAATTTAAACTAATGGGTCGGTCGTTTGAGTAGGGAGAAGTTCATGGGCCTTTACGGCTCAGGCTGGTGGGAAAATTGTGAAGGAAGAGTCTGGTGCTTTTACTTTGACCATATGTAGCCTGACTATGGAAGTCATGGCAGTAAGTAAAGCAATAACATGGCTTGAGACACAGACATTCAATCTGGCATGTGTCCTTGGTGACTCAATGAGTATGCTCAGGAAGATAGAGATGGGGTGGGTCCGATGAGAGTGGTTCCTGTCTCTGGAGCGGTCTTGGTTGGCAAAGATTAGTTTTATTTTCATGCCAAGGCATGCGGGTGTACAAGGAAATGAGCAGGCTGACAGGCTTGCAGGTGGGGCTACTGTGGAAGGCGGACGAGCCATGGACCAGGCAGACATTCTGAATGCTCTATAAGAAGTAAGTCGTTTACGAGAACCAAACAGTGACTGAGTCTACAACCATGGTCAGGCTGCGAGAACAGCAAGTTAAAAGAGGTGTTACCAAACAAGAACACTACACAGGAAGCCAAAAAAGATTAATAAACCAACACAGAGCTACGGGATTTGCTGAGGAGGGGATCCAAGCACTTATGGACTGAATTTTTCGATGTGCAATGAGGTTGGTCTGTCGACTAACTATCTGATGTAAAATCAAGACTGCCGTATGGTACAGAAACATGGAGGATGACTAAAACAATTACTGATAAACTTTAAAATATTCATTAGCTGGTGCATGCTCAAATTAGGATTAAAATAGTATGACAGAATCACTACTGGACAGATTATATAGAATCAAAAAATGATGAAAAGACAAAAGACAGTGGTGCTGGATAGGATATACACACAGTGAAAACCTATAACAAACCGTGTTATAGGAAGTTCTTTTTCTGGAACCCATAGTTCATAATAAATAGAGGGAGGCCTAATAATGCATCAAGAGAATTAAAGACATAGGTTAATAATATGGGGTAACATGGTGGAAGCTGCAGGAGATAATACAAGACAGCTTGACATGAGTTGATTGTCTAATGGGGGAAAAGGGCAGAACAAGAATAATTATACTCCATCTGTTTCTGAAATATACAATAAGCACAGCTTAATATTTGGGGTTCGTGAGATATTGTGGTTTTCACTTGACTAGAACATTTAGTATTGTTATCACAGCTTGTCATGGGGATTCTGAAAAATTATTTTAAATCTTTTTTTTTTTTTAAATACAGCTGCAGTTCATAAAGCAGCATTTGCAAAAATCAAAGGAAGGCAGCAAATATGGTGATGGAAAGCAGCATTCAAGTCCAATTCCTGGGAACCATTCTGCCTTATCCATGACTGCACCGCCAGCTTTATGTTTGCAACAGACCAAAGCCATCCACCTTTCCACGTGGCTTAGCCCAAGACAGAGTATGAATAGATACCAAAGAAATAGTGTGGAAGGTCTCAATACTGTAAGTCTTAGCATGTAAATTCATTGTATTACAATATGAATAGATACCAAAGGATTAGCGTGGAAGGTCTCAATACCGTAAGTATTAACATATAAATTCTGTGTATTACAATATGAATAGATACCAAAGGATTAGCGTGGAAAGTCTCAATACCGTAAGTATTAACATATAAATTCAGTGTATTACAATATGAATAGATACCAAAGGAATAGCGTGGAAGGTCTCAATACCGTAAGTATTAACATGTAAATTCAGTGTATTACAATATGAATAGATACCAAAGTATTAGCATGGAAGGTGTGACGGGATGAGTCTAGATCACTATGCAAACCCCACCACTACTGCGTTAGTGGAATTACTATTTACATTCTGGATTCAGTAGGCAGCTAAATTACTAATAATGACGTCAGAATGACTACACAGACATTTTCTGCACTAAAACTACACACTGTACTATTGGGGACAGCACATTTCCACGTCATCATCAAATGATGTCACAAGGGAAATCCCCCGTCTTCAGCCCTTATTAATATCAAGTCTAATGACTGGGGATATAGGTCCGTCACTCCCTAGCAACGGGAATACGACGATATGCTATTAGTACGGCTGCACCGGAAATTGTGACTAACAACTTCCGTCCGGTACACAACGACCATAGCTGCTGTGCTAAGCAGACCTTATATGAAGTGAGCTGCCATATCCAATTGCATCCTTGGTAGATTATACCAAAACCTATCTTAAGTGCTGCAATAAGACTGGGGGTGAGTGTAGTAACATAATAATTATGATTATAATAAGAAGTGTGTACACATTTATATTCTGATATTGGGAAAACCCAAAACTTTCCTGACCATGGATATTTATGAAACGTGGTATTTGAAAGGGGAGACATTGAGAGAAAACATGTGAGGCCTAGATATATTTATAGATAAAAATATATATAGATATAATGTATGAACCTTACTGATTATTTTCATATGCATTTTGTGAATGTATTTACATGTATATTTTGTTGAAAATATGATAACATGATTTTGCCATGTGGGCAGAAGTAGAAGAGACATGTGGAACATGATTCTCACATGCCAGCAATATTACTAGGCGATTGATATTCAAACATAAATTTGCTTACCCCTGATTCACCGCCATGCCGAACTACACGCCACTGACGGTCATAAGTTCAAAGCAAATACCATGTGGTGAAGAATCAGAATTTGGGGAGTAAATCACTCAACAAGGGATAACTGAGACATCCTAAAGCCCAATGCCTGGAATATCTCAGCCCCCTTGCTTGCCTGCTGGCCTTCTTCTTATCTTTTAGCTCGGATATTCTGTGGGGTATACCTCACGACTTCCTGGCGACACTGGATTGCTTTATGCCTACTGACTGATGTGGGATTAGGTTGAATTACTGTTGGCCTTTCCTTAGCTATCTAGGGAAACATCCTGGCTGCCCAGGACTTCCTCACCATGGTGTTAAGGAATACCCCAGTAATTATTGCATATGAGTCACTGCAAGTTTTACAACCATGTACATTTTGTAATGCCTTTTTCAAACAAAGATTTGTCTACATGTTCTACTCCAATGGACCATGTGGTCTTAGAATGTGTCCACTTCTGGACCCTTTTTCACCTTGTATCATCATGTCATACAAGGTATAGCCAAGCTGATAAGAACTATTGGCCTTTGCTTTTGATACAGAATAGCAGAGAGGAATTGTTTTATTCCTGTTCTGCATCTGACACATACACAACAGACACACAACACCAACACTCAGACACATTGTTATTGTCAAGACACTAAGGAGTCTGCAACTGTTTGTGTGATTTAAGGAGCCTCGCTGCTGATACTGCTGAAGCCTAACTGGTCCGGTTACCGAAACTTACAGCCACCAACTAGTGGAGACGGAACCTGGAATCCGGAGGAGCATCGTACACCTGTCGAATGCCAGGGTCGACTCCAAGACATAATACAACCGAAAGCCAGCACTATTCCTAACAGAGATCAGATTATCTCAGGTGACTCTGTGTCTACATGTGTTCTGAGTGTATCACTGTCTGGAGGGTGTGAATGATGACATGCTATCTGTCTAAGCATCAGAAAACTATTTTATTTTTGTACCTGTAACATAAATGTAACTATCATAGTTCACCAGTTGAACCACAATTTTCATTTTCTCTTTTATTATTAAAGAGTATTATTGTTTTATACTTTCACCAACGTACTCCACTCGTGATCATTTTGAACGCAAGGTGTGCGCGTGAGTGCGTGAAAGTATTTAAAACAGGGGGCTCCATCAATTGACGAAGGATCACCGACAGATAAACTAGGCATTCGTGTTAGGGCTTCCTACATACACGAGTGTTCTTCACCTTCTGCCTTTGTCTACCAAGTGAATCCCAGTCTCTTCTATCGGGACCATCCCTTTAGACATTCTTGTAACGAGCCATAATTTCTAGAGACTGTCGGCAAACTCTTGGATAGGGATTTCTGTCTATTTCAATAGAAACACCCTAACGGTCGGTGACAACTGTGGTCTCGTTCCGGGATCTACCCACCTAATTAGAAATATTTCTAATAAATTGTGTTACTTGGTACAAAAATTTTTTTTTTTCTCATCTCAGTAAAGGGTAGAGTAGTTTAGGAAACTCTGTAATTAGTTGTTTCCATTCGATTGAGAGAGTGAAAGTGTGTTTTGTATCATTGTTTGTACTAACCATTTTTGTGTATGTACTAATAAGATTTGTAAATTATTGCAATTGTATTAGTATAACTTGAATTGGGAAGTAGTATAATATTGATATAGAAATTGTAGTCCACTGATCACTCACCCTCTCAGTCAAAACTCAGTCATGAGTTCATCAGCAGATTTGCACGCAGCAGCGGTAGCTATGGGATTATCAGAGCCCGAAGCAGCCAAATATGTCCATGATATGGAGAGGGAGTTAAGGAAAGAAGACAGGGAAGATAAAATACGTAGGCATGAACTCGAGCTTAAGAAACTGGAAGCAGCGACAGAACTTAAGAAAATCGAGGCTGAGAAAGAACTTAGGCAGTTACAGGAAAATGAAAAAATCCGACAGCATGAGTTTAGGATGAAAGAGCTAGAAAACCAAGCTCTATCAGCAACCTGTTCTAACGCCAGCTCTCCGGCACCCAGCATTGAAACCCAGCTACATTCAACTTCTCATGTGGGTCCTATGAGTTTTCCTTTGATGCCGTTCGAGGAAACTCAGGAACAATTGGATAGTTACCTTCAGAAATTCGAGAAATTAGCTGAGTCATTTGGGTTGGCTAGGGAACACTGGAACTTGAAGCTTTCTCAGGCACTGAGGGGACAAGCGTATGTAGTCTTTCAGGGACTACCTCCAGGCCATGAAAATTCTTATGAAAGTTTGAAATCGGCTTTATTGAAGAGATATGAGTTAACCTCAGCTGCTTATCAGCGGAAATTCCGAGCCGCAAGACGTCTGAAGGGTGAGTCATTCTCACAATTGTCCGCTCGTCTGCAGAGTTATCTCTGTAAATGGGAGACATTGGGAGAGTATGAACACTCCTATGCGGGCTTGCGGGAGATGGTTTTGTGTGAGCAGCTGAGGAACTGTATGTCGAAGCCGATGGAAACTTTCATCGTTGAACAAGGGGCACAAACACTGGAGGAAATGATAGTCTTGGCTGAAAGATATCTGACTGCCCATGGGGACTCAGTCCCAATGCAACCTCCCCAACCTCAACAGAACCCACCTCCAACCAATCAGGGACAAACCCTTAGCAATATACCAGCAGACCAGAGGCAACCTCAGCAGCAGCATAATAAAACACAAACCACATCTGGGGCTAGAAAACCATACTGCACGAATTGTCATAATAATTCCCACAGTACGGCAGACTGCAAGCGCAGAGCAAAACCCCAGATTGCGGCTTGCTTCTCGATAGGGAAGAAAACCACTACACTACCACCGCCTCCCGAAATGAGAGGACATCGAGTGGTAGAGAAGATCAATGTCAATGGACAGGTGGTCGAGTGTCTGCATGATACGGGTTTAACGTACGATGCCATAATAGCATCACACTTAGTAAAACCTGGTCAGTTGACGCAAAACATGGTTGAAGTTATGGGTGCGACAAGAAGTTCGCCTACCCTAACTTTACCAATAGCCCAAGTGTTAGTTAACTCTAGATTTGTAAAGGGAACTATATCGGCAGCAGTGATGACTGATCCTATCTATGACATGATACTGGGAAGTAAATATGTCTATTTAGGGGAACCATCCACTCCCATGATAGTAGGGAGTGCACTGACCCAAGTCCCAACTCTAACACCTGGCTGTAACCAACTTCCTAGTGATAGGAAGACTCTCCAGAGAGGGAAATTTTTTTCCTCAAAACGTTCGCTAGCGGTAGGGGACAAAGTGTTACTCTTAAGATCTAGTGGGACTAATAAGGAGACTGAGTGGCAAGGACCATTCCCCATAATGGAGAAAGTGTCCAACACCAAATATAAAATCTTCATGAAAGGTAAGATGAAAATCTACCACATTAAATTGCTCCGCAAATATTATGACAGAGCAAAAGAACGACCAGTACATCTGGTAGCTCTAAATGTTGTTCAGAAAGTAGGGAGGAGGGAAGAACCTCTTAGCTTTCCATACCCACCTCTGACTGGATCCTCACTAAACTTATCTGGAGAAACGCCAGGTCATACCAAAGTACCAAGCCAGCCCCGGGGTCGAAAGAAGTCTAATAGATCCTTCTCTAGAGGGGAACAATTGGTTCAGATATAATCTGGTGAGAATGCATAGTCGATCTAGACTCATCCACCCTAAAAGTTCGCTGAGCCGTACTTTTCTCTAGGGACGGCATATGTGACGGGATGAGTCTAGATCACTATGCAAACCCCACCACTACTGCGTTAGTGGAATTACTATTTACATTCTGGATTCAGTAGGCAGCTAAATTACTAATAATGACGTCAGAATGACTACACAGACATTTTCTGCACTAAAACTACACACTGTACTATTGGGGACAGCACATTTCCACGTCATCATCAAATGATGTCACAAGGGAAATCCCCCGTCTTCAGCCCTTATTAATATCAAGTCTAATGACTGGGGATATAGGTCCGTCACTCCCTAGCAACGGGAATACGACGATATGCTATTAGTACGGCTGCACCGGAAATTGTGACTAACAACTTCCGTCCGGTACACAACGACCATAGCTGCTGTGCTAAGCAGACCTTATATGAAGTGAGCTGCCATATCCAATTGCATCCTTGGTAGATTATACCAAAACCTATCTTAAGTGCTGCAATAAGACTGGGGGTGAGTGTAGTAACATAATAATTATGATTATAATAAGAAGTGTGTACACATTTATATTCTGATATTGGGAAAACCCAAAACTTTCCTGACCATGGATATTTATGAAACGTGGTATTTGAAAGGGGAGACATTGAGAGAAAACATGTGAGGCCTAGATATATTTATAGATAAAAATATATATAGATATAATGTATGAACCTTACTGATTATTTTCATATGCATTTTGTGAATGTATTTACATGTATATTTTGTTGAAAATATGATAACATGATTTTGCCATGTGGGCAGAAGTAGAAGAGACATGTGGAACATGATTCTCACATGCCAGCAATATTACTAGGCGATTGATATTCAAACATAAATTTGCTTACCCCTGATTCACCGCCATGCCGAACTACACGCCACTGACGGTCATAAGTTCAAAGCAAATACCATGTGGTGAAGAATCAGAATTTGGGGAGTAAATCACTCAACAAGGGATAACTGAGACATCCTAAAGCCCAATGCCTGGAATATCTCAGCCCCCTTGCTTGCCTGCTGGCCTTCTTCTTATCTTTTAGCTCGGATATTCTGTGGGGTATACCTCACGACTTCATGGCGACACTGGATTGCTTTATGCCTACTGACTGATGTGGGATTAGGTTGAATTACTGTTGGCCTTTCCTTAGCTATCTAGGGAAACATCCTGGCTGCCCAGGACTTCCTCACCATGGTGTTAAGGAATACCCCAGTAATTATTGCATATGAGTCACTGCAAGTTTTACAACCATGTACATTTTGTAATGCCTTTTTCAAACAAAGATTTGTCTACATGTTCTACTCCAATGGACCATGTGGTCTTAGAATGTGTCCACTTCTGGACCCTTTTTCACCTTGTATCATCATGTCATACAAGGTATAGCCAAGCTGATAAGAACTATTGGCCTTTGCTTTTGATACAGAATAGCAGAGAGGAATTGTTTTATTCCTGTTCTGCATCTGACACATACACAACAGACACACAACACCAACACTCAGACACATTGTTATTGTCAAGACACTAAGGAGTCTGCAACTGTTTGTGTGATTTAAGGAGCCTCGCTGCTGATACTGCTGAAGCCTAACTGGTCCGGTTACCGAAACTTACAGCCACCAACTAGTGGAGACGGAACCTGGAATCCGGAGGAGCATCGTACACCTGTCGAATGCCAGGGTCGACTCCAAGACATAATACAACCGAAAGCCAGCACTATTCCTAACAGAGATCAGATTATCTCAGGTGACTCTGTGTCTACATGTGTTCTGAGTGTATCACTGTCTGGAGGGTGTGAATGATGACATGCTATCTGTCTAAGCATCAGAAAACTATTTTATTTTTGTACCTGTAACATAAATGTAACTATCATAGTTCACCAGTTGAACCACAATTTTCATTTTCTCTTTTATTATTAAAGAGTATTATTGTTTTATACTTTCACCAACGTACTCCACTCGTGATCATTTTGAACGCAAGGTGTGCGCGTGAGTGCGTGAAAGTATTTAAAACAGGGGGCTCCATCAATTGACGAAGGATCACCGACAGATAAACTAGGCATTCGTGTTAGGGCTTCCTACATACACGAGTGTTCTTCACCTTCTGCCTTTGTCTACCAAGTGAATCCCAGTCTCTTCTATCGGGACCATCCCTTTAGACATTCTTGTAACGAGCCATAATTTCTAGAGACTGTCGGCAAACTCTTGGATAGGGATTTCTGTCTATTTCAATAGAAACACCCTAACGGTCGGTGACAGAAGGTCTCAATACCGTAAATATTAACATATAAATTCAGTGTATTACAATATGAGTAGATACCAAAGGAATAGCGTGGAAGGTCTCAATACCGTAAGTATTAACATGTAAATTCAGTGTATTACAATATGAATAGATACCAAAGTATTAGCATGGAAGGTCTCAATACCGTAAGTATTAACATATAAATTCTGTGTATTACAATATGAATAGATACCAAAGGAATAGCGTGGAAGGTCTCAATACCGTAAGTATTAACATGTAAATTCAGTGTATTACAATATGAATAGATACCAAAGTATTAGCATGGAAGGTCTCAATACCGTAAGTATTAACATAAATTCTGTGTATTACAATATGAATAGATACCAAAGGATTAGCGTGGAAGGTCTCAATACCGTAAGTATTAACATATAAATTCTGTGTATTACAATATGAATAGATACCAAAGGATTAGCGTGGAAAGTCTCAATACCGTAAGTATTAACATGTAAATTCAGTGTATTACAAATATGAATAGATACCAAAGGAATCGCGTGGAAGGTCTCAATACCATTGGTATTAACATATAAATTCAGTGTATTACAGTGTGAATATATACCAAAGAAATAGCGTGGAAAGTCTCAATACTGTAAGTCTTAACATGTAAATGCAGTGTATTACAATATAAATAGATACCAAAGGAATAGCATGAAGGTCTCAATACTGCAAGTCTTAACATGTAAATGCAGTGTATTACAAAATGAATAGATACCAAAGGAATAGCATGAAGGTCTCAATACTGCAAGTCTTAACATGTAAATTCAAAGTATATTACAATATGATTGATTGATTGATTTAGGAGTCGACATCACAGCATTCGGGGCATTCCCATAAGTGCTCCGTCCCCATCCTCAGTAGCCAGCGAAGAGTTCCAACACTAATAGTACCAGTAGCAATCTGATTATAAGTCCGTCTCGCCTTTCCTCTGAGCGTTGAGCGTCAGCCAGATCCCCTCGTCACTCCTCGCTGTCTCATTCTTGCCAGACCATGGTAATCCATTTGCTCCTCCGAGGTGTGCACGTGCTCCCACAAGGCCGCAACCACATCTGCCTTGTCATGTATCAATACTCCACCAAGTTCTGCAGAGCCAGCCAATCTGTCCGCCTGTTCATTTTCCAGCACACCGGCATGCCCCGGAGAAAAGATCCAGGCGATGCTTGTCGCCCGTGACCTCCGAAGCGAAGCAAGCCACTCCGCACGAAGCCTGCCCATCCCCACCCTCGTCAGCATGCTTTCTGAGTCAGTTACAATCACGATGTGTGTGTGTGTCGTATTCTCCATCCAGCGGAGAGCCGCAGTGACTGCCTCCACCTCCATTCTTAAGCTGGATGTTGTGGTATCATATGCTAGGCTCTCCTACCCCAAACATCGACCATTAGCTTTGGCTATGAACCCCCAGCCACTTCTCTCACCTCTTGACACCGAACCATCTGTGTAGATAATCACATCACCCGAGTGAGCATTGTCCTGAATTAGTTGCTGGATTTCTACTTCTGTGGCCCCTGCTGGCCACTCCCTGCACTCCCGGCTTAATGTGATTATAACTCTGCACAAGTCTGACTTCTCCGCTGGCACTCTGACCCACTCCTCTCCACGCCTAATGATCTCCAAGATGCATACCTGTCTGATCGTATCCTCCGCCTGAGCCATCCATGATTTCCTTCTTATCAGTCGCTGACCCTTAACTGCGTCCAGTGCCTCATGCAGTGGGTGGTTTGTGTCTGCAGCTACTCTGAGGTATGCCTTTGCCTGTATCACCTTGAGCCTACCAGCAACAGTCGGCAGACCAAGGATGTAACGCATACACACTACTGGGGTGTCTCTAGTGCATCCCAGAATGACCCGCATAGCTTCGTTCTGTATGCGCTCTAACTTCACCAGCTGACTCTCTGAGACAGTGAGCAGACCTAATCCATAATCAATTACTGAGAGGATCAAGTGCTGGTATAGTGTGAAAAGCATTCTCTGCTCTGTGTCCATTGCAGCCATAGTTTTAAGTGCACTGAGTCCCTTTTGAGATCTTGTCACAACTGTCTCCACATGGTCCTTGAAGGATAGGCTCCTGTCAAATGTGATCCCTAGATACTTAAGTTTGTTCTCTCTGCTGACATTTCTACCATCTATCGCGAGGCTTGGGACATCAGCTCTTACAATCCTGTTGTCCAGAGAGCACCACAAAACCGCTGCCTTTTCCGGGTGGATGACAGCACTCATTTCTGTGCACCAGTCAATCACTTTATCTACTGTCGCCTGTAACTCCTGGGCTGTTTGCTCCCTATCTCTCCCCTGCCTATATGCAAGAATATCATCTGCAAATGTTAGTATTCTTCCAACCCCTGGTGCTTCTAGGTTTGCAATCTTGCTCGTATACACATTAAAGAGCATTTATCATATAATTCATACAAAATGAATTGATACCAAAGGAATAGAGTGGAAGGTCTCAATACTGTAAGTCTTAACATGTAAATTCAATGTATTACAATATGAATAGATACCCAAAGGAATAGCGTGAAGGTCTCAGTACTGTAAGTCTTAACATGTAAATTCAGTGTTTTACAATATGAATAGATGCTAAAGGAATAGTGTGAAGGTCTCAGTACTGTTAGTCTTAACATATAAATTCAGTGTATTACAAGCCACTTGATGGCGCTAGCATTTCTATCCAAATGTACAGATGACTGGAATACACCAGTTGTCTCTCAAATCTCTGAAGTGTGGACAGTGTGGCACATCATTAATGCAAGTGTAAAGCAAGGAGCCAAACAACAACAATTCAATTATTAGAAAATGACCAGAAAGATTTTAAAATGAAAAGAAAAATGTGCACGTTTTTTGTAGGACATTGCAATAAACCCCAGGTTGATTGTCTAGGCCAGTGGTTCTCAACCTTTTTTTTTGGCCCATGCACGAATGTCATTCCCCCCCCCCCCTTTTGTATTTGCATTTTAAATCCCCCCCCCCCCCCTTACCCCTACACAGTATACATAAAAATGGAATCTAAATTTAATAACACATACTAGAACAAGTCTAGGCATCTATATAAAACGTGATTTGCGGGTCTACTTACGTTATAAAATGAATTTCAGAAGGGCGAGAAGTTCAGAACTGTAAAGTATGGAGGAAAAAACTATACAAAGTAATCTGTTCTTGTATTAACGCGATCTTGAAATAATCTTAATTCCCCCCTGGAAACCCTAAAATTTCCATCTAGGGGGTTATTCCCCACCAATTGACAACCACTGGTCTAGGCAATTGTACGTTCAGTAGGTTGCCATTGCTTTCTGAGTGAGAAGTCAGCGGAGAAGTCCAATTTAATAATGATGTAGGGATTAATGGTCGAGACAGGAACACGGAGCAGATTCACGACTCTGGTGATTGAGTGAGATGGGGAAACATGACCATCCACGCTTATCGGCATGGCACATGATGGATGGATGATAGGGATTAAACTCCCTACCTCACCATCAGTGCACCAGAAGTTTATCAGCCTCCTCGACTGCTAAAATGAAAAATGCACGCACAAAAAACCCCATCCAAAATCTGTTACAAACAGCAGTTGGGAATACATGGAGAGAGATTTACAAACAGTACTATTTTGTCTGAGAACAGGCTGCTAAAGGCTTGCAGGTCACTTGTTTCACACATTTCTTATAGGAGGAGATTACCATGGACAGACAGAACAACCAATGAGCGAGTCCTACAAGAAGCAAATGAAAATCGTAAACTGATTAGAGAAATTAGACGTAGACAGTCACAATTGTTTAGACACATTATAAGAAGAAATAAATTTGAGAACTTGGTGACAACTGGCAAGATTGAGGGGACAAGAACAAGGGGCAGACAGGGAAGTAAATATCTTGATGGCTTGGCTATGTGGCATGGTCGAGACAAGAATACGGAGCTGATCTACAACTGGTGATTGTGCGAGATGGCGAAACATGACCGCCCATGCTTATCAGCATGGTACATGATGATAATAGGAAATCACACAGAATGTAATTTGTGTAGCACTATTATATTACAACTCTTGTTGATACCTCGTGCACTTACAAGCAGTTGGATTCATAATATAATTTGTATATGATGTTAAACAAGTTGATTTTAATCAGATATGCCAGATGTATTGATTGTATAAACTTGCCCATTTGATGTTTTATTGTAGGGCTTCATGTGATTAATAATCTCACATAGTAATTAAGTTGATGGTGTAGCACCTCAAAAGTGGGGATGCTATAGACATTTGTTATCTTGTATATTAGAACTGAAACAGACAGCATATTTGGAGACCAAACACATCTATCCAGGGGAAGCAAATATTGAGGAAGAGCTATGTGAGCTGTTAGTCAGCATACTAGACAGCCAAACTGCTCTTCATTGGGAAGTCATCAAAATTATCTTGAGTCTACACGCTCTATCCGCTCGTGGTGAATGAGAGGTCCAATATGTGAAAATGAGGCTATGCAGTCATGTGCAGGATGTAATGGTTCCTTGAGCCAAGAATCTGAGCATTGTATGTTGACTGTATTAATGGAAGTCTCCATTGAGGGCAGCGGGCATCCCATGTTTAGCTCACGTCTTCAGTTAAAGGATGAATGGTATGTAATGTCACTGTTCTGGATAACTTGTTGGGGTATGCATTCTACAGATGTGACCTCACTGAAAATACCTGAGAGGGCTAAGTTTGTCAACATATGTGGGAACGCCAAGTAGTTTAGTTTATTTTAGTCGACGGATCAACATCATGGCACACAGGTGACCATAAGTGCTCCGTTCTACTCCCTAACTCAAGCCGAAGTCCGGAGAAACTCAGCTCAGTGCACAAACTCAGTAGCACCGGCGAGGATCCTGAAATACTTTGGGTAAATTTTTAATTCAAAATTTTACCACCCTTATTCGATGTCCAACTGCCAAGGGATTTTTTATGTGCACAACAATACACACTGGCGTCTGATCTCACTGCCCAGAGACCAGGGGAAATTTTGTTACTGGAAGTCCACATGAAAAAATCCCTGCCCTCACTGGGGCTTGAACCTGGGACCTCCAGCACTCGAGGCAGACACCATACCTCGCGACCACTCAGCCCCATGAGAGGGAAAACTCCCTCTTGTACTAATAATAAGAAGGTCACAATTTTTGGACACAGGAGAAGAAATAATTTGGAGAACATGGTGACAACCGGCAAGATTGAGGGGGAAAAAACAAGGGGAAGGCAGAAAAGTAAATACCTGGATGGCTTGACCAGGTGATATGATTGAGACAAGAACTCTGGTGATCGTGTGAGATGGTGAAACATGACCGCCTATGCTTATCGGCATGGCACATGATGGTGAAGAAGGTGAAGATATTCCCATAGCAGATACAGCCACTGAGGTATGAAGTGTTAGGTCTTTACATATTCCAGGCCACGACATATGAGGTGGGATGTGTTAATTTCCTCCCAAGACAATTCTGAAAATTGTCCAGTATCCTTGTTTGTGAGGTGCCATCGAACACAGCGCAGCATTGGTCTGAAATATAACACTGACTCTACTGGGGCTTGGACCATTATCTTGGCAGGCAAATACACGAACCACTATGCTTTAAGGCTCCATTAGAAGATTTAAAATATCAACCAGTCATGGTTTTTCTTTTAATGGATCGAAGGAACAGCTGTAAACAAAGATCTCTGCATCCAGTAGAGAAAACCGTAACCTTGAGTTAAGTTTTCTCTGTGATTATGACAAAAACATTCTCAATACTAGCTATTCATTCAGGAAAAGTCAAGTATCTTGGCCAAAAGACACAAATATCAGTCTGCTGTAAACAGACACTACAAATGCCATCCATTAATTTTTGTTTTTAAATATTCAAATGAAGTATTATGTGAAGATTTGTCTAAAAAGTATTTGCTGCTTTTTATTTTTTAGGAAATTGAAAAACTAGTTTCCAGTATCCCTCTGTTCAGTTTATCTGCAGCTGATGATGATGGTGATGTTTTCAAAGTAAGAGATTGTTTCACTCTAATCTCTCTCTCTCTTTCTCTTTCTGGCCAACAAGCAGAATATTATTATAAATGCATTAGAAAGTTAAAATTTTTAAAACATACAAAATTGTTATGATTTTTATAAGGAAACAGAAAAACAACATATGACAACATCTATTACTGCAGTTGATGATCTATTGATGTCTGTCTGGCAAGTTTTCAACAACAGTGTTGATCTATACTGTGCATGACTATAAGTTTTCATATCAATTATTTGTAAATTGTTTATTTTAATTCCTTCTTCATTCACCCTTTACATCCCACAGGGAAGTAGGCGTTTAGTCCACACACTTCAAGTCCTATTCTCATGCAGCTTTGTCCATGTCCTCCCCATATTCATTTGTCTCTACTTATCTTCTTCATGTGTTTTTCAATCAATCAATCAGAAGCCGTCTCCACGCTTAAGGTTGACTGTTATGGATCTCCAACACTGTCTCTCACCTTGAATGTTCATTGTCAGACTGATGTTAGTCCATCTCTTGATGTTATCTTCCGACTTGTATCATTGTCTATCTCTTGCTCGCTTGCCTTCAACCATAACCTCTTGGAGGTTTTTTTTTATAAGAGTGTATTGCCTTTTAACTTGGCTGTGATAGTTCACTTGCATCTTTTTTATTTCTTGTATCAACTCTTTTCATTCTCAGTTTTTCTAGACCCTTGATTGCTTTTGTTTCCATGAAATACAACATATTCTATTCGACTTTCTAATTGGTGTGTTTCCTACCCAATGCCAGCATAATTTGTCTTCACTTCTTGTCCAGTTCTCTCCATGGCATCAATGGACAAGGAGCAAAACATTTTATTTATACTCTATCAACTGATTTTCTCACTAATTGAGTAGTATGGATTGGGTCTGCTCGGTGTCAAAGATTCAGCTGGTGAAACAAGAGCGCATACAGAATGAAGCTATGCAGTGATACTGAGATGCACAAGGGACACACCAGTAGTGTGTATGCAATAGAGCCTAGCTTTACCCACGATTGCAGACAGGCTCAAGGTTAGTTAGTTAGTTAGTTAGTCGCAGTTCCAACTTCACAGCAGTGTATATACCGGCAGGCGTAGTCAGGGCTCTTGGGGTCGTGTGTATAGTACAGAAGAACAGATAGATCATCATGGCCTGGAGAGAATGGTGCTACAGGGAGTGCCAGAGGATCTAGTCGACACTCATTGCTCTGAGGCAATGCCAGACAGTCACATAATCAGACTGCTATACTACCATTAGTATCGGGACTCTTAGTTGGCTATTGAAGATGAGGATGGAGGACTATGGCAATGTCCATGTACTATGATGTCGGTGGTTGACTCAACTCAACTCTCCGTGAGCTCAACGTTGGTGAATCTGTCATACCATTTTATTCCATGTCATTTGTGCAGACACTAATTAGTGAATGTTTGTAGTTTATTTGTGATTGTTTTAATTGTTCTTTGTCTTTCTGATCCATACAGCAGTTCTAACAATGTTAGAATGGAATATTCTAAGATTTGTGCTAAGTTTAATTTCTTTTGACTTCCACACATTTTCTAGTACTATAAAAGCTCCTTAAACCTTCTGTATTCTTCTTCTACTTCTTTCGTTTGCTTCCTGTATTCTTAATCTGATATCTTTATCAGTTCCCTTCTCTTTGTCAACATTGTTACCTAAATAAGTGTATGATTATGAATCTTGAAGTGAGGTTTCAGTAAGGGAGATCATGTTATCAATTGCTTGATTCTCATTATCTTTGTTTTTCTCCTATCAATTTTTAAACTCAATTGTTGTAACCTCCCATCTGATGTTAGTTTACCTTCCATTTGATTTTGTGTATGAGACAGAAGGGCAGCTTTATGTAATTACCTTCTCTGTATCAAACATCTAGGAGTTGCTTATATTAAATTCTTTGATATTGTCTTCTCAGATATTGTCTACAACACCATGCTTCAAAAATGTTGAATTTATAATAACCCTGTGTGTTAAGTCAGTCATTTTGATGCCATTAGCCATCTTTAATCTTTTAACATTTCTATAAACAGGAGATTCCTGATGGACACAGGGCACCACCACCAGAAGTGATTCCACTAAACAACACCCGAAGTGTCAACACCCAGACTCCAAGTCATATGGATAACTTATCCACTTCTTCATTAATAGCCATAATTAGATGTCCATCCATCAGTCCAGCTGTGACCCCCAGGTCAGGAAGTGCGGAAATGAATTTAACACCAAGAAGTAGATCCGACTCTGCTGACAGCAAATCTAGCAAAGGTATGTCAGCACTGGTTGTCTTCTGTAGTAGAAAATTAATCGCAAATGTCAGAAGTAAGGTTGATGGAAACTTTGTAACAACTAGTAAGATTGGTTGAAAGATTATAATTAGTAAGATGGATTGAAACATTGCAACAATAACAAGGTTTGTAGAAGTATTGTAACATCTTGTAAGATTTATGGAAGTTTTGAAACAACTAATAAAACTGATGGAAATATTGTTACAGCTATTAAGAATGACAGGGGCATAGTAACAACTAGTAAGATTTATGGGACCAGTATTTATTGTTGGGACCAATCCTTTTTTTTCTTGTGGTGGGAAGTTAGTCCTGGCACATCTGTGCCATAGACAGAGGAAACAGCAAAACTTTATAACGGCTCATCTCATCATGTTCCTCTTGTACCTTGCGGTGTCGAGGTGAAGTATAAACGGCAGGAGAATGCCTGCTTATGGGCTTCATATATCGGTATTCCCATGGACTCTGTTATTCCCTGCGTCCATCGTTTACGTGGTCGACCTCTTCCTCTGCTTCCATTTGGTCTGTAACCCTGCTGTAACACCATAAAGATGGCAGTAACCAACCTAGAGGTCAACCCTAGGCTGCCACTCATACATACTTGAAATAGTTGATTGTATGTAACGATTATTTTGTTATTGTTGCATGTTTCTTTCAAAAGCACTGCATACCTGAGTGGAATAGATAGTAAATCGCTACCATTATGAAGCAGTACATATTTTAAACTTCATTTAAGCAGGTCATTAATAATTAAAATAAATGTCTCAAATATATTTTGGCTGTTGTTCAGTGTTCATATTTGCATTTTACATATTTGAAAGCATTATTATTATACATAATCAAATTTGCTGTAAAGATTAAATCTTTGTCTGGCATTAGTGTATGTGTGTATGATAGCCTTTAATATAATGTACTGTGACCATGTTTTTATTTTTGCCTCAAAGCAGGTGATTTAGAGATGTCTCCAGAACCATCCGGATATCTGTCAAGCCCAAAGCTGGTTCAGTCTTGCCCGTTTGTGCGCGAGCCGCCTGACGGTTGTGATAAAGTTACCGTGGTTGAGGATCCAAGGTAGTTAACTGTTTTGTATTACGCACATACCAACACGGCAGAATCATTAGAAGACCGCACAAATTTCATGTGCGAGTGTATTCCTCCATGCACCCAAACCTACAAAATGTGATGGTTCTAACATGGCAAGCTCCTGCTTTTGGGGCATATTTTAGAGTGGTCGGGCACGCTAGTGTAATCACTGATGTCATGATCATTGTTGGACAAGGGGGTGCCAGCGTTCATTATCTGCTGAATGAGGGAAAGGCTGGCCACCTTCCTCCGTGCTTTCATACTGTGATGGGTGTAGTACTTCACAGACCCGTCGCAGATTCCTGCCTCTGCATTCCAGGAAGGAGGGGGGGGGGGGGGTGTCCTTTTTTGCATGAACAGAGAGAGAGAGTGTGATACACATTCACACTGAGTTTCCTTGACACTTCACTGGATAACATACTTTATCATGATACCAGTCTTTTGTTGTATATAACTGTGTTGTTAGACATGTTTTATTGTTTATAACTGTGTTGTTAGACATGTTTTATTGTCTATAACTGTGTTGTTAGACATGTTTTATTGTCTATAACTGTTGCTAGAAATGTTTTATTGTCTATAACTGTGTTGTTAGACATGTTTTATTGTTTATAACTGTGTTGTTAGACATGTTTTATTGTCTATAACTGTGTTGTTAGACATGTTTTATTGTCTATAACTGTTGCTAGAAATGTTTTATTGTCTATAACTGTGTTGTTAGACATGTTTCATTGTCTATAACTGTGTGGTTAGACATGTTTTATTGTTATAACTGTTGCTAGAAATGTCTTATTTTCTATAACTGTGTTGTTAGACATGTTTTATTGTCTATAACTGTTGTTAGACATGTTTTGTTGTCTATAACTGTGTTGTTAGACATGTTTTATTGTCTATAACTGTTGCTAAAAATGTTTTATTGTCTATAAATGTGTTGTTAGACATGTTTTATTGTCTATAACTGTGTTGTTAGACATGTTTTATTGTATATAACTGTTGTTAGAAATGTTTAATTGTATATAACTGTGTTGTTAGAAATGTTTAATTGTCTATAACTGTTGTTAGACATGTTTTATTGTCTATAACTGTTGCTAGAAATGTTTTATTGTCTATAACTGTGTTGTTAGAAATGTTTTATTGTCTATAACTGTTGCTAGAAATGTTTTATTGTCTATAACTGTGTTGTTAGACATGTTTTATTGTCTATAACTGTTGCTAGAAATGTTTTATTGTCTATAACTGTGTTGTTAGACATGTTTCATTGTCTATAACTGTGTTGTTAGACATGTTTTATTGTCTATAACTGTTGCTAGAAATGTTTTATTTTCTATAACTGTGTTGTTAGACATGTTTTATTGTCTATAACTGTTGTTAGACATGTTTTGTTGTCTATAACTGTGTTGTTAGACATGTTTTATTGTCTATAACTGTTGCTAAAAATGTTTTATTGTCTATAAATGTGTTGTTAGACATGTTTTATTGTCTATAACTGTGTTGTTAGACATGTTTTATTGTATATAACTGTTGTTAGACATGTTTTATTGTATATAACTGTGTTGTTAGAAATGTTTAATTGTCTATAACTGTTGTTAGACATGTTTTATTGTCTATAACTGTTGCTAGAAATGTTTTATTGTCTATAACTGTGTTGTTAGACATGTTTTATTGTCTATAACTGTTGTTAGACATGTTTTATTGTCTATAACTGTGTTTTTAGACATGTTTTATTGTCTATAACTGTTGCTAGAAATGTTTTATTGTCTATAAATGTGTTGTTAGACATGTTTTATTGTTTATAACTGTTGCTAGAAATGTTTTATTGTCTATAACTGTGTTGTTAGACATGTTTTATTGTTTATAACTGTGTTGTTAGACATGTTTTATTGTCTATAACTGTGTTGTTAGACATGTTTTATTGTCTATAACTGTGTTGTTAGACATGTTTTATTGTCTATAACTGTTGCTAGAAATGTTTTATTGTCTATAACTGTGTTGTTAGACATGTTTTATTGTTTATAACTGTGTTGTTAGACATGTTTTATTGTCTATAACTGTGTTGTTAGACATGTTTTATTGTCTATAACTGTGTTGTTAGACATGTTTTATTGTCTATAACTGTTGCTAGAAATGTTTTATTGTCTATAACTGTGTTGTTAGACATGTTTTATTGTTTATAACTGTGTTGTTAGACATGTTTTATTGTCTATAACTGTGTTGTTAGACATGTTTTATTGTCTATAACTGTTGTTAGACATGTTTTATTGTCTATAACTGTGTTGTTAGACATGTTTTATTGTCTATAACTGTTGTTAGACATGTTTTATTGTCTATAACTGTGTTGTTAGACATGTTTTATTGTCTATAACTGTTGCTAGAAATGTTTTATTGTCTATAACTGTGTTGTTAGACATGTTTCATTGTCTATAACTGTGTGGTTAGACATGTTTTATTGTTATAACTGTTGCTAGAAATGTCTTATTTTCTATAACTGTGTTGTTAGACATGTTTTATTGTCTATAACTGTTGTTAGACATGTTTTGTTGTCTATAACTGTGTTGTTAGACATGTTTTATTGTCTATAACTGTTGCTAAAAATGTTTTATTGTCTATAAATGTGTTGTTAGACATGTTTTATTGTCTATAACTGTGTTGTTAGACATGTTTTATTGTATATAACTGTGTTGTTAGAAATGTTTAATTGTATATAACTGTGTTGTTAGAAATGTTTAATTGTCTATAACTGTTGTTAGACATGTTTTGTTGTCTATAACTGTTGCTAGAAATGTTTTATTGTCTATAACTGTGTTGTTAGACATGTTTTATTGTCTATAACTGTTGCTAGAAATGTTTTATTTTCTATAACTGTGTTGTTAGACATGTTTTATTGTCTATAACTGTTGTTAGACATGTTTTGTTGTCTATAACTGTGTTGTTAGACATGTTTTATTGTCTATAACTGTTGCTAAAAATGTTTTATTGTCTATAAATGTGTTGTTAGACATGTTTTGTTGTCTATAACTGTGTTGTTAGACATGTTTTATTGTCTATAACTGTTGCTAAAAATGTTTTATTGTCTATAAATGTGTTGTTAGACATGTTTTATTGTCTATAACTGTGTTGTTAGACATGTTTTATTGTATATAACTGTTGTTAGACATGTTTTATTGTATATAACTGTGTTGTTAGACATGTTTTATTGTATATAACTGTTGTTAGACATGTTTTATTGTATATAACTGTGTTGTTAGAAATGTTTAATTGTCTATAACTGTTGTTAGACATGTTTTATTGTCTATAACTGTTGCTAGAAATGTTTTATTGTCTATAACTGTGTTGTTAGAAATGTTTTATTGTCTATAACTGTTGCTAGAAATGTTTTATTGTCTATAACTGTGTTGTTAGAAATGTTTTATTGTCTATAACTGTGTTGTTAGACATGTTTTATTGTCTATAACTGTTGTTAGACATGTTTTATTGTCTATAACTGTGTTGTTAGACATGTTTTATTGTCTATAACTGTTGTTAGACATGTTTTATTGTCTATAACTGTGTTGTTAGACATGTTTTATTGTCTATAACTGTTGTTAGACATGTTTTATTGTCTATAAATGTGTTGTTAGACATGTTTTATTGCCTGTAATGTGAATGTTTGTTACCTTTATGTTGTAATGTATTTTGTTTCTATCCCCAGGCGGCCACAAATTAAAGAACCAATGCTCTTTGCTGTCAAACCCAATAAGTTTGTTTTCCAGCCAAGCCAGAGCTCTGCCTTTTGCCCGCTTACAAAAAGATTTGAATTCTCACTTGGCTGTAATGTTTCGGCACCACCAGCCCTGTCATCTGCCATTGATGATTAAATCGAGTTTATTTTGCTGGAAAACAAATGATCTGCATGGAGATGTGTTTGCTGGACTGTCTGTTACTACTTGTTTTGTTGAAAAACAATGTGATTTTATCCACTTCCTTTATTACAATTGGTCAGGTGTTCTTGAAAAATGTAAATGTAATTCCTACTGTGAGGTTCTTTAGAAGCAAGTTTTCTTATTTGTCTGAACCATATTTATTATTTACCACGTTTGCTGCTCTGTTCCTGTACGTATAGGTTAAAGTGCCATACCCCTGTCTGAGCATTCATTTTGTTAGGTTTTTTTTAGTATTTGATTTAGTTCCATGGCTTCCTTAGCATACATATAGTAGATTGAGAAATGACTAGGAAAGTGTTAATATTTGGTTGTATATGAAGCAAGAAAATTGTATAGTCTGTCTCCTGTTCTGTAAATAATCACAGTAGGAGTACCAGTGCATTTGCCAAGAGTTTTGAAGATATCTGTTATATAATCAAAGTTTATGAATAAACATGCATGTATTGTTTGGTGCTCATAGAAGTAAGACGAAGGAAGTCTAGACTAGAGGACGTACTAGACAACATAGTTGTTGAACTATAGTTTTACATTTGTATGTTGTCTTGTGCATCCTCTAGCCTCTACTTCCTTCTTCTATTCTATGAGCGCTAAACAACCTTTGAGGATAAGATCTGAGGCATTAGTCACATCAAAGCATCACTGAAGCAGGAATTTTGTGTCATTGTTTTAAAGCTAGCAGTGATATGCCAATCCATGGATTGAATTATAGAGGTGGTTTAAAGACGGTAACAATTTTGTTATAATAAAGCTGTACTCCCAAATCAAATCTTCCAGCCCTGGAGAGTGCACAAAGTTACAACAACAAAAGAATAACTGAATTAAAAGAGCACAAGGCATATACACTGATAGACTTAGCCGCAGACTAGCCAGCATTGTTCCAAATACAGTGGTACCTCGGGTTATGAACTTAATTCGTCTCAGAACTCAGTTTGTAACCCAAAATGTTTGTAACCCGAAACATTGAAATCAATGAAATAAAGACAATCTGTTTCAAGATGAAAGAATCGTTCTTTCTTTTTTCTTTTTTCTTTTTTTTTTTTTTTTTTTTATTAACATCCGGTCGTTTACTTGACAAAACGCAGAGAATACGGGTACTTCACGTATTAAATAAAGAGAAAGAAAACAAACAAATTAATTAAACGTAAAAAAAAAAAAAAAGATTTAGTCTTTCTTTATTACCAAGAAAACAATCAAGGGAAATTTGCTGAAGTGGGCCATTGTGTTATAATTCATCACGTTTACTGCCCTGTTAGCAACAAGTTTGTTTGGATGATGGTTCACAATGAAGTCTTCGCTGTCTGCCCACTTGCTGCAAATTTCTTTAATCCTGGCAGTTGAAATGGTCACTGACTCCTCATCTTCGGACGACTGCTCCTCCTTTAATCTCTTTAGCTGTTCATTCTGAAGATCCACAAGCACATATGTAGTACTGTTCGTACTGTACGCGATCGTTTGTCTCCAACGTTACACCTTTCTCTGTCTCTCTCTCTCTCTCTCTCTCACCTTCGTTCGTAACCCGAGGCACTGATCGTTACCCGAGACATAAAATTTTCGAAGTTGTTGTTCATAGCCTGAATTGTTCGTGACCTGAGGCGTTTGTAACCCAAGGTGCCACTGTATAACATTTACCAAATATCACTAGATTTTTTTCTAAATATGTGCTTCCGACTACTGCATTTTATGAATATAGGTGCATCAGAATACAGAGATCTTATTGTGTTCTTCATACTACAACACAGCCATTTGCCTTTACTTTCCCACAAGCCACTCATACTTTCTGAACTTATTCACATTTCTTGTGTGTTCGCCTAATAAATTTGAAGTAGTGGTCTTATACTAAAAGACTGTATGTAAAAGACTGGGTATTTTTTCTACACATACTTATAAACTGGTACCTTGGAGTCAAAGGGGTAATATGTTCCAGCTTTGCAAACACAGACATGTGGAGAAATGAATGCAACCAAAACAAAAAAAAACTAGTCTTGTATATTACATTCCTTGAAACAGTAATTTAACTCCGTTTTTTCCCCCCTGCATATCCTTTACAGGACATCACTGTCGACACCAGCATTTTACCGCTGTCATCAATTTCTTGGTAAGATTACGCTCAGTAGTTTGCCATTGCTTTTTGAGCGGCCGGCTCACTTATCCCGTAAGTTATCAACGCAGTGAGAACCGCTTCCAATTCTCGTCCGCTGCGTTGCCCTGCATGGATAAACGGGATTACGGAGAAAAGTTGTTTAACCACTCAGCCAGGGAGACCGGCAGTTAAACTCCTACATTTATGAATTTTGTTTCATGCTTTCATGTACATTTCTCTGGACATTCAGATAGCATTGCATCTCGCCTGTAAACTTTTACTTTGAGCATAATGTTATTTGAATATCCTCGACCACTATAGCTGATTAATTTAGGGTTTCTAATGCTTTCAGAATGTTTTTTATTCCCACAACTCACCTCCACTCGTCATTTTATTTGTGTTAAGGATGTTTCATGTTTATCATTTGACTAATCAGCTGCTTTACAATCAATCAAAATATGGAAGTTTAGGAAACTACAAAAATGTGACATAATATGACAGATGTCTAGATGACCACACATACCAATGAAAATAACCTGGCTACAATACTAATGTGCACTGGCTATTTTGCCTGCCAGCCCTTTAGTCACATGTTCAAATCCTTATAAGGGTGGGATTTTTTATTTTATTTTAAAATTGACCTCTGCTCTCTGGTAGTCCCTGCCTAAAATAAGTACTGATTGCTCCATAATAATATTGGCTTAGCACGATGTACCCAATATTTCATTTCTTAAGATGGAGAGAATGACCTTTTTACAACACAAATGCTTTCATGCTTATCTTATTTTGGTCACAGATTGAAATGAAATATATTGATTTAAACACATGAAAACTTGATATGTTGTAATAATTTCTTTCCCTGTGTTCATGATTTATTTGATAATCCCAGTATGTTCAGACATTATCTTTAAATTATGTTGTTAAATATGTTTTCTTAATTTTAGCTTAACTTTGTCTAATAACATTGCTTAAGTTATTAGCATGTTGACTTTTGGTAATTGACTGGATTTGGCTGATTCAGTGGGTGCATATGAATGGAAATATTCTTAGACCCATGCCAGGTACTTATAAATGGAATCATTCTTAGTCCAGTCTCCCAAAATGTACCATTATGTGATTTATTTAGGCAGATACATTTTATTGTAAATAATTTTAAAAATGCAGTGGTTTTGAGAATGCAACACACTAAACTTGAAGATAACATCTTTTAAACACTGTATTAATCTTTGTCTACTGATAAGACACATAAAACATATTTTTAAAGAGTTTTGCAGTGCTTGGTGAGTTGATATTCTAGCCATGGTTGAAAAAGTCATTACAGTTTGTAGCTGTGAACTCCCATCTTTGCCATCTATCATGTTTTATGTAGATTATTGTAATGGAAATAATCTTTTTATTTTGTCTCTGTTGTTTTGTAAGAATACCAAATAAGTATCTAGTATTTTTGTTGTGTGTTACTTATTACCCATATGACTTCTTCAACAATGATTTGGGATGTTCACTTAGAATTAGCATGGGATTACAAACCACTTATTTTTGTGTTAAATTCAGTCAAAATTAATGTTGTGTTGCATGAGGCCTGTGGCCCAGTGTTTACTGCTCAGTCAAGTACTGTCTTGCCTAGCCAATAGCTTTGCCCAGTACCTACAAGGCAGTAGTAGTATGCTTGTGTCATTGTTAGCCTTATCCCTTCTATTTCACCTGACTAATCCTGTCTGCTAAACTACTACTGGCATATCTGTTGACACACACTACCACATCAAAGTGAAGACATGGGAGTTCATTCCCTTTCGTACAATTAGTGTAAATGTAGTTTGTTCTGATTTGTATCTTGTATGTGGTTTAATTTGGTACAGTTTAGAATAAGTAAGAACTGTTATGTGACAGATGTTGCAGTGAGATTTAAAGTGTTAAGTCTTTATGCATGCGGGGTCACAGGCGACCTGCTACTTTCCTTGCAGATTTATTTTTCAGAACAGTCTCATAATTTAATTTTTTTAAATAACCTGGTACCCATTTTATGAAGAGCTGAGGTCACAAGGTGGCTAGCTTGCTTGCCTGTCAGCTCAGTGGCCATGGGTTGATATTCACATCAAGGTGGGTTTTTTTATTCTTCTGGGCTGCCAGATTGATCCAGTCTAAAGTGGGTACCAGGAATTGTCTTGATAAGTTCAGACCCTTGACGTGATATTGACTTAATTAACCACATCACACATAGCACCACTTCTCTCCCCACACTCCAAATTGCAGAGATAAAAAGTTAGTTGCAAATCCTCTGCAGGACAACTCTAGCATTATTTGGCTGTTTGTGATTCCTGGACAAGTTTACATTCAGTAGTTTGCCATTGCTTTCTGAATGACCGGCACTCATATCGTTGTATGGAAATCAACAAGGCAGTCTGCTTCCAAATTGCCTGCTGCTGTGTTTTGAGCGCTGTATGTAGGATTGCAAATTGCATTTGTAACCCCTTCGCAGAGTGCTAAAGTAAAATACAGACCGTGAAAGCTGATCATTATGTTTGAGAGACAATCGTTCTGAGTACATTGTCTCAATCAGGCATCCATCCGTATTACTTTTGTTATCAGCATGGGCAGTGTATATTGCACAAATCCTTTATTATATTTAAATGTTTCGCTGTTTTTGATAACAATATTGTGTTCTTTTTTTTTCATATAATGTAAATCATTCCTTCCAAAAGCCCATTCATTATGTGGCAAGTTGAGGCAGTTGCTATACTTTGCTGCACATTTGAAAGGGTCATTTGTTCATTAGCGTATAATGTGTGATATTAGTTATCTTGACACTATAATTTTTTTAAGTTGTAGACAGCCTTAACATTTACCTGTCTTGGTTTTAAATTACTCATTTTGTGTCATGCTTTTTGCATGACAGAACACCTTTACATATTGTTGCCGTCTTTTTTTTTTAAATGTATTTTTTTTGTTGCTGTGTTGTTATTAGTTTTCAAGTGATGTGTGCTAGCATTTGTTTCATGTTAACAGGTAGTCGTGTACGCATTTCATATTATAGGGCAGGTCTGACTTTTCAATTTTCTCACCAACTAATCTTTTTCTGCCCCAGTTGTGACATTAACCAGCTCTGTCTGTCTGCAGGTCTTTCATGGCTTCAGGTTTTATATATTTCATGTCTCCCGTGAGATCCCGTGATCGGTCAGAAGTGGATCACAGTTGTTTGTGTTGTTTTGTCCCTTTGAGACATCTTTCTTGCATTCAGATCAAAATTAGTGCACATTTTGTTGCTATTTGAAATGTATTGACATTTTCTGGGATTTGGAAGTAGATGTGTGTTGATATAAATAGTTTGAGACATCAGTCATTCAGTAAGCAATGACAAACTACTGAATGTAAAAATATCTCATTAACAGTAAAAAAAAATGCTGGGGTTGGTTTTGAAGTTCTGAAGAAGGACTTGCAACTAACGTTTCTCTGAAAATGTTGCACAAAGAAGCAGATTGCCTACTATTAGATTGATGGTATGGCTGAAATCAGTAGATTACCAGCAGTGAGTTGATATTAACATTAGTTTCCAGTGTCACATTTGTTGTAATTTTTCAGAATCTCAAACCACCCTTTTTCTAGGCTCCCTTTTGCTACAGAATTGCTCCTTTTCATATGCAATAGGACAACATAAATACAATATCTCACCTTTGTGAAAGTGCTACATTATCGACTGAAAAGAGGATATTGTTTACTGTATGAACACTTGCCACAACTAAGATAGGATGAGTGGTTAGATGTTTGTGGAATATATATGCATTCTTAGGTGCTTCTTTACCCTTTGTATTGTCAAGGAGTGCATACATTTTGATTGCACGAGGTAGCTATATATTGTTACATTTACATTGCAAAACGGTTTGCCTCTTGGAGAGAGAAAAATATTTGGCAGCATTTATAGTTTAGGAATTGTTTTCTGGTTATACAGTTGAATTAATACTGCTTTCTGGGTTCATTATTGAGGTTCCCATGTGTGCTTTCTAAGTTAATAATTGAGGTTCCTTGTCTGTTGGTAGAAAGCCATGGTAACAAACTGGTTAATGACTCAGTCTTTGGGATTTACTCATCAATGACAGGATTGGATTTGTCTTAGACCAGTGTTGCCGGGAAGGTTAACCCGGTCGACAAATGCCCGCAGAAGTCGGGTGTGTCGGCCTAACGGCGCAAGAACGCAGCTTTGCTGTAAACAGGCACAACGCAATCACGTCCGGAAAAAAAAACCCGGATGAACGCAGAAGAAGAAGAAGAAGATCAGTGTTGCTCTGAAGTGACCTGGCTCTTATTTCACAAAGCGTGCACTGAGAAATTTTAAGATTTGTTTTTTGGGAAGGACAGTTGGCGAAGGAAATTAGCTGGTCAATTTGGTTTATTGTCATTAACTAGTATATGTAACTAAAGGCCTAATATGTCACACCTCTACTGTTGTATCTGAACTGTGATTTCACTTACGTTTTTTTACAGACCCTCACAGTAATTTTCTGGATGTTTATACTTATATGTTTTAAACAGCTGATGATGTTTTCAAGTAAGATCTGGCTATGTGAAAAATATAATTTGTTTTGTATTTCAATTGTTTCTTATAATTTTTCTTAATGAATTATTTTAGAATCTACTTTTCTTTTGCTAGCTATTTTTATCTTTTGAAATGTATCCATAACGGGTTTGATTATTCATGTAGTTTCATCCCTGTAGTGTTTGCATTTATTCTTCTGAAATGTAACCATTAAAAACACTTGTTGGTGCTTGAATGTACTGTTCTGTCAGCATCCACTGCATAGTCCATTCATGTATCATATAATATGATGTTTGCAGTAACATTGTCTAAATGTAACACATAAATCATAGCCTCAGAATAACATCGTGTCAGTACTTCAGGATAAGTATTGAAATCTCTGCTTTAATTTCTCTCAGAAGATTTCACAACAGATGCCCGTGGAGGACAAAAACCACAGTGAAGAACAGGAGTGTTATTGCATTCAAAGAGGCAGCCTTGTCAAAGAGGCAGCCACAACTATGCTGCGTGCAAAAAAGACTATCCAGATATCTGTAGTATTCTCAAACCAAATGTAAGATATGTTAACAAATCATATGTTGCTTGAAAAACGTTAAAACAGACCTTTCATAAAAAGATAAAAGTAGATTTGTTTTCCTCTCTTGTGATTGTTAGTCATTGAATTTATATTTAAATATGCTTATTTCAAGTTCTTTCATGAAATGTAGGACTCTTTCGTCCTTCATGAATGGCCGTCCAGTTAACACCATTTTTGTTAACACTTGTAACATTACATGTTTGTCTGACTTTCATTTCTTATCATTGTTTATCATGCACACAGGGGGAGGTGTAGTGTGGAGGGAAATATGTTCTTCCAGGACAGGTAACAATCATTTGTATATCTAACAATGTTCTGTGAAGGAATGGGCAAGTAGCTAAAAGAACAGGACAGGTTGTAATCCTACAGAGATTAAATGCACACCCACTTAAACAATGAAGACATTTCACTTTGGTTGTATCTCTACAGAATTACAATCTGCACCTTGTTTATTTTGCTACCGTAGTTAGTGTTTTTCAGTTGATGAAGTCAGAACTTGACTGTTGTAGTTTCATAAGATGGGGGTTCAGATGGGCAGTATGTGACTTGCTTGTTAATGTTTATATTCACTAACGTCACTTTCATTTTGACTTCATGGCATTTGTTTTATTTTAATAACTATTGAAGCATTACTGTTTGTTTGTTTTGTACATTTTCTGAAAGTCCTGTGCCATGGTGAACATTTTTATATGACCTGGCATTCATTTGAGTCTTGATGATACTCCTATGTTGACTCTTGTTAAGATTATAGCTGTTATAGCAAATCTGTATCACCTCTGACCACAGATATTTTCATAATTCTGCTGAAGCTCTTTGCTTTTTCAGTGGTTTCTGATTTCAATAGATTTCTACAGCATGGCCGAAAGGTTAAGGACCCTTGCTCTTTAACTTCCTATGCACAGCTGGTGGTGTAGTGGGTTCATTCCCTACACCGATCATTCAGACAGTGATAGCGAACTGTTGAACCTAAAATTGCCTAGAAGATCAGCCTGGTGTTGATTGCAACGTCCCGCAAAGGACATGCAACCTTTTTGTTTCTACAGTTTGAAAGTTACTGTGGTGTGGTGACCTTAGTCATAGGCATGGACAGGAAAGTTCAGGCCATGATGCTCTCTATAAAGGGATGTCCTCTATCCTGCCAGCAGCTTGTGTGCTAGTTTTATGGCACTCCATGCAAGACTTCTAGCATATGCCCTTGATGTACACCACAGGTTTATTGCCATTACAGGCTTGAGCGAACTGGCAGAGGATTTTGGGTGGTGTAGATGGAATGGTGAAGACAATATCACTACTCTGAGGCAGTTGATTGTCCTATGAAACTAGCCTGAAAAGCTAGCACAATTGACACAAATGCCGTGAAGTAGGATGTGTCAGTCCAGAGGTGCAAATATACACTGCTATAAGCAGACACAATGCAAGAATTTCAGTTGAAAGAAAACATCAGTTACAGTAAGGAAACTATGATTGAGCACATTCCTCTACTGTCAGGAATGTCTGAACTTCAGTGCCCTGTGTGTGGCACTTCACTCTCGTTGATCCAGCAAATCTGGATGTGAAAACACATGCACGGTATCTAGTCCAATATTTGACAGGGGCATTTTGTTGTACCCTTTATCGTAGCATAGAAGAAACACAAAAAGTGAGAATAAAATCCTTAGCAGTGGATGTCACGTCATACTTCATGATAACCATCTTTGCCGTCCTATCAAGTTTTTCCATCATTGAGTCACCAGCAGGAAAGGTGGGCACACCGTGCAGGAAGTCAAACTTTTCAAAGGTTTCTTTACATGAAACTTGTCATAATGAAGTAGCTAAGTAATTACCAAACTGATTAATCACTACAGCAGTGTTGTTTATTTCCTAGTGATAAAGGAGTTGTGCTTGCTGGTATTGCTCATACAGTGTATGTCAGAGATTATGTGTGAAAGTAAAGGCAGCTGGTGTGCTTCTGGTCATATCAAACCATACGTAGTTTAATGTGGACGGTATACACACAGTACCAAATGCCTGTATAAACTAAAAAGTACTAAAGTTCAGAGAGTTTACTTCATTGCACCGGGTGTTGCCTCATTGGGCTAGCTCCTAGCCATATATTTCTGAGAGCATTGAAAAGGCACAAACTCTGTGGCTCCAGTGGTATCACTCACACACCCCTCCCGATCCCTTAGGACTCTCCTGGAAAATTGCAATCATAGTCTAAATGATGCATTCCAGGGACCGAAGCCACAGCCTTAAGAACTCAAATCAGGCGGCTTGACCACTTCGTCACATCTGTATGCCAGTAGACAGGTTGCTGTGCTTTATTCATATAAGATGCGGGGAGAGCTTTGATATGTTTCCAATGCAGTACCAGAATGTAATGTCGTCATAGAACATCAGCCTTGTTTTCTTCTTTCCTGCCAGTTTGGCCATAGGTTTTCAGCATGTCAGTTGTAAATATTTACTTGGTTTATTATTGTTATTATTATATGTTAATATACTGTATAGCTATATTTTGTGTGCTAGTAGTCCTTAGATCTTTCATTTATTGTGTGTGTTCAACTTTTTTAAGTGATGGTGATTAAAACATTTAGTTTTCAGAAGGAGAAATAGAGCACGGAAATATTGAAGTATACAGGTTTGCTGGGGACATTCCATGTTTACCTTTCACTGACCAGACTTTTGTTTACACAAAACTAATTGTAAGAAGTCAAATAACACCTGTTTAACCTTTTCCATTGGTATATTTGTTTTCTTTGTTAATAAATTGTTACTGTTGATTGTTTCAAATCTAGTTTTAAATAAATACATAATATTCATTACTTGATGTTTTACTGTTTTTGTTGGTTATAATGTATGTGAAGTATAGAATGTCTGTTGCCTTTGGTGTAAATATAATATGGTCCAATGTGACCAGATTATAAAACCTCAGCATTGGTAGTAACAACTGTTAAACAGGGATCAGATAATGAAAACCAATGTAATAATCATCATGAATCTTTATGAAAAATGAGTGAATTGTGATTTAGACAAAGAGGATACCTTTAATGAACATACAAAATCATAAGTTATGTTGAACATATGAGACAGTGGTTATGATGAACATACGCAACAATGGCCATAATGAACTTACGCAACAATGGCTATGATGAACATACACAACAATGGATATAATAAACATACAAAATAATGGCTATGGACATCTCATCTCGTCTTGTTCCTCTTGTACTTTGCAGTGTCTAGATTAAGTATAAACAGTGGGAGAGTGCCCGTTTATGGGCTTCTTGTATTGAGATTCCTATGGACACTGCTTTCCCTTCTGTTCATCGTTTACATGGCCGGCCTCTTCTTTTACTTTCATTTCGTCTGTACATCATTGCTTGTTGTGGTATACTGTTAGTTGGTAATCTAGGTACATGATCAAACCATTTAACTTGCTACCTTCTGATAAAATCTAGTTCTGCTATAACCCCCACTTAAGTCCTGATTTCTTCATTTCTGATGGTCTCTCTTCTTGATACATTGAGTATTCTTCTCAGGAATCTCATTTCTGTAGTTGTGATTTTTCTTTTCTCTTTTTCTGTCATTGTCTATGTTTGGCATTTGTAGCATAGAGTTGGTAGGAAGATTGTGTTATAGAGTGCTGTCTTAGTAGCTATTGATATCGGTTTGTTCTTTAGTATTGGTGCCCTTTGTCCAATGAGTTGGTTTGCCTTATTGCATATATTTTCGATCTCATCTTCTGATTTATGATTTAATTATGATATTATACTTCCTAAATACTTGAAGGTCATTACTTGTTTCAGGGGGTGTTCTTTTAGATGAATCTTCTTATTTCTTCTTTGGTTGTAGTCATTACCTCTGTTTTACTTATGATAATTTTCATGTTATGAGGGCGAGTCAATAAGTAAGTCACACAGTTCGGTAGGGTGGCAGGTAAATGTAGTTGGTGTTTTCTACAGGTGTCATTAGGTGACAGCAACATCAAACTTTATATTCCCATTCGTCTGGTGGCGCTAGGTGTCTCATGCGCATGGGCAGTGCATAAACAAAATGGTGACTATACTTACAGCGTGTACAACCAAAGAGCAACGTGCTGTTGTGCGTTTTTTGTGGGCAAAAGGACTGTCTGGAAAGGACATTCATAAGGAAATGCTTTCTGTTTATGCTGACAAATGTTTGTCCCATAAAGCGGTGCATAGCTGGGTAGAAAAATTTTCTCAAGGACGCTCTAAAATTGTTGATGAAATCAGATCTGGTCGTCCTTTTGAGGCTGCAACAGAAGCATCCGTGCAGCGGGTGGAGGAGATGATTAGAGGTGACAGGCAAGTAACAATAGACTCTGTAGCATCTGCAATAGGGTGCTTACATGGTTCAGCATACAGCTTAATGCATGTTCGATTGAAATTTAAGAAAGTGTGCTCAAGGTGGGTACCCAGACAATTGAAAGAGGAACACAAAATGAACCCATTTGGCCTGTCCTTGCATCATCTCTGTCGATACGCAGATGAAGGAGAAGACATGCTGAACAGGATTGTTACTGGGGACGAATCATGGGAGCATCACTACCAGCCTGAATCAAAGCATGCTTCAATGCAATGGAAACATCCTTCTTTGCCTTATGTCCAAAAATTCAAGGTTACGCCATCAGCAGGGAAGATTATGCTGACAGTATTCTGGGATTGTCAAGGCTTGCTTTTAACCAATTTCAAGAAGAAAGGTGACAATGTGAATTCTGAATCGTACTGTGAAGAAGCTCTGTGTGGAAAGACATTAAATCTGAAACATGTCATGGATGTTGTTCTGAGATGTGTGAACAAAATTCGAAGTAAGACGCTGAACAGGCGTGGGTTCAGACAGTTTCTATCAGACCTAAACGAGGAATACGGTGAGCTATTGTTACACTGTGATGTCAGGTGGCTATCTAAAGGGAAAGTTCTGTCACGTTTCCGGGCACTGAAAAATAGTTTCTATCTGTTTCTGTTTGAAATAAATGACTTGCCTACAGAACGGGAATGTCTGCTGAACGATGAGTGGCTTAATGACCTAGCATTTTTGGTGGACATCACGTCTCATTTAAACTCTTTAAATGCGAGGATCCAGTGGAAAAAAAAAATATTCACAAATTTGTGCGATATTTCTTCATTTAAAATGAGACCACGGTTGTTTATCGGACAGCTGACTGAAAGGACTTTAGGAGCGTTTCAAACTCTGAAGATGCTTGTGGTGGAAAAGAAATGTGACTTGTTACAGTAAAAAGTAAAAGTTGAAAGTCTTCTGGATATCTTTCAGTCAAGATTTCAAGAGTTCACAACAGAGGAGGATAATGTTGCCCTTTTCATAATTCCGTTCGTATTTCCTGATGCCAAACTCTGTCAGTTACAGCAATTCTGCGCGAAGTAATTGATTTGAAATGCAATTCTGCACTGAGATGTAAATTTATGGAGCTGCCTGCTTCACCTTCAGCTGGTCATATGATTTGATTCTGGCGACTATTGCCTATCGAACAATTTGAACACTTGCGTTCAATCGCCCAGAGATACATGTGTTGTTTTGGCTCAATTTACAGATGCGAGCAGTCATTTTCCCCAATGACCGTTATAAAAAACAAGCAACGTTCCAGACTCACAGACAGTAACCTAGCTGAGCTTATGACTTTGGACACGACAGATTTGTGCCCAGACATTGATAAACTGGCATCTGAACTTAAGTAACCGGTTATGAAGAACAGTTAAAATTGTAAATTAATTACATTAATAGCGATTTTCGAAAATGATTAAAAATTTGTTGTTAAATGAACTTTTGATTTTAAACCAAAATATGACCGCAATGTCGCACTGACACTGGCTGCCTTAAAGTTTTAGAATTTTGTTGAGGAAAGTTAAGAAAGGTAATAATGATATTGCACAACTTTTATAATTTTATAACGTGGCCCACTTTTTTTTTTTCCGCATTTCCATCCTGATTCAGGATATTGCGGTCAACACCAGCATCTTTCAGCTGTATGTTGATTCCTAGGCTAGATTACGCTCATCAGCACGCCACGACTTTCTGAGCGACCGGCTCCATACTCTCATAAGTCACTTTTGCGATTCGAACCACTGCTAATTCTCGTCGCGTCACGTGACGAGAGTATTCGGGGTTAGCGGAGAAAGCTGCTAACCCCTCAGCCACGGAGACGACTTAACTACCGAAAATAGTAGACATGGCCCTTTGCTTGAAAAGCTTGGGAAACGCTGCTTTAGACTATTCATGTGGTCTTTTGATTCTGTTCCTGATTGTGCTACTAGTGCTTGATCATCCGCAAATAGGTTCTTTAATGGTGCGATTTATCATTGGTTCTTCTTCTGTGCTTTGTTCGCCAAGCTCTGTTCTTGCGGTCTTTGTTAGGCTGGTTTCTTTACATATACTGTCTATATAGGTTATGAACAGGAGGGGGCGGGGGCAGGATACAATCTTATCATACTTCGGATCTTATGGTTAAGAATTCTGAGTGTCCTCCATTTGTTCACTCCATATCGTTTAAGGATTTCCCACAGCTTGTTTCTATCTACTCTATCAAATGTCTTTTCTTGGTCGACAAATGCCTATTGTGAACATACAAAACAATGGCTATGGCGAACATACAAAATAATGGTTATGATGAACATTCAAGACAGTGGTTATGTTCAGAACATACAAAATAATGGTTATGATGAACATACAAAACAATGGCTATGGCGAACATACAAAATAATGGTTATGATGAACATTCAAGACAATGGTTATGTTCAGAACATACAAAATAATGGTTATGATGAACATTCAAGACAATGGTTATGTTAAGAACATACAAAATAATGGTTATGATGAACATTCAAGACAATGGTTATGTTCAGAACATACAAAATAATGGTTATGATGAACATTCAAGACAATGGTTATGATGAACATACAAGACAATGGTTATGTTGAACATACAAAACAAAGGTCATGATGAACATGCAACATAACGATTGTGATGAACATTCAAGACAACGGCTATGATAAAGAAATATGACAATGGTTATATTGACGTATTGAAAAGCGAAATGTACAAGATGATAAATCATTTATTCATATTGAATTTGTGTAAGGAAATTAACATAAGACAGTTCATAATTAATGTGTTGAACTATTGGGAAAGAGAAAGCTGAAACCTCTGTCTTCCCTTGCTCGATTTCAGTTTTAAATTGTCTGTTAGAATGTTTTCCAGAATACTTGTGTGTATTGTTTATTGCTGCTATGAGCAATGACTCCATCGTGAGCTCATTTCTCTCCACATGTCACCATATGCCTTTTTATCTGCCAAAGATGATTTTGAGCGCTCTACTATAGAGCCTCGTCTCTGCAGCCACTAAGTACTGCTCAGTAATGCGTTACTTGCCCGTGATTGACTTTCATACCAAGCGGTTGATTTAAAATATATACGCAAAAAAGACTTGATCCAAATCCATTACTCCAAAGGCCATATGAAACCATCCTCTTTCACCTAAGAACTGGCCGTAGGCAAGAGATTTCAAGACATTAATGACTGGCCTGAGCTGGTTGTGAGCCTATGCTTAGTATAAATAGAATACGAAGAAAAAGACACACCTAAAAGGCTTGGCTGAATGGTATAATAGGGAAGACTGCAGACGTGATCTGTGAGTGATATTTATGTGGGATAGAAAACCATTACTGCCTATGTTTACTAGAATAACACATAACAATGAGTCATTATATCATACTAGCTGACCCTGCCCGGCTTCGCCCAGACCCTGGTGGGGAGCATCTCATTTAATTCATATAAGTAGTCATATAAGTTCTCGTTCCCGTTACCGACTGTCTGTCTGTCTGTCTGTCTGTCTGTCTGTCTGTCTGTCTGTCTGTCTGTCTGTCTGTCTGTCTGTCTGTCTGACCCGGCCCGGCATTGCCCAGCTCCTGGTGTGGAGCATCTCATTTAATTCATATAAGTAGTCATATAAGTTCCCGTTCCCGACTGTCTGTCTGTCTGTCTGTCTGACCCGGCCCGACATCGCCCAGCTCCTGGTGTGAAGCATCTCATTTAATTTATATAAGTAGTCGTATAAGTTCCTGTTCCCGACTGTCTATCTGTCTGTCTGTCTGTCTATCTGTCTGCCTGACCCTGTCCGGCTTCATTAAATTCATACAACAAAAAAAATGTAACTTAAAAGAACGTTCTACCACACACCATCCATTATTTTTAATGAAAACTCTTTCTAATCACCTGCATGACTACAGTAACTTCTTAAGCAAAAAAAGATGAGTTACAATGTTATGCATTGTGCATCATTTTTATGAAAACTTTGAAAATGCCTTACAGATTGTATCATTATTTATTATAACTCATATGCCGGTACATAACTATGGACAAAGAGTTTATAAATCTTTGAAAACGATGCCACAATATGACTATAAGTTATACGGAAAAGTTATGCCCCTTGAAATAACTTTTACGAGTTAGATCCCCTGAAATATATGACATTATGATGAAAAATGAAAAATGAAATAATACTGAGTAAGCAGGCGATTTCACACTAACAAAATATCACAGTTGGCATCTCTGGACTGAAAGGAAGGCGTGTAGAAAATTTCATCTCAATCGGATGGGCCGTTCGCGAACAAATAAAGGACATACGGAGATACATAAATACATACAGAGATACGCTCCTTTTTTATATATAAGACTAGCTGACCCTGCCCGGCTTCGCCCAGACCCTGGTGGGAAGCATCTCATTTAATTCATATAAGTAGTCATATAAGTTCCCGTTCCCGTTACCGACTATCTGTCTATCTGTCTGTCTGTCTGTCTGTCTGTCTGTCTGACCCGGCCCGGCATTGCCCAGCTCCTGGTGTGAAGCATCTCATTTAATTTATATAAGTAGTCATATAAGTTCCTGTTCCCGACTGTCTATCTGTCTGTCTGTCTGTCTATCTGTCTGCCTGACCCTGTCCGGCTTCGTTAAATTCATACAACAAAAAAAGTAACTTAAAAGAACGTTCTTCCACACACCATCCATTATTTTTAATGAAAACTCTTTCTAATCACCTGCATGACTACAGTAACTTCTTAAGCAAAAAAAGATGAGTTACAATGTTATGCATTGTGCATCATTTTTATGAAAACTTTGAAAATGCCTTACAGATTGTATCATTATTTATTATAACTCATATGCCGGTACATAACTATGGACAAAGAGTTTATAAATCTTTGAAAACGATGCCACAATATGACTATAAGTTATACAGAAAAGTTATGCCCCTTGAAATAACTTTTACGAGTTAGATCCCCTGAAATATATGAAATTATGATGAAAAATGAAAAATGAAATAATACTGAGTAAGCAGGCGATTTCACACTAACAAAATATCACAGTTGACAGCTCTGGAATGAAAGGAAGGCGTGTAGAAAATTTCATCTCAATCGGATGGGCCGTTCGCGAGCGAATAAAGGACATACGGAGATACATAAATAGATACACACATCCTAATTTATATATAAGATTAACGTGCGTTTGTTCCTGTCATAGTCTAGCAGAGAGTCGTATGACCATTCATCGTACCACCGACAACTGCCACTGTTGTACTCGTCACAACTAACCATTGCTTGGTCGGGTTCTCTTTCTGGTAGCGGCGGAGATGGTGGTCGTCGACCAAGAGAATAAAATGTCTTGTAATAATACCTGAAAGAAAAGATATCACTTTCACTAATTTATCATAGGCGATATTTTCACCTTTAGACTATAGATTTGTTAATCGTTTTACGGCTTGTTCTTATATACAAAATCACCATCATCATGTAACATGCCGGTAAGCGTGGGCGGTCATGTTTCGCCATCTCACACGATCACCAGTTGCGGATCATACCTGGATGGCTTGGCCACGTTGTTTGGTCGAGACAAGAACACTAAGCTGATCCACGACTCTGGTGATCGAGTGGATGGCAAAACATGACCGCCCACGCTTACCGGCATGGCACATGATGATGATGTGGATCAACTCCGTGTTCTTATCTCAGCCATAGTGCGTTTTAATTACACACATCATGAACACAATAAACAAGAGAGGGGTGTGAGTATAATCTTGGACAAATAGCGAAGACGGTAAAAGATATACTGAAAGAAGTTAGCTCAGAAAGAGAACCAGTTACTCACATCAGAACAAGACAGTTCACATTCTTTGCGCCTGTCATGAGAAGAGGATAACTGGAGGGGAGGGGAAGCAAGGGGAGGCGAAAAGATTGACAATTTGACATCGTAACATGAAGTAACAGCAGTATCAGAAATGATTAGCAGCACACGAGACAGCAGACTGAAGACAAACATGATCACCAACGCCACATTACATGGACCACAAGAAGAAGAATTGCACTCATCAGTTTATTTCAATAATTATAAAAATTATCATAAGAAATCTTTTATTCTCTTCCTGCAACTAACTAACACACCGCGACTATCACTGCACAACCACTTTACTTGTTGAGTGGTCGTGTATATGCATTGACTATAAACGTGTCTAAGTTGCATGCTCTTTCAGTCATCTATTGTTGATTAACATGATAACATTTCATCTCTCTCTCTCTCTCTCTCTCTCTCTCTCTCTCTCTCTCTCTCTCTCTCTCTCCCTCCCAATTGTCTATCTCTCAGAGCGCACGAGTTTTCACCTTGCAAGCTTACATTTATGACTGCTTCCTTGCTTCCTCACCTAAGACTAAGATCTATTAGTGTGTCCCCACTTCATGGCTATGATCTATGATATCCTCATGATTAAGATCTATGATTTCTTCCTCCCTCATGGCTAAGATCAAAGTGTTTCTCCTCCACATGGCTAAAGTCAAAGTGCTACTCGGCCCCATGGCTAAGAGCTATGATTGCTTTTCCGCTTCATAGCTAAGGTCATAGTGCTACCCCCCGCCATGCCTAAGATCAACATCATATCCGGCCTTATGGCTAAAATGAAATTGCTTCCCCGCCTTATGGCTAAAACATAATTCTTCCCAACCTCATGGCTAAAACATAATTCTCCCCGGCCTCATGGCTAAAACATAATTCTCCCCGGTCTCAAGGCTAAAACATAATTCTCCCCGGCATCATGGATAAAACATAATTCTCCCGGCACAAGAATAAGACCCACACTTCACAGCAACCAATGAAGATCATCTTTAGTAGCCTAGAAGCATGTTTAAAGACGGATTTAGGGGTGGGGGAAGACTCTTCAATTTCACCTCATTCCATAATTTTCTTTTTGTTTGAAAATGTTTAAAGAATACTACTACACTGTCATAGTATTCGCAATTCTAGTCTCATTTCTATCTTTGTTGCTGTTTTTGTGTTCGGTTGCGGATGAAAGCATATCGCCGCAATGTCCTCTGTGTTTTTAAATCGTTAATGCGGACGCAGCTTCCCAAACTTCATGTTTTGGTTTCTATTACTGAGTGCATACTTGTGTAGTATAAGTATATATATTTTTGTAATAAGCGCTCGCGGTTTCCCTGGGCCAGAGCCACGCCATGAGGTCCCGCGTCGCTGTGTGTCATTCATATGACCGCCTCTGCTGTGGCCTTAGTAAGATCAAGTGCAGATACTACACTCTGATCATAGCCAAAAGGCCGAGAAGCGACAGATACTACACTTTGATCTTAGCCAAAAGGCAGAGAACCGGTATCAGTTATCAGTTATCAGTTGGGGTTTCTTCATTGCACTCCGGACATGTCCATAGGTGCTCAGATCCTCCCCCCCCCCCCAGCATATGCATCAGCGTCCGGTGGCTAATAGTGCCAGTTCTGTGTTGGTTGACGAGGCGCTTTGTTTTCCCGATGTACCTCTCGCGTCTGGCTGTGCCGATTCTTACTCCCAGGTCTTTCATCCTGGACAGCGATGTGGAATCACTGACGTCAAAGTCCTCTGTTCTCGCCATATCTTTAAAGACGTTAATAACATCGGCACGATCCATGGGCTGGCCATCTACAGGGGGTGCAGAGCCAGCCAGTTTGTCACCTCGTTCATTTCCCTCGACTCCCGCATGTCCCGGGACGAAGATGAAGGTGACTTTACGGACAACAGACTTCCGCAGCGATTCAATCCACTGTCTACGTACAGATCCAGCTTCGACCTTCTGAATCATGCTCATTGAATCACTTAGTACACACACGTTGGTATAATACTGTGATTCCAGCCATATGAAGGCCTGTGTAACTGCCATCACCTCCATCGTCATGCTGCTCGTGGTCATAGAGTGGGCAACACTGGATTCTTGAACGGTTCGGCCCGCTGAACGGTCTGTACATGCCCACGCACTTCTCTGCTGCTTTACAACAGATCCATCTGTATAGATGAGCATTTCGGGGCAATCTGAGTGTTCATAGATGAGCGCGTTAACCTCTGCATTGACAGCGGCTGGGTTCTGCTCTCTGCACCGTCTGTCGAGTGTGATAATGCAGGAGAAAATGCTCTTAAAAGCTGGAGGCACCGGCACCCATTCCTTGCCGGGGTTGATACTGGTAAGACTGCAGACCTGTTTGACGATATCTTCCACCCGACCCATCGATTTGCCCCTCTTTAGCCTGTCACCCTTTTCTCTGAATATAGCGTCATGCAGAGGGTGCTGCTCATCTGCACTTATTTTTAAGTATGCACGAGCTCTCCAGATCTTGATCCTGTGTTCCATTGTCGGGAAGTCAAGGAGGTATCTCATTGCTACACAGCTGGTGTCTCTCGTGCAGCCCAAAATGATGCGCATGACTTCGTTTTGTACCTTTTCAAGTCTTCCAATCTGTGTAGGGCTGACAGTGAGGATGGCCAGGGCATACTCGATGCGTGAAAGCACAAGTCCTTGGAACAGAAGTATTAGCAGTCTTTGCTCGATATTGGCAGTCGCCATTACTCTCATTGCTGACAAACCTTTTCGAGCCTTCGTTATGACATAATCGACATGATCTCTGAAGGACAGGCTACGATCAAGCCTCACGCCAAGATATGTCATTGACTGGGTTCTACTCAAAATGCTCCCATCCATTCTTACTGTCGGCAGGTCTGTTTTCACAATATGATTGTTTAGGGAGAACCATGTAACCGATGCCTTTGCAGGGTTGACAACCCTGAAGAGAACCGGTAGTATTTGTTTAGGGCCACATAGTCCCACTATGATCACTATGTGCCCTTCGGCCCATTGTGGTCCACCAAGGCCCGCCTGCCAATGTTAGTGGTCAGCGATTTGGTGATTCGAGTTTGCAGTTTGGATGACCGCCTCTGCACCCTGTCCAGATCAAGTGCAGAGATATGAGATACTACACTGTGATCTTAGGATAGTCCGGTAACGATAGTAAAAAGATAAAGGCCGTTCGTTATGAACATCTCGCAAACAGCTGACGCTTAACCTTTATCACTGTATGAAGACTTAAAGACAGAACATTACTGCATCAAACATGGGTAAGTCGACATGCACGTTAAGAGTAAAACAAACTAATGTAAATATCAATTACCATCGAATAAGAATGTATTTTGAGCCCTTCTTGACCACAGAAGCAACGTGTTTAGAATGCTCTTCGCAGACTCCGTCTGGACTCATGTTGTTCCACACTAGTGCTCTCCCTTTCTTAGGCTTCGCCCAGATGCCCAGGTCTGAAATGTAGGAGTGCAGTATGACATAATAAAGTCCGTAGAAGGATCCAGCTATGGGTAAGGGAAGTGTTAGGGCCGTCAACTTTGTGCTTGCCTGATTGCACGAACCGAGACGTGAACATTATAGCCAGATTCCAGATTGAATACACCAGGAAACCTCGTTTCGAAACGGATTCTGTGTGTCTCTCTCGCATTCTCTGTCTGTCTGTCTGTCTGTCTGTCTGTCTGTCTGTCTGTCTGTCTGTCTGACTCTGTATGCGTGTATGTGTGTGTGAAATAAAGTAATGTAATATTGTAATAACAACGCCTAATTATTCGTACAGACATACGTGGACTATTTCCAAATTGCTACTTCTGCAGCTATTGTTTGGTAATCGTACGATATACAGTAAAATGCCTGTTGTATAACATGGTAAATATTCGGCATTAGTTTACACATCATTATAAGAAGTTGAATTGATTTGCTTAATTTCCCGACGTCTTTCCTTCCAAGAAACATCAAACATCTGTTTCCTAGTCTACGATACTAAGTTGATACCAGAACTATAAGGATCATAAATAAATCAGTCTGCTCCTACTATGGTTTAAAATAGGGGTGGCCAACCTTTTCAGCAGGCGGGCCAAATTTCAGAAATAATATTTCCTGCGGGGCCACGCACCTAATTTTTTTTTTTTTTTGGGGGGGGGGGGGGGGGGTTAAATTAAAGTAAACAAGCAAGCGTGCTACAGCTTCGACCACATCGTCGTTTCCCACTCCTCGGGCCGCAACATGACTACCAGTGGGCCGCATGCGGCCCGCGGGCCTCTTGTTGTCCACCCTTGGTTTAAAATCTTCAATGTTGAGCTCACGGACAAACACCAATTAAGAAAAGACGCAGGTGCTGGACAGGCCACACATTAAGAAAACCCGAGAATAGTATAACCAGAGAAGCTGTTAGTCTGGAATCCCAAAAGGCAAAAGAAATAGAGGAAGACTTAGAATTCCCGAAGAGAGAAGAAGAAGAAACGTAAATGAACAACACGGGAAGGGCAAGGACAGACTTGCATGGGATCGCTACAGAAAGGAGGGCTTGGCGTGTGTTGTTTGAGTGAGGGTCTATGCAGAAGAGACTACTCGAGTTTGAACTGGATCCAGCCGTCTTCGTGGGAGATTTCACTGACCACTGATAAGGAACCCTTTCTCACACACACACACACACACACCCACCCACCCACCCACCCACCCACCCGCCCGCTCTGCGTGATAAACGGGATTACAGAGAGAAAGTGTTGTAACCCCACAGCCAGAGAGACCGGCATATATATATATATATATATATATATATATATATATATATATATATATATATATATATATATATATATATATATATATATATATATATATATATATATATATCGCTCAGAAAGTCGTGGCGTGCTGATGAGCGTAATCTAGCCTAGGAATCAACATACAGCTGAAAGATACTGGTGTTGACCGCAATATCCTGAAACAGGATGGAAACGCGAAATATATATATATATATATATATATATATATATATATATATATATATATATATATATATATATATATATATACGGCTTACCAGGCTTTCGAAACGCAGCCGCGACCGATTTGCGCAGCAGACAGTGTCACGTTGTTTTATAACGTGTTGGTATGAGAGCCGGTCGTTCAGAAAGCAATGGCAAACTACTGAACGTAAATACTTGCCTAGTATATCAACAGCAGCTGAAAATGCAGGTGTTGACTGCAACGTCCTGTAAGAGATGTGCAACACACACATACACGATAGTTTGTGCTTTAAAAAGGCATAATAACTTTTACTTATGGCGGTAGCGAATGTGACTGTTAAGACCAATTTGCGCTGTAAATGTCCGTTCACAGTGGGTGCATGTGAACACGTGGTAGGTATATATATATATATATATATATATATATATATATATATATATATATATATATATATATATATATATATATATATATATATATATATAAATCGATGTATGTATGTATGTATGTATGTCCGTCCTTTATGCGTTCGCGAACGGTCCATCCGATTGAGATGAAATTTTCTACACGTTTTCCTTTCATTCCTGTGCAACCAACTGTCATAGTTTTATCTATCAGCTATCAATGTTACATTCCTAAAATTTAATTTTGTAATTACATGACTGAACATAAGAAAATATAAAAACATATAAAAAAAGGGATATAACTTTTAGTAGCATTGTTATATCTTAAATTAAGTCCCCTGGCTATAGAAATCTATATGAATTAAATGACGTGCAGCCGGGCCAGGTCAGACAGACAGATAGACAGGCAGACAGATAGACAGACTGACAGACAGACAGTCGGGAACGGGAGCCAAGTTTACTTTAGATAGATCTCTTCCAATCATATTTTCTATCTATTCTTCTATTCTATCTATATTTTGTTGTTATGGTCGGGCCGAACATACATACATAGACAGATAGACAGACATACAGACAGACAGAGACAGATAGATAGATAGATAGATCGGGAACGGGAGCTTATATGACTACTTATGAGATGCTCCCCACCAGGGCCTGGGCGAAGTCGGGCCGGGTCGGACAGACAGACAGACAGACAGATAGTCGGGAACGGGAGCTTATAGGACTACTTATATGAATTAAATGAGATGCTCCCCATCAGGGTCTGGGCGAAGCCGGGCCGGGTCAGACAGACAGACAGACAGACAGATAGATAGTCGGGAACGGGAGCTTATATGACTACTTATATGAATTAAATGAGATGCTCCCCATCAGGGTCTGGGTGAAGCCGGGCCGGGTCAGACAGACAGACAGATAGACAGACAGACAGACAGATAGATAGTCGGGAACGGGAGCTTATATGACTACTTATATGAATTAAATGAGATGCTCCCCACCTGGAGCTGGACGAAGCCGGGCCGGGTCAGAGAGACAGACAGACAGACAGACAGACAGACAGACAGACAGATAGATACATACATACATACATACATACATACATACATACATAGATCGATACATAGATAGATACATAGATAGATAGATAGATAGATAGATAGATAGATAGATAGATAGATACATAGATAGATAGATAGATAGATAGATAGATAGATAGATACATAGATAGATAGATAGATAGATAGATAGATAGATAGATAGATAGATAGATAGATAGATAGATAGATAGATAGATCCCCGCCAGATCCTGGGCGAAGCCGGGCCGGGCAGCTAATATTTATCGTTTCCATCAAGGGGACCTAACATAAGAAAAGTTATTTCAAGGGTCATAACTTTTAATAACATCACTATTATTTTATGTATAGATTGTTGCATTGTTTTCAAAGATTTATAAACTTTCTGTCTATAGTTATTTACAGGCATATGCGTTATAATAAATAATGATATAATATTTAAGGCATTTTCATAATTTTTATAAAAGTAATGCATCTATTTAAATAGTGAAAATTTTTTAACACATCTTTAATGTTTTTAAAACCAGTGTTCATTAAAAATAATGGATTTATTTAAGATTAGATACGTTAGAATTTTATTTCTGTACTTTTTTCGGAGTGGAACTTTTGAAGTAATCGAAGCATTTGTTTTTCCGTTCGCTTGGCAGAGAGAAGGTCAGTACACAATTAAATGGGTATATTCTTGATTTTGTTTTTGTTTTAAAAAAAAAAGTTGGCCGCGTGTGTGTCAACATCACATTTTTCATTCAATGTTGTGGGTGTGCATACCTTTTGCATACCTTACACGCAGCACGCCTGTTAAAATGCAGGTTGTTGTTTTTTTTTTTTTTCTAAAAAAAGAAGAAGTCTATCCTTTGATGTACTGTTGCCTCGCATCCCAATGATTCCAACAGACATGCCATTCGAATTCAAACGCCTGCAGTTTCCGGTGCGACTTGCATTTGCCATGACGATCAACAAAGCACAGGGACAATCGCTACAAGTGTGTGGACTAAATTTGGAAAATCCGTGCTTCACACATGGACAGCTATATGTGGCCTGCTCACGCGTTGGAAAACCTTCGGATTTATTTGTGTACGCACCAGACAAAAAAACAAAAAATATTGTTTATCAAAAAGCACCACATTAGACATCAAATTTGGTGTTCGACCATAACTTAAAAATTATACGTCAACATTTAAAAAACTAAATAATCCTAACATTAAATGACATTTTCTAGCTACAACCAATAAATTAGCTGCGAGGGCCTAGGGGCCGAACGCATACTCTGTACGCTTAGAGAATGTATTTGAATGTATAATGACTACTTAAATGAATTTAATGAGACGCTCCCCGCCCAGGGTCTGGGCGAAACCGGGCCGGGTCAGACAGACAGACAGACAGACAAGCAGACAGACAGATACATAGATAGATAGATAGATCCCCGCCAGAGCCTGGGCGAAGCCGGGCCGGGCAGCTAGTAAGTATATATATATATTCGTATATATATAATTATATAAGTAAACACGTCCACATCACCTAATTAATACATACTCCATTTGCTTCAGCCCTTGAGACTCTCAGTGAAGTATAATCGCACAAGCACGCATGCCGACCCCTTTCTATGCCAGCTCGCCAAGGCACATAGCTTCGTATGCCGTTCATGGTTGGTTGGGTGTTGGCTGGTTTTTGTCTATGTTGTGAGATCCGGTCTCGGACCAACCCTCTTCAGCCGCCTTTTACGACATGTTCAGGAGGTTTACATTGTTACTATTCTTTTTTTATTTCCCCCATGGGGTCACGGTAACACGCAAGATAATTATCACATAGCTTCGTACATATCAAGAAGCATCATTTGTAAAATTGCAACAAACAAAACTTAACGAAACAGTTACTACCGAAGATTCAACGAACAATATTAACAAATAAAACCCTTCACTATCTAATATGCAACCAACAGAGTGCCCCCCCCCCCACCCCCCCCCCCCCAAAAAAAAAAAAAAAAATAAAAAACACAGTAGCATTCGAGGTATTTAAAAATATAATTCAGTTAATTATATTATTTCATGTAATTTTGTTTGCCAAGTATTTAGCTAATCAGAAATCATGTTCAATGTGTCCTGCTTGTTTCTCAACGAGTTTTTCAAAGCGTCGACGCCACTCGTTTATGCTACTGTCAATAAAGAGCTGTCCCGGATTTCTCCATTCTTCAATTATTGCCGACTTGAGCTGCTCAACTGTGGTAAATTTTCGAGGATTCCAAATTACAATTTTCAAAACAAAATTCCAAATTCGGTCTCGTCCAGCCTGCCTCCTCAGCGTCGTTATTGTTGAGATCCGTGTTTGTGTGGATTGTTAGTCCTAATTCATACTGGTTTTATTGGTTCCGTTCTGTTTGTCGGATAAAGTTCTTTTGGGCTGTCTGGTTATTTTCTTCTGTCTTATGCTGTGTTGTTCTCATCGGGGCTGGTTCCAGTCAAGTTCAGTCCTCATAAGGGCTCGATATTGGCAAAGGCAGAGAATTTAAGTGAAGTCTCAAGTTGTTCTCCCGGTCAGCTGCCCGTCCTCCTCTACGTTCGCTTTCTTGTTTTCGTCATCGGTTAGGGTATATAAGTATAGATACGCACATACTTTTCTTTTAAATAAATAAAATAAACATATAAATATATACAATGTAACATATAAATATATACAATGTAGGGATGTTATGTGGCCTTCCTTGTTTGTTCTGCAGATGAACTGTCTGACCAGCCGCTGTATTTCTGGGTTGCTGTGTGTGTGTGTGTGTGTGTGTGTGTGTGTGTAGGCACTCCTTCATTGTCATTGGAGTCCCAGTTTTGATGAAGTGATCTCTTAGCTCCCTTCGTTCACTATTGTACTTGTCGCATGCTAGTAAATAGTGTTCAATGGTGTTGTTTTCTAGGCATGCTCTGCAGAATGGGTTTTCTCTTGTGTCTTTCCAGTTACCTAGTCTGATTCTCCACAGCTGTCTATTTGCCGGTGCTTTCATGTTGGCCTCGACTTGTGGCTTGCAGCTGGGTTCACCCAGTACTTGATATGCATGACGACCTTTAGCGCTGTCTCACGCCTTGTGGTATACTCTTTTTTTCCGCGTTTCCCTCCTGTTTCAGAATATTGCGGTCAACACCAGTATCTTTCAGCTGTATGTTGATTCCTAGGCTAGATTACGCTCATCAGCACGCCACGACTTTCTGAGCGACCGGCTCCGTACTCTCATAAGTCACTGGCGCGACTCGAACCACTTCTAATTTTCGTGCGCTCACGTCAACCACGAGAGTATTCGGGGTTAACAGAAAAAGCTGCTAACACCTCGGCCAGGGAGCCGGCCATATGGTATACTCTGCTGCGTTTAAATCAGGACTGTTCGGTGGCCACACGTCTGGCTCGATGAAGTTAACATTCTCCCGACGAAGAAAGTTGATCGTATTTCTGGCTGTGTGAGATGAAGCTCCGTCTTGCTGTAATGTCCAGTTCAGTTATGGCGATCACATGTGGCTTGAATTACAGGCAGCAAACTATGTCTCAGAACGTATTCACAATATTATTCACTGTTTACTTTGGCACCTGGTTCAACGAACACAATACTAGTTTTCCCCATTCGAGACACACCAACTGATACCATGATACCGCGGCTGAAATGGTCACGTTCTCGTAAACGTCGACTTTCCTGAACTTGTATTTTCTTTGTTTCAACGGAATAAACACGTCATTTTGAGAATTAACTGGAGTGGCAACCGTGAATGTCTTTTCGTCTGTAAACCAGATGCTTCGTACACTTCTCACATTAGGAAACCGTTCAAGTAGCTGCCGACTGCGTTGCAAGCGTTTCACTTTGACATTTTCATTGAGCTTCTGCCCGATCACACGCTTGCACGTTTTGAGTTGTAAATCTGGCTTAACAAATCGTCGAACCGACGGCCGTGGTATACCAGTTTCTCTTTCTATTTCCCGCGAACCTTTGTGATTGTGAGGATCATCATCTTGACTGCAGATCAGCTCACTCACCCGCTCAATATTCTGTTGTGTTCTGGCAGATTTTGGTCTACCAACTCCTGGTTTACGTTCTGTTGTGCCGACGTTGTCAATTTTATTGATAACCCGACTGACACTAGCTATGCTCCAGGCTTTGTTTGGAAACTCATTGGTCGTTCTCCTAGCACCCCACTGTTTTTCAATTCGCAAATATTTAATCAGAATACGGTCTTCCGCGGTAATTTTTTGTCATTCTTGGTAAAAAAAATTAATTAAACCTGCTGATGTAAACAATTGGCATATTAAAAACTAAAGATAGCGCCCGGAAATTGTCGAAAAAATACATCGAATAGCTAAATAGGTAAGTAAGTAAATGAGTAAACAATTTAAGCTATTATGGATACAGTTAAACAAATTTTGATGTAATTATATTACTTTTTACGTGTTGTTCTCACTTTGTTTTGCCCACCCTGTAAACTAATTTAAACTCTTAGTTCCGAACATGCAAGTAACAATTTAAACTAACGACAACTTTTACTATCGAAGATAGCAATACATCGGTGACGACTTACGTGGGAATGTTGTTTCTCCTCCGTCCTGTACGTCGCCAAGGTACATGAGGACACTGACAACACGGTCTCTCTTATCCGTACCTCCCAAAGTGCAATCGGTGTGTTCCTTATAAGCTGGGAGAGATATATAGTATATCTATATAGGTACATATCACAACATTTAACACACCATTATATCAAATTGGGACAGATGTATAATATATTTATATAGGTACATGCCAGAACAGATAACACACGATGAGGGGCAACATGGCTGAATGGGTAAGAGCGCTCGTTCTTAAACATCCGGTGTGCTGATGTCGGGTCAGCGGGTTTAACGCCTAAACCGGTCAGATTGGACAAATAATAATATGCTGACTTCGCGTCCTTGACTTGCTGGTGTAAATTACAAATACCTCTGCAGTCGGTGTGGGTTCGCCTGATGCCGAGGGACACTGGTAATAGGGAAAACTAATCCACACGCAAAAATCAGTTCAGTGAATTAGAAGTAGTAGTAGAAAGTGTATGGATTACGCTTGAGTTCAAAGCAAGCCAACGCAACACCCCCCCCCCCCCACCCACCCACACACACACACAAGATCATATCCACCTAGCCTACATTTGTAACACATTTGTAACAAGGCTCCACACTGCCCAAAACGAAAAGCGGAACAGACAGAAATCGGTAGTCTGTTTCACTTTTCAAATAGAGCAGTGAGGAACATTTTGTGTGATATTCACTGGCACAGGAACGGAGCCTAATCCTTTGCTGTGAAGTTGGAAATGCTACTAACTAACTAACTAACTAACTAACTAACTAACTAACTAACTAACTAACTAACTCACTCACTCACTCACTCACTCACTCACTCACTCACTAACGCACCAACGAACGAACTAACGAACGAAGTCACTAACTAACTAACTAACTAACTAACTAACTAACTCATTCACTCACTCACTCACTCACTCACTCACTCACTAACGCACCAACAAACGAACTAACGAACGAAGTAACTAACTAACTAACTCACTCACTCACTCACTCACTCACTCACTCACTCATTCACTCACTCACTCACTAACGAACCAACTAACTAACTAACTAACTAACTAACTAACTAACTAACGAACTAACGAATGAACTAACGAGCGAAGTAACTAAGTAACTTACCAACGAACTAGCGAACTAACTAACAAACTAACAAACGAACTATCGAACTAACGAACGAACGAAGGCATTAACGAATTAACAAACTAAGTAAGTAAGTAAGTAAGTAAGTAAGTAAGTAAGTAACTAACTAACTAACTAACTAACTAACTAACCCTGAGGTGATCCGGAAATTTGGTTTGTGAACTGACATCGTACTTTGCTCCTCGTCAGCCAAGCAACTAATGCTGATTGAGCTGACCGTCGCATACGAGTCAAATATAGAGGAGCAGCATACCTACGAGATAGAGAAGTAGGGTGACATGGTCGCTAGTCTTAAGCTGGAAGGGTACACTGTCAGGCTATTCGCCGTAGAGGTAGGCGCAAGAGGTCTCGTCTCACACTCCGTATATGATATGCTAAAACAATTGGGCATTAAAGGACAAGCGAGAATTCGAGCACAAAAACAAATGTGTGAGGCAGCCGAAAAGGCCTCGTGCTGGCTTTGGAATTGTCGGAGACTGAAGTGGGACGAGATTCGAAACTAATATGGTTAGAAGTGGTAACTGCAGAACACCTAATAATTTCTCAACCAAGACCTCGAACTTGCAACGCCTCGTGTCAGATCTTTAGCCTTTCGTCCGAGCGCGGGTGGTGAATCTGAGTGCAGTAAAATCATGCAAATGTCGGTCGAAGTCCAACCTCCATAACATAGCGGCAATCGTCCGTAAGACGTACTCACTCAGCTGCAAAGAACCTTAGGGGAAGAACCGACTTCCTAGTAAAGTATGGCGCCGTGAAAGGGGCACGAGGAAGGACACGGCAACGGAGACGAATGGAGGCGATAGAGGCCGTGGCTGGGGAAGGAGCTGGCTCTCTACGACCACGCGTGCTAAAGGGCAAGCACAGGCTGCGCGGATTCTCCTTACTGAGGGAGGGGAGGCTTGAGAGTGGACCTCGTAACAGCGAAGGGACAAGCACAACAACAGGGACATCGAATTTGACCGAACATCTCATCGGCAGGGGAAAGACGCCGGAGTTATGAGCCGGACGGGACGGCCCCCCAGAGAGTGTCAAGAGTACAATGGTCCGAAACACTTGGGGAAGGCGGTATTCTTTCTGACGATCAGAAGCCCCCTGTCGTGTTTGCTCCGCGGCGGAGTTTTTACTAACTAACCAACCAACCAACCAACCAACTAACTAACTAACTAACTAACTAACTAACATGATATTGCTTCATCTAATGTGAAAGAGTAATAAAACTGATCTCCTAGTAATCATAAATTGAAGACACGGTAATGCCGTGGCTTGCCTGCTTGTCTGTCGGCCGGCTGGGCATGGGTTTGATTGGTACAATCATCTGGTATCCCAGGTGGACCCAGTACAAAATAGATACTAGGAACTGTCTTGGGAAGTAAAGGTGGCCGGCGTGATAATGCCCTCACCATCCATCTAGAATGTCAGACAGACCTGCGTGTCCAGTTCTTAATAATAATAAAGTTTCTTCGTTCGTTCGTTCTAGTGCATTTTAGTCTATCATCACTTACCCAGTACGCCTCAAGGCGTGTCAAACGGGTACTTTACTTACTTACATGGTTTTGTTGGCGTGTTTCTGCATAGGTCGAAGAAATGTATTTAACCTTGTGAGGGCGAAAGTGATGTCTGTGTACCGCAGGATCGTATCCGCGTGTATCGTTAACAATGTCTTGACAGTTAGAAAGAATATACCCTACATTCGCCGCTCTGGCAAAATTACTTAGATATAAAACCTACTCACGGTTAGAAAGAGCCCGTTATTTTAGACTGGATATATCTAGAGGAAGTAAACCTCTCACAAATGCATATCACATTCGGACACACAGACCTCAGGGATGCCTAACTAGCGAAACACATCATCTCCAAAAGAGGGACAAAGAAAAGAGGTATTATATCCATGCAATTGTTGTAATCCGCAATAAAGCTGCTATTATTTTGTCTTCCTCTTATGTCGTTAGACTTGGTGGGGAGGGGTAATTGGAGTTGTAGCGCCTGTGACTAGCGCCTTTCCTTCAATTCTTTCCATGATTCGTGAGCAGATTGACTGTAATCGAGTAAATCTATATCAGATTGCTAGTCAACAGAGTAAAAACATAAAAACACAAAATTCCCAGTAAGGGAACAATGTACCTTTTCCTTCAGGATAGGAGGTTATCTGAAATTTGCCTCCGCTGGCAGGATCAAGTCCCATTGCCTCTTTAATACGGTAAGAAATTACCTGGAAAAACAAAATAAGATAGTGCTGAATTCTTAGAATATCATGGAGGTGTAGTTTATATACATTACTAGCGTTTGTGCTACAAAGAAAACAAAGCAACGTATGGAAATTTCTGTTTCAGCAGCCTTCTTATTTTTCATCAATATCCAGTTCAACTTACTGAACAAAGGCACCTTTAATGTATTAAGAGAGATTAGCATGGCCGAATAGATAATAGCGCATGTTCTTAAAAATCCGGTGTGTTGATGTCGAGGTAACGGGTTCGACCCTTAAATCGGTCAGCTGGACTAAAATGTTGACTTCTCGTCCTTGACCTGGGGACGTAAATTCCAACTACCTCAGAAGCTGGGCTGGGTTCACCTGATGGCGGGTGACACTGGCAATAGGGAAAGCTAATCCACAAGCAAAAATCAGTCCAGTTTCACTAGAAGTATTAGCACGTTTATGGGCTACACTTGAGCTCAATGCGAGCGAGCACCACAACACAAAATGAAACCTTTGAAACATGTGTTTAAAAATGTATGTAAATGATATAATAGCCATTGAGGGTACGAGGGTAAGTTAATAAGTAAGTCACAAATGGCTGTAGAAAGATAACTAAATATTATAAGAACTTGAAACAGTTTATTTTTATACATGCATTATCCCTTTATTTCTCAACATAATTTCCACCCAACATTGATGTACTTATCCAATCGTTTTGTCAGCTCTCCCAAACCGGCTGCATAGAGCTACGTGCTTTGTTTTCATTTACCGGCCATCTCACAGAACTGTGTGACTTACTTATTGACTCGCCCGCGTAACTTTTTCTACCCAGCTATGCACCGCTTTACGGGACAAACATTTGTCAGTATAAACACTGACAACCCACCTTGGCGGGAGACATTTCGCGAATGACGTCGAAGTTACATGTGAAGTGAAAACGTGGTTTAGAAAACTGAGCACGCAGTTCTTTGCAGCGGGTTTGGGAGGACTGATAAAACGATGGGATAAATGCATCAATGTTGGTGGAAATTATTTTGAGAAATAAAGGGACAATGTATGTATAGAAATAAACTGGTTTCAAGTTGTTATCATATTTAGTTATTTTTCTACAGCCATTTGTGACTTACTTATTAACTTCCCCTCGTACTTCGTGTGGAAAAAAAAAAGGAAACCATTGCGGCCACAGTTTCAACCATTTATCCGAATTATACTGAATTTGTAGACTTCTTTGGAATGACATCTGTGGCTAAGGGCTTGCGAACGCGGTTTGTGAGCCCGTATACCCGGGTAAGAAACACAGCGGTGCTGGTTTTTTCGAAAAAGGTATAGGGGCCGGTCGTTCAGAAAGCAATGGCAAACTACTGAACATAACACTTGCCTAGTACATCAACAGCAGCTGAAAATGCTGGTGTTGGCTGCAACATCCCGTAAGGGATACGCAACAAACCCCCCCCCCCCCCCCCCTGGAATGAGAGTCATAGAGGCAGGAGACATGGCTAGAGATCAGGAGTCGTTTCGGCTCTCCGTAATGAGAGCCCCGTTCTGTAAAGTACCTCTACATGATGATGATGACTGAATTACTGGCACCTTCTAACGGCTGATGACTGAATTGCTGGATACTGAAGCTTCAGCTCGGCATCTCGTTGCGTTTACCGTCTTGATTGTGCACCTCTCCTATGTTTAATGTTGGGGAAAGGGGGGCAGGCAATTTTAAACGTCTTAAGTATATGGTGCTAGACTCATATTTTTACAGACCAATCGGCATTCGGTGGATGATGTGGTCAGTACCGCGCCGACTGCCTTTTACTTCTTAAGACATTTCTATACCCATTTTAGGATGGGTCGACCTGGGATCCCAGGTCAATTTCTAAAAAAAATCCAAATTCGTCCAGCTGCGGATCGAACCCATGACTACCGTGTCGGCAGAACAGTGCCTAGCCATGACACTTTTTGCGTATCCTTTTACTTCTGTTGTTGATGGTTTGGCACGTTCACGTTCAGTGATTGCCATTGCTTTCTGAACGACCGGATCCCATGCCAACTCGTTAAAACCCAGCACAACGCGGTCTGCTGCCAAATCGGTCGCAGCTGTGTTTCAACGCGGATAAGCGGGCTTACGAATAGCGTCCTAACCTCTTCGCCACGGAGACTGGCAGCCATTACACTACTGTAGTATTATTGTTGCAGTCAACTCCATAATTGGTTGTTTGTGACTTATTACGCAAGCTTACGTTCGGTATTTTGGCCAATGCTTTCTGGACAACCGACGCTCATATCACAGTTAAAACTCAACACAGGGACGCTCATATCACAGTTAAAACTCAACACAGGGACGCTCATATCACAGTTAAAACTCAACACAGGGGACTGCTTCCAAATCTCTTGCAGCCGATTTCGAACTCATTATCCTGGAACGCAAAATCGCGTTTGCTACCCCTTTGTTACTGTCATTCTGTCATCTACTGCCTATATAGTACCTTGCAGTGAAGGGTATGACGGGTCTTGAACCTGAGGACTTAAGGCCGCCTAGCAGCCCTAGCTAGTGCAGTCGCCGTGAACTCTGCAGGTTAGGGGTTTCTTTTTGACCCCGACAGAAAAAATCCCACAATACCGAGGATTCGAACCCGGGTATCCCAACACAGAATCCGGAATTCTAGCCACTCGGCCAGCCTCCCCTTTGTTACAGACGTGTGTATATTGTCATAAAGTCTAAGTTAATCTGGTGATCTAACAAGGCAGATTTTATTGACAGATTGTATTAACAGTGCGAAGGCCTACCTTCGAGAAGGTACTCTCCCCTGGATAAAATGCCGTACTGTAGCTCCAGTTACTGTTCAGCCATGCTTGAAGTTGTAAGGAAAAGCTGGCGTTGACACATTTTGTGCCTTCAATAAGTAGACGAATTTCAGGGGTTTAATCACAAATAATAGGAAACACAAGTTAAGAACACAGGTACACATAAATCGCACACCTATCGAGTAAAAGTGTCATTATGTGAATAGTCTTGGCAGCTACACGTCACCTCACACTATTCAAGTAAACTAGCTTATTTTAACAATCTTGCCACACTGATCTAGTTAGTATTTAATTATTTGGCCAATATTTGCACCCACAAATCGCACACTGACCTAGTAAATGTTTGACTATAGGAACAAACTTCAATCGCTTCTGTGGGGGTTTCTTCTTCCTCTTCTTCTGCGTTCATCCGGAGTGTTTTTTTTTCAGACGTAATTGCGGTGTGTCTCGTTATACACTCCTGTGCCAAAACTCTTAGGCCAACACATCCGACTTTTGCGTGCGTTTTTTTTTCTAACCAGGTTAGCATTCCTGGGTGACTCTCACTTTTGTGGTGCCGTCCACATCCCAGCTGGTCAAGTTAGAACGGTCAAAGACTTCACGGTCAGCCCTCAAGGGAAGGCAGGGGCAGTCCATGGTCATTATCCGCCATCCAAGGAGGCTTCCATATTTGCAGAGCCGACGCATATTGCTCTGGTACTGGGCTCACCCAAGGAACCGCCACGTGCTGCACAAGGCTGCTTTAATTCTTCACTTCCATATATTGGGCATTTCGTTCGCTACGGGCCCTCCCCGCACAAACCACGAACGGCAGATCTGCAGACGCATCCACTCAGTGAGCTGTCGGTTCGGACATGAGCTGGTCGCTGTGCCCGGAAGACAAAATAGTCAGAGCTGTTCCATTCGGAACATCATTCAAGGACATTCGGAAGACTAGATAGTCAGAGCTGTTCCGGACACGAAGGACGTTCGGAAGACTAGATTGGTGAGCTGTTCCGGGCACGAAGGACAATTTATTCAGACGTTTTTGCGTTGTGCCTGTTTTATTTGCACCCTTAGGCCGGCACATCCAACTTCAACGGGCGTTTGGTAAACGTGGTTTCGAGGGGCATTCGACTCTTACTGCTTTGGTGTCGTCTAAATCTCTCTCGTCAAGTTAGAATGGCCAAAGACTTTACGGTCAGCCCTCAAGGGAAGGCAGGGGCAGTCCATACGAGTGGGGGTTGAGCTTATATAGTGAGAAGTTCTTTACGGAGTACCATAGCACGTCCTGGAGTTCTGTTTCAGGTTGATGATGATGCACCCGCAATTCGCTGTCTGTAACAATCCTATTGCGCATGCCTTTTCCTTCATCTGCATACTGGGTCAGATGTTCCAATGAAAGGCTAATTCGGCTCATTTTGTATCATTCGGTCAATTATCTGGGCACATTATATAGCACTTTAACACTATTATTCTCACTGGCTTTTAAAAAGAAGTTTCATATCCCTTACAGGACGTTGCAGTCAACACCAGCATTTGTCAGCTGTTGTTGATGTTCTTGGCAAGATTACGCTCAGTAGTTTGCCTTTGCTTTCAGAGAGACCTGCTCACATACCCCGTAAGTAACCAACGCGACGCGATCCGCTGCGGAATCTCACACAGCTGTGTTCCTAAAGTGGATATACGAGATTGCGGAGAAAGTCGTTAACACCTTCGCCAGGGAGATTTATTTTCTGACACATTTTGTGCCATGTTGCATTAAGCTATTCTCATCATGGTAAGCACGCTTTTGTACAATACATTTTTAAAAGGGTAAGTAAAATGCTAATGTGATCATTATATACGGTATTACATCTTGCATATTAAATAATAATAATAATAATAATAATAATAATAATAATAATAATAATAATAATAATAATAATAATAACAATAATAATGATAATGCACATTGGGAGCACGTCGCCGCTGAACGTGTTGCATGGAGGGCAACTATCAGAAATGGAATAAAGACAAAGGAGAAAATGATTGCAGATAAAGCACACACAGAGCGTGAGAGACGTAAGATGGTGCAAAATGGTGGAAATGACCATGTTTTCACATGCACCTACTGTGGGCAAACATTTGCAGCAAGAATTGGCCTTACCAGCCACACTCGCCACCGCCATGGATCGTAGTTATTAAGCCTTTTTGAAGCACAATGTACCAAACTATCGTCTGTCAAGACGGAAAGGTGCCAATGAATAATAATAATAATAATAATAATAATAATAATAATAATAATAATAATAATAATAATAATAATAATAATAATAATAATAATAGGCATAATTGTCAAACTATGTAATATATACTGGGTTATCAAAAACATACAAAATATATTCTATATAGTGATTTTTGCAAACCTTTGGTAAAGTCATTGGGGGTCACGGTGATGTTCTGTTTAACGTCGCGGATGTGGCTCCTCAATGTGGCAATACTGTCGAAACATAAGATTGGCGGTTTACTCAGGGCCTTCACGTGACTGTCATGTGCTTTGATGAGCCCGTCACACTCCTGTTGGGACAGGAAGTCGTCGAACAAGAACACCCTGTGGATGTAATAGTTCTGGCTTTTATACTACGATCAGATCAGTGTAAAAAACCGTAAATGTTTATCTGCAGCAAGGTAGCACACCAGACTGCAACTTTTTTTTAAATAGCACATGTCATATGACGTCGGTTGTCATGCATGTCTATAGTCACACTACTGTTAGGATAAATTATGAGACCTAAGGTGCTATCTCAATGGTTTGATACGAATTCTGTCCGTATTCCATAGTTGTAGGTTCATGTGGATGATAGACATGACTAATGAAGACACTTTTCTTGTTGTTGTTGTTGGAGTGTCTAGTTGGTCATGCATCGTAGTACACGTGTTCCTGCAGTGAGGCACTGTCGCCATTTGGAGGTGACAGGTTAGAATCCTGGTCGGTAACTGTAGCTTTAAAATGTTATGTTGTCTAATGCGTCCTCTAGTCTCTGCTTCTTTTTTCTCCTTCTGTGAGCGCCAAACAATACTACGTGTGTTTATTGATGTAACTGTTTCAGGGGCCTCAACTGGTTCCCAAATTGATTTCCTGCGTAATACGTGTACAGCATTAGAACCGACCAATCATTTCTCTTCATTAAATGTTTGTCAATATACTGGACACAGCATTACGGTTCGATGTGTTTGTGTGTTTGTTATTTGACCTAGTTAGTTAGTTAGTTAGTTAGTCGTAGTTCCAACCTCATAGCAACGGGTTGTCCCCATTATGCTCCGTTCCTGTGCCAGTGAATATCGCACAAAACGCTCCCCACTGCCCAATGTGAAAAGTGGAAAAGACATGAGTCTCGACAAACAACAGCCCGCACAGATACACTGTGCATAATGCCACCGCCAGAATGTCAACACACCAGTCCCCCACAAAACACCCAGTTCATCTCTGATGGAATCGGCAGTCATTTGACCTATGCTGGTTTAATATAAACTATGAGACCTATGTTGCTATCTCAATGGTTTGATACGAATTATGTCCTTATTCCATAGTTGTAGGTTCATGTGTATGATAGACATGACTAATGAAGACACTTTTTTTTTGAGTTTACTCGGTAACTGTCTCTCTGGCTGAGGGGTTACACCATTTTCTCCGTAATCCCGTTTATCACACAGAGTCTCGTAGCGGGCGAGAACTGGGAGCGATTCGTCCCCCGCTGATAACTGAGCCGGCCGCTCAGAAAGCAATGGCAAATTACTGGTTGTAATCTTGCCAAGAAATCAACAGACAGCTGAACGATGCTGCTGTTGACAGCGATGTCCTGTAAATGAATATGCGAATTTAAAAAAAAGTGCGTCCTCTAGTCTCAACTTCTTTCTTCTCCTTCTGTGAGCGCCAAAAAGTACTACGTGTGTTTATTTATGTCACTGTTTCAGTGGCCTCAACTGGTTCCCAAATTGATTTACTGTTAGGATGGGAAGTCGAACAAGAACACTCTGAGGGTGTAATCATCTCGGGCTTTATACTATGATCAATTCAGGGCACAAACCGTAAACGTTTATCTGCAACGAGTTAGTAGGCTGTCACTTCTTCTTATAGCACATGCCATGTAACGTTGGTTGTTATGCATGTCTATAGTCTCCTCTCTAACAAACATTTTTGATACAGATATTCCTCAATGACTTGATGCAAAACTGCCTAGCATCTTCACTCTGTCTTCTCTCTTTCCCCCCAACTGTCCAGTTGTCACGCGGTATCCCAGTTATCTCCTCTTTATGGCGTTGACTCTAGTCCGACTTTGTGAAGACACATGAAGGGTGTAGCGTAGGTGGGAGCGCAAGCGCAATTGAAATACCACTACTTTTATCGTTTCTTTACTTATTCAGTCAGTCGGTGGAGATTTGCCCGCAACAGACGAGCAATATCTCCGGCTGGCCTATTCTCGCTGGTCGCGTGATCCGCACAGTGGAAGGATGGGAGAGTTGCTCGCAACAGACGAGCAATATCTCCGGCGGGCCTATTCCCGATGGTCGTGAGATCCGCAAAAGTCAGGCGGGGAGTCTAACAGTAGTACACGCTTTACAAAGTCCGGACACTTGTGATTGACAGATGTACGCGTCCTATGGTCCAGACACGTACGAGGACCTCACCTGCGGGACTTGGCTGAACGCCTTTAAGTCGGGTCCCTTGAGTTCCAGGGTCTGGCCACCACTCGCCACCTGCTCGTGGAGGCGAGGGCCTTGGAGGTTTGACGCTGAGCCGCCAGCGTCTGCAGCCTACCTTGTTCCAGGCGTATTGGGTACCCATTCCTCTGGAGAAGACAAGGCAAGGCCGAGAAAGGGAACATGTCGTTTGGGCACCACATGTTTCTCCGAAGCTCTGCCCAGGCAGTGTGATGGAATTTTGGCCACATTCCAACTCACATACTTTGGTCTGTCAAGACTGCAAGGTGCCACTTATGGCGTGCCCAAAGAAAGTGTATTGTCTCTTTCAGAAGCGTTTAACCAGTTCTCTTTGCAAGTTGTGTTTTGTCCATTACTAGTTTTATTTGTCCATGATACTCTCAGTTTTCTTCTGCAGAACAGTATCTCAAAAACATGTAGGTAAACGGTGTCCCTCTGAGCACTGAATCGGAGCTTGTTGATAATGAAATACCCGAAACTCGTAGAGTGAACATGACCAACCTAGTCCTAACTCTAGCCAGGCTGTATGCGTTGCTGAGTGATGACCTGGCTACATCCTAATATGCCTCTCCACAGACGTGAAGTTTCAGTGTCGGCCTTCACACCCCGCTAGTTTCTGAGCTTTAAAGGGAGAGAAGAACTTTCTAACACAGTACCAGTTGGGAAGTAGGGCGCTTACCCATGTATTTTTTGGGAGGCTGAGACTGAAGTAGGGTAAAGTGAAAAATGTGAAAAGTATGGGAAAATCTTGCGGGCTGAAATTGGGTCATGACGGGAATTTTTGTTTAGTTTAGTGATATATCATAAGAAAAAATCAATGACATACATATTCATCAAAACAGTTTTGATGAATATGTTGTGAACACACATATTTTGGTGATAAAAATATTGAAATCAAGTTTTTTGTTGATTTTCTTTAGTGGTTTTGTTTTCATGACGTTGTCTTGTCAGCTCAGAGCTTACATTACCAGACATGAACAAAGTCTTAGAAGAAGTTATGACAAATACAGAAATATTTCAGTCAAATGTATAAAAACTAGGAGTTAACCAAGTATGAAAAGGCCAAAATACGAAATGTCTCGTCCAAATTTATAAAAATCATCAATGGAAAAAAATCTTGGCCAAATAGGAAAATGTGTCAACCAAATTAGAAAAAAGATTGAACAAGTAATGAAATACACCATTCAAGGTTATGAAAAGTCGGAAAATTTGTCAACCAAAAAGGGATAGATGTCGTCCAAATACAGATATAGCTCGTCCAAATTTATAAAAACCTAGGAAAAAATAACCAAATGTGAAAAGGCCAAAATATGAAATGTCTCGACCAAACTTATAAAAATCTAGGAAAAAATATTACAACTAAAATTGTGATCAAAAGTTATAAATCCAAACATATAAAAATAACCAAAATGTGAAAAACATCGTCCAAAGACAGAAATATTTAAACTAAACTTATAAATAAGTCACCAAAACTTGTGAAAATTGTTGGTCAAGTACAGAAATAGCTATGGAAAAAGTAAGTCCACAAAACTAAGAAAAAAAAATGTAACTTCTGTAGTCAAATGTGTCTTGAAGTTTTCTCTGAAAAGACATTTCACAATACATAATCAGCACCACTTTCCTTGATTTACATTACCGAAGGCCTTCACTGTATCTGGTACAGAAACACTTATACGTCACTCATCTCTCCACACTTTGGTTTCTTTCTAATACAAAGTGGTCACATCACCAAGAACTTCAAACCTCCATTGTACACGTGCTCCATTGAAACACCCATGACAGTTAACAACATATAATCTGTGACTCCATCGGGGATAGTTCATCCTAATATTCGTCACCAAAGATCCATTTCCCATGGCTGACATCTTCAACTTGCTATACCACATCTTATTCTAACATACACTTTACATGAAATTTCCCAAATTTGGGATCTATTAAAGAATACGTAATGAGATACACAAAGACACCAAGAACATATCAGACAAAACAACTCACAAACCAGACTTAGAACTAATACCATATCAGATGAACCTCCCAACCAACAAAAACAACTAGAACACAAACATATAATAAGGAAACACATGACACACAGAGCTTACATCACCAGACAAATCACTTGGACTCAAACAAATTTTGCTTCTTGTACTGTAGAATTCTACCAACACTTCTTTCCTATCACCAAAACTAAACATCTACCACACAACCACTGGGCATTTGTCCAACATAATACCCACATAAACATACAACCCTCGCCAACGACATTAAGGAAACGCCTACTAGTTTATTTCTGGTTATAACTGTTTTTAATATGGCAGAGACAAAGATGGTAATTAGACTACAACTGCCTTCTTCACTGCTGTCCTTTGTTCGATGACTTTTCTTCTGTGGTTGTCCCTCAAGACTGGGTTAAAAAAATTTCCAAGTCTAGTATACGGCTTTCAAAATTCTCACGTTCTCTGATTACATGATGCCAGTTACCATTGCGTTCTTCGGTGCCAACAATATGGACTGTCAAGAAGTGAGGCTCTGGTGCAAAATTAACCTGTGGGGGTAAATAAAACACATTGAAACTTACAAGACTGCAATACCTACTACTTCAGTAAAGAAAAAAACAGTAAAAAATTCACAATGAGAAGTGGTAAAATCCACCAAAAAATCAGACTGTCGACATTCTTTTGGTCACGCCTTGAGAAAAGGTAAAGGTATAGTCACTGATGGTTTGTGGTATAGAGAGATGTACATAGAAAACATGTATAGCACCTAGGTCTTCGGTATTGGTCATGTTTACAAAAATACACATGTGAATTATGATCATTACTACCCATACACACCTTATTCGTTGAAGAGGAACACCTTCGGACACCATCAGTAGGATATTTTTCGTTCCACAACACATTAATTTTCTTGAGAGACTCTGGGGCATGACTACTATCCAAAAGGTCAATATCTTCATCTGAAGACGAATCAGTATGTGATCGAAATCAGGGTCATCTTTGACTGGTTTTAGCCAGTGAGCCTGTGTCTCGGATGTACCATTTAACCATGTGTGATCGGGTGCGACGCCATCTTTGGTCGGCTGTAGCTATTGTCCCCGTGTATCGACTGTGCCTCTAGGTGCTATTGACATATACAAAATCAGTGCTCGAGGCGCTCTTGTCAGGGAAATTACCGATAGTAAGGACACTACTTTCTTAACTTAACAGCCGGCATAACGTCTTGATGATGTCACCACTCACTTTAACCACCACCATGTCACTACAGTACCTTCCCCTACAATTTAAGGGGTCAGTTGACCACCCCATTGACCCCTTGATCAGTACTTGACCCGTACTTGAACACCATTTGACCACCTCTTGATCATCACCATGTCACTATACCTACTTTCACAGACAATTTAAGTAGTCACTTGACCATTTACCACTACTTGACCACTAATTGACCACGTCATCTCTCACTTTAACCAACACAGGTTCACTATACGTACTTTCCCCTACAACTTAAGTGGTCACTCGACCACTTAATCACTACTTAACCGCTACTTGGCCACTACTTGACCACTACTTGACAACGTCACTACTTAACTTATCCATCACTGTTGCACTACACGTACTTTCCTCTACAATTTTCTAACTTGCGCGCTTGACCACTAGTTGAGCACTACTTGACCACTGCATTACCACCCTTTGATCATCACCATATCATTACACGTATTTTCCCTAAAATTTCCTCACTTGACCACTACTTGACCACGTCATCGATCACTTTAACCACTACCATAATCTTAGGGACATCGTCCTCTACAATTTAAGTGGTCACTTGACCACTACTTGACCATTGCTTGACCACTATTTGACCACGTCATCGATCACTTTAACCACTACCATAATCTTAGAGACATCGTCCTCTACAATTTAGGTGGTCACTCGACCACTTGACCACTACTTAACCATTGCTTGACCACTACTTGACCACTAATTTACCACCCTTTAATCATCAACATATCATTACAACCACTTTTCCATAAAATTTCCCCAGTTTACCACTGCTTGATCACTGCTTGACCACTGCTTGACCACTACTTGACCACAAATTTACCACCCTTTAATCATCAACATATATCATTACAACCACTTTTCCATAAAATTTCCCCACTTTACCACTACTTGACCAGAGCTTGATCACTGCTTGACCACTGCTTGACCACTGCTTGACCACTAATTTACCACCCTTTAATCATCAACATATCATTACAACCACTTTTCCATAAAATTTCCCTACTTTACCACTACTTGACCAGAGCTTGATCACTGCTTGACCACTGCTTGACCACTAATTTACCACCCTTTAATCATCAACATATCATTACAACCCCTTTTCCATAAAATTTCCCCACTTTACCACTACTTGACAACTGCTTGATCACTGCTTGACCACTACTTGACCACTAATTTACCACCCTTTAATCATCAACATATCATTACAACCACTTTTCCATAAAATGTCACCACTTTACCACTACTTGACCACTGCTTGACCACTGCTTGACCACTAATTTACCACCCTTTAATCATCACCATATCATTACAATCAATCAATCAATCATGTGCCATGCCGGAAAGCGTGGGCGGTCATGATTCGCCATTTCACTCGATCACCAGAGTCGTATTAATCATCATCATATCATTACAATCACTTTTCCCTAAAATTTTCCTCACTTGACCACTGCTTGACCACTAATTTACCACCCTTTAATCATCACCATATCATTACAATCACGTTTCCCTAATATTTCCTCACTTGACCACTGCTTGACCACTAATTTACCACCCTTTAATCACCACCATATCATTACAATCACTTTTCCCTAAAATTTTCCTCAGTTGACCACTGCTTGACCACGTCATCTATCACTTTAACCACTACCATAATCTTAGGGACATCGTCCTCTACAATTTAAGTGGTCACTCGACCACTTGACCACTACTTGACCACTAATTTACCACCTTTTAATCATCACCATATCATTACAATCACTTTTCCCTAATATTTTCCTCACTTGACCACCACTTGACCACTGCTTGACCACTAATTTACCACCCTTTAATCGTCACCATATCATTACAACCACTTTTCCCTCAAATTTCCTCACTTGACTACTACTTGACCACTGCTTGACCACTAATTTACCACCCTTTAATCATCACCATATCATTACAACCACTTTCCCCTAAAATATCCGCATTTGACCACTTGACCACTGCTTGACCACTGCTTGACCACTAATTTACTACACTTTAATCACCACCCTATCATTGCAACCACTTTTCCCTAAAATTTCCTAATTTGACCCACTTGACCACTGCTTGACCAGTGTGTGACCACCCTTTGATCATCACCAATAGTTGTTGGTCTAACACCTGATCGACTCCCAGACTCACAAAACGCGACCACTTCTTGATCCTCATCAATAGTCTAACACTGCTTCGAGCCCTAGACTCCCACGACCATCTTTACTTTTGTTCAGATGCTAATGACCATCCACATAACACCTCTTATCAATACCCATTATGTTTATGACCACCCCTATAAGCCATCGACCACTCCTACTTGACCACTAATACCTGGTACCCACCCCTTACCACCGAATGGCACTACACCATATCCATTACAACTACTTTATAAGGTTTCATTTGTAATGATGGTAGTGACCCTCTACATAACACCTCTTATCAATACCAATTACGTTTAAGACCACCCCCCCCCATATTGCCATCGATCATGACACTACACCATATCCATTACAACTACTTTATAAGGTTTCATTTGTAATGATGGTAGTGACCCTCTACATAACACCTCTTATCAATACCCATTACGTTTAAGACCACCCCCCCCATATTGCCATCGATCGTGACACTACACCATATACAATTACTTTACTTTATAAGATTTCATTTGTAATGATAGTCGTAAATAAACTACTATGAACATACCACCCTTATCACCTAATTTCACTAAACCCACTACTACCACCCCACACTCACTCATCACAGATTTATGAATATTCCACTAAAACATTTGGCAGGTACCGACCATTCACACGAACATTGCACACTATTTCCACTAATTACTTTTACAGACCATTCCCGCCTCGCCACCAACAAAAAAATTTCCCGTCATGACCCAATTTCAGCCCGCCAGATTTTCCCATACTTTTCAGATTTTTCACTTTACCCTACTTAAGCCTCAGCCTCCCAAAAAATACGTGGGTAAGCGCCCTACTTCACTACTAGTACCTTTGGAGATTGTGCTCCGGTACGGAGTCGGGAGGCAAGTCTCTACTCCAACACTCCGGTATATAAGCCAGCTACCGGGCTGAAAGAACCCGAAAACCAGTGCACCAGAATTAAAGAGTTTAAACCCAGTCTTCGCGGGGAATTCACCAAACAACCAATCAACCAAGTAAATTGTCATACATTATTTTTTTATCATTTACAATTCAGTTTAACATTCCAGGGTTGGCCCTAATGAACTCTTTAAAACTCCCTTACCGTTTAATTTACAAAGGGCTATTACCGACAAGACATTCGCCAGTTTTAGTCACATAATGATAACAGACAGACATACCGAGGGGCAGACAGACAGGCAGGCAGGCAGGCAGATGGTTATACTAGATGGCAGGCAGGCAGGCAGGCTATACTAGATGGATGGATGGATGTAAGGGTGAATTTATGGGCCGGTGGATGTGGATGGATGGATGGATAGAAAGAAAGAGAGAGAGAGAGAGAGAGAGAGAGAGAGAGAGAGAGAGAGAGAGAGAGAGAGAGAGAGAATACTGGAAATCGTTGTGAAGATCGTGAAGATTCATGGCGTGAACGCGACAGCAATAGACATGAAATTGAAAGCTTTTGAAAACAAGCTGTTTACGAGCTACATGACAGGACTGCTCCGCTCGCCATGTCACACAAAACATGGGGTTAACGCCATATATCTAATACACATCAATGCGTGGATACGCGATTTGTTTACTTTACTAATTAACAAATAAACAGACGCTATTTCAGATGTCAAGCCAAGGGTTTACTCTTCGTTCGTTAATGTTGAAGATGAGGGTGGGGCATGTATGGGAATGTCCTGAGTGCAGTGATTTCAGTTCTGGACTCAACTCATTAAATAAAAAATAAAAAATGTAAACTTACCTAACACTGCTGTTGCTAGCTTTCTGGTGAAGTAGCTCAATTGGCGGTATCCTTCTGCCGTCTGCGAATATTTTTTTCGGTGTAAATGTTTTCTGAAAGGTTGAATTGAACTTTTTGGCGTTATCTAAGATGTCGTCATCAGTATCAGTGTTCTGATCCCCATGTTTATTATTGGATATTTCGGCGTCAGATTTCTTTTTTGGCTTCTTTTGAGTTTTCGTTTCTGCTTTAATTGGCGTCTGCTTCTCGGTCTTGACTTTTTCATGTGACTTATTGTTCTTTTGGCTAGTTTGGGTTTCAGAAGCACTTTGGCGATTTTTTACTTCGGCGCCTTTATTCACCGCGGAATCAATAATTTTCATTTGTGTACGGTCCAAAACAACGTGTCTGTTTTGAGCATTTAGAATTATAGGGCCTCCTTTCTTACCATTTTGATCTGTCTGCGATTTTCTGGTTGTTTCTTGTTTGGTGTGCTCGTCAACTGACAGTATTTTGTTTTTAGTCTGATCTAAGACATCGTTATCATTTTCAGTGTTCTGTCCCCCATGTTCATTTTTGGACATTTCGGCGTCAGATTCCTTTATTGGCTTCTTTTGAGTTTTCGTTTCTGCTTTAACTTGCGTCTGCTTTTTTGTCTTGAATTTTTCATTTGACTTATTATTGTTCTTTAGGTTGGTTTGGGTTTTAGAAGCACTTTGTCGATTTTTCACTTCGGCGTTTCCATCCGACGAGGAGTCAATAATTTTAATTTGTGTTGGGTCCAAAACAACATGTCTGTTTTGAGCATTTAGAATTATAGGGCCTCTTTTCTTACCATTTTGATCTTTCTGCGATTTTCCTGTTGTTTCTTGTTTGGTGTGCTCGTCAACTGACAGTATTTTGTCTTGAGTTTGTTTGTTTGTTGTCTTTGCGTGTTTATTTGCTGCTCCTGCGTGTAATGTTGGATTATCTTTATGGCTTGTTTCCCCTGATTTCTTCTCTAATTTTAAACTTCGTGATCGCCCAGATGTAATGGTTTTCAGCTGTTTATCTTCTTCTTCATCCTCCATCAAATCTTCATGATCGGCTTGATCATAAACGAGCAATACTGCGTCATCTTCATCCAATGGCACCAGACTTTCATCTTGCTCATTACTATTCTTTTGATGGATATACATTTCATCCTGTGTAAACTCCTGTTTCTCCGAATGCTCAGACAGACCGGCATTGTCATGATCGGTTTCTTCGTCAAGGGTCACGGCATAATAATCTTCATCAGGTGTCAGGTTTTCATCTCGTTCTATGCCTTTCCCTTGATGAATAAATATTTCCTCCTTTTGAAGTTCTTGTTTTTTCGTCCGCCCAGAGAGACCCGTATTTTCTTGAACTGTTTTCAAAACATTCACAATGTCTGGATACAGCAAAAACCCAACAAGACCCAAAACTAAAAGGATCAAGATGGAGAGTCTCAGGTAGATTGTTAGATCGCCGCCACTTATTCTGTCTGTACTCGTCCTTGGTGGCTTGCTGTTGCCTCCTGCAGCATATGAGCCATTTACAGACGGACTGGCAAATGACTTTGGTTTGACTGGAGCCCTCTTTCTCGCGGCCATTCTTGTAAACGAAAAGAAAATTTAGTAAATAATCAAAATAAATAATTGTTGTCTCTGTAAACTTATACTTTGTATTTATGTCACGGACATACACACACAGACACGGACTCATTACTACGCCATAAAAGTTCTTTTACATATATGGTGAGAAAGTCAAATGCAGTATGGGTATAAAGTGTTAGACACTCACATATTCTAGGTCAACGATACGCTGAAGTGGGATGTCTAGTTACTTTCCTTCCCATATAAGCAGATCACTGGACCTGGCAGGACATTGTCATATGCTATGCCGATGATGTTTTAGTGTATCGTCAGAGTAAGGATAGAGAGGAGGTTGCTGTGGAACTACAAACCGAACTCAATCGCATAAGTACTTGGTGTGATGAAGCTGGGGCAATGGTCAACCCAACAAAGGCAACAGTGACTTGGTTCTCGTTGAATAATTATATTATCAACAATCCAACACCAACTGTAATGCTGTGTTCAGAGACGGTGGAAAGAACGCAGGCAATGAATTACCTGGGGATACGGTTTGATCGAAGCCTTGCTTATAATGTGCACATAGACCAGGTGATAACAAAGGCCAAGCGGGGTTTGGCAGCGATGCGGGTGATGGCGGCAGCAAACTGTGAGCAGCGCCATCTATGTCTTCTGTACGAGGGGCTGGTCATGTCTGTTTTGGAGTATGCAATGGCAATCCTGACTCTCAGCCATAAGCAGATAGAAAGGATGGAAAGGATACAGAATGAAGCTATGCGCATTATTCTTGGATGTACAAGAGATACAGCATGCAGGGCGATGCGCTACCTTCTTGATTTTCCAACCATTGAAGAGAGAATACAAGTTTGCAGGGCACGCGCCTACCTCAGAATTGACGCAAACACACAACATCCACAGCATAGTGAAATTAGGAAGGTGAAGGGCAGCAGGTTAAAAAGAGGACGGTCGTGGATGAGTCAAGCCGAAGACATTCTTCAACAGGTGTGTTCACTTGAGGACTTAGAACCGGGCGAGGAGTGGGTGCAAGTGCCAACAGACTTCTGCACATCCTTTTCAGTTTGCATCCAACTAGATAGAAAATGCAGGCAAGAAAATCCGGCTGCTGTGGAGACTGAAGTACAAGCGTTGATTTTCGAGAATTCGCTAGACGGTGACGCGGTCATCTACACAGATGGGTCGGTCGTCCGACAAGTGAGAAGCTCATGGGCCTTTACAGCTCGGGCCGGAGGGAGAATTGTGAAGGAGGACTCTGGTGCTTTCACTGAAACCACAAGTAGCCTGACCATGGAAGTCATGGCAGTAAGTAAAGCAATAACATGGCTCGAGACACAGACATTCACTAGGGCTTGTTTCCTTAGCGACTCAATGAACATGATCAAGAGGATAGAGGAGGGGTCGATCCGAAGAGAATGGTTGCTGCCTCTGGAGCGGTCTCGGCTGGCAAAGATTAGTTTCATCTTCGTGCCACGGCATGCGGGAGTACAAGGAAATGAGCGGGCTGACAAGCTCGCAGGTGAGGCTACTGTGGAGGGCGGACTCGCCATGGACCAAGCTGACATTCTGAATGCTCTACGAGAAGTGAGACTTTTGCGAGAACCAAGTGATGACTGTGAATCTACAACAATGGCCAGACTGCGAGAGCAGCAAATTAAAAGAGGGGTGGCCAAACAAGAACACTACGCAGGAAGCCAAAGAAGATTGATAAACCACAGAACTGGCGTCGTTAGCCGCTACACGCTGCGGGATTTGCTGAGGAGGGGATCCGAGCACTTATGGACTGAATGGTTCGATGTGCAATGAGGATGATCTGTCGACTAACTAACTAACTAACTAACTTCCCATATAATCTTCACAAAATTCTTAAATGTATCCAGCACCTGTTTTATGAGACTGGGTCGCTCCCAGTAGTAACCGGGAAAACGAATCCGGCCACTTCTGGTAATGGAACCAGGACCACTGCCTTGGTAAGGAAGCGACAGGAAAGATGAAACCCACGTCGGTCATAAAGTTGCACCTAGAATATGTGAAGTGTTAGCATTCCACACGCGTATAGTAGCGTGTCATGCGCAGTTGTAGTTCGCTAGTGACGTCAGCACATTAACTTAATGTAAGCAGTGTATAAATATCAAAATATATGAAGCAAAAAAGTCGTTACCTAAAATGATAATGGACGCTATATATATATATATATATATATATATATATATATATATATATATATATATATATATATATATATATATATATATATATATATATATATATATCGATTAAAACGCAGTAGGGTTGAACATGAGATTTGGATTACGTAATCGCAGCACACAAGATATATTCAGCTTTTATGTTTGGAAAAAAAACAAAAAACATACACACACGTACACGCACGCACACATATATGCCCAACCTCCCTCCTCCCCGGGGGGTCGGGGGTCGGGAGGGGTAATATCCTTATATCTTTATGTTCACACCCATCCACACATCTTTTTGTCTATATGTCTGTACCCTACTTTCTCACCACACACATTCGTAATGACGAACACACTGAACTGCAATTGCGCCTGTCATATACATACAGCAATGGTTAGCGCGAACAAACGTCCTCACAGACAACAATAAATCTGTCCAAAACTTCACAAACGAAACACTTACTGGAGATTGTCAAGAGTGATATTCCTAGGTCATCAACAACAGCCGCAAACAACACGTTATCACGGCCACAGTCAAAGGAGTTTTATGTTTTATAGCGAGGCGTAGTTATCAAGTACTGGGAGAGATATCACGATTTATCTGTCTAAAGGGAGCCACAGATTGGCTGTAGATTAAGTTCATGCGGACGTGTCTGCACAGAGTGGTCACATCACGGCTCGCGATAGTTCTATTACAAATCTCACTAAAGATATTTGCATATCCTCTACGGGTCTTCGCAATCAACCCCAACACGTATTGGCTGTTTGTGATTTACTAGGTAAATTTAGTTCAGTAGCTGGCCGGCGATGTGGATAACGGGCAGCGAACGCGTTTCACAACTTCCCAATATGCGGAGTCTAGCGTTCGCATTCAGCTGCTGACGATTGGGACGCAACCGCCATACATTGATTTACGTTGGAAATTGCGAACTGCTGAACGTTAAATTGCCTAGTAAATCACAAACAACTCAAAAAATTAAGGGGTTGACTGCGACGTCCTGAAAAGGGCATGTAGCGAATTCCTTTTAGCTTGCCATTGCTTTCTGAGCGCCCGACGTCTCTTTATATGGCTATGAAAACAGGGAGGTCTGCTTCCAAATCTCCCGCGGCTGATGTCCAGCCCTCGACTCGGTATGTCGGGGAATTATGGAACAGCGTGTCTCACTATATATCAAGACTCAGACGCCTAGCCCTTACTTTTTTTTGCGTATATCTTTTTTACAGGACATCGCTGTCAACACCAGCATTTTACAGCTGTTGTAGATGTCTTAGCAAGTTTAAAATTCAGTAGCTTGCCATTGCTTTCTGAACGACCGGCTCCCATATCAACTCGTTAAAACCCAGCACAACGCGGTCTGCTGCCAAAGCTGTGTTTCGAACTCGGATAAGCGGGCTTACGAATCGCGTCCGCAACCCCTTCGCCACGGAGACCGGCCAACCCTTACTACGCACTGTATATTAATGAGTTCGCTCAAAAATCATTCTACTGAACCAAGCAGCTCACCATACGCTGAACAATTCCAACAACCCATAATGGAAACTGTTGTTGATTCCTTTACTCGGGAATCCCTCCTGGACATTGGGATGAAGTCCCTTGATACTGATATTCCTAAAACCCATGTAGGGAACATTGTCAACCTAAGCCTGATGCCAGCCGGTTCACATATGCTGTACTGAATCATGACCCGCTTACATCCTAATACCCATTTAGAAGAATGTCAGTATATAAATCTTAATCTTTTGACCCATTCTGGAATAGTTATGTTAGTTGCATATCCGTTACAGGACGTCGCAGTCAATGCCAGCATTTTTTTGGCTGTTTGTGATTTATTTGACAAGTTTACGTTCAGTAGTTTGCCATTGCTTTCTGAATTACCGACACTCATACCATTTTATGAATACAAACGCAAGACGGTCTGCTTCCACCAGCAGCTGTGTTTCGAACGCGGTATGCGGGATTACGATTTGCGTTCGTAACACCATCGCCACAGAGCCGGTATGCTGGAATAGACGCATAGCAAATGTGATTCAACACTGTGTAATTGCCGCTCTCCCTGGCCAAGAGGTTAAACGACTTTCTCCGTAATCCCGTTTATTCACGTAGTGTAACGCAGCGCGTGAGAATTGGAAGCGGTTCTCGCCGCGTTGGTAACTTACGGGTTATGTGAGCCGGCCGCCCAGAAATCAATGGCAAACTACTGAGCGTAATCTTGCCAAGAAATCAACAATCGGCTGAAAAATGCTGATTTTGGCAGCGATGTCATGTAAAGGATATGCAGGGGGAAATAAAACAACTGATAATTCCTTTATTGAAACAGAACTAATGACATTGAAATTTGCATTTGGGTTCCTTCGTCTACGATTGATGGGACAAAGTAAGGGAGCAAACAAAATTGACTGATGGAGCTCATAAACCCTGGAAGGAAATCTAGCTACGCGAAAGACACGTCGAATGCCAAACCACCACTGCCTTGTGGAAGTTCTTGTACGAACAAAGACTAGGGCAACAATGCCCGAAAGGAAAATGTGGGCAGGCAGAGCCCACAAACCCAGGAAGGCAATCTGCCAATGGGAGGAGGTTTCCAGATAAGAAACCTCAACCGTCAAACTCGGAGGTGTAAGCCTAGGAGGCACGGGAATATAAAGCTGACATCAAAGCACTGCAATGGATGCTGTGAAAGAATGCCCCCCCCCCTCCCCTCTCCCCCCAGCAAAAAAAAACAACAACCGAGTTTTACTATAACATGACCTGTTACGCAGTTCGTAATCGCGCATACCGCGTTCGAAACACAGTTGCGTTGGTTTTTATGAAATGGTATGGGTGCCGGTAGTTCAGAAAGTATTGGCAAACTGCTGAACGTAAACTTGCCCGTAAAGGATATCAATCAATCAATCAATCATGTGCCATGCCGGAAAGCGTGGGCGGTCATGACTCGCCATTTCACTCGATCACCAGTGTCGTGGATCAGCTCAGTGTTCCTGTCTCGTCCATGCCATGTGGCCAAGCCATCCAGGTATTTTCCTCTCGGTCTTCTTCTTGGTCTGTTCCCTTCGATCTTGCCAGTTGTCACTAAGTTCTCCAATCCATTTCTTCTCATAACATGTCCAAACAATTTTGACTGTCTACGTCTAATTTCCCTAATCAGTTTACGATGTTCATTTGTCTCCTGTAGTACTTGGTCATTGGTTTTTCTGTCTGTCCATGGTATTCTTTGCATTTTCCTCAGAAACCACATTTCTGCAGCCATCAGATGCTTTTCAGCTTGACTGCTCATTGTCCAAGTTTCACATCCATACAAAAGAACAGGCTCTATGTATCCCCTCAACACTCTTTTTCTCGTTTCAATTGACATCTTTTTATTGGTCAGAATGTTTTTCATCTTGCTAAAGGCTACTTTCGCCATGGCGATTCTTGTTCTAATCTCTTCAAGGCATCTCCCATCAGATGTTATAAATGTTCCAAGATAATTGTACCGATTCACTTGTTGAAGGATATTTCCATTTACTTGTATATTACATATTTTTCAATTTCAGTTTCTACATGGAATGTTTGACGCGGTCTCTCTCGGGTCTACGGCACGGCAGATCTAGTGATGGTATTTTTATTCACTCTGAGTACAGAAAACATTACCAACCCAGTACAGGTTCGCATGTCCTATACCTAAACATGACTTTGTTACACTAATATATCTCTTGTCAGATGTGAAGTTCTGGTTTCGATATTTCACGCTCCTGTGGGAATTCTGGCCTTGGAGAGGAGAACAAAGTACCCGGTGTAGGTAATAAATACTCTGGTACATGGTCGGGTGAAAAGTCACTACAACAACACTCTGAAAGATGCAAACCTTAATCTGGGATTAGACAGCATGAACATCAACGTATCGAACTTTGCGTGTTTTTACTTCTGCGATCAACGTTTGCTATATGTGGTGCATAGCATCTATACACGCGGTATTCAAGCACACCCGTGGCAAGTCCATTTTCATTAGTTATGTCAGTGTTTGTTTGCTGTTTATTTATGTATTAAAGAAGGCTTTAGTCGCAACCTCCAGTTTGTCACTTGCCGTCATGTTCTAGTTAAGTTAGTTGCATATCGCCCACTTTAGTCCTGATTTCTTCATTTCTGATCGTATCACTTCTTGATACATTGACTATTCTCAGGAATCTCATTTCTGTTGTGATGTTTCTGTTCTCTTTTTCTGTCATTGTCCAGGTTTGGCACCGGCAACATAGAGTTGGTAGGAAGATTGTGTTGTAAAGTGCTTTCTTAGTAGTTATTTATATATGTTTGTTCTTTAGTATTGGTGCTAATTGTCCAATGAGTTGGTTTGCCTTATTGCATCTATTTTCGATCTCGTCTTCTGATTTGCCATTTGATATTATACTTCCTAGGTACTTGAAACTATTTACTTGTTTCAAGGGATGTTCATTTAGGTGAATCGTTGTTGCTTTGTATTCTTTAGTTACAGTCATTACCTCTGTTTTACTTGTGCTAATTCATTGTCACGAAAGTTTGGAGAGAACAATAATGGAGGGGTATATGCCTGGGTCTGCAAACACGGTTTGTGAGCCCGTATACCCGGGTTCGAAACACGGCGGTGCTGGTTTTTTAAAAAAAGGTATAGGGGCCGGTCGTTCAGAAAGCAATGGCAAACTACTGAACATAACACTTGCCTAGTACATCAACAGCAGCTGAAAATGCTGGTGTTGACTGCAACGTCCCGTAAGGGATACACAACAACATATGCCTGGGAAGAGAGGAAGGCCAAAGAGAAGATAGGTGCAGGATGTGGTGGATCATCTCCAGATGGGTGTATCGGACGCAGGACATCTTGCTTATGATCAAGAGGTTTTCTGGAAGGTTGTTATAGGAGCGAGATTCTGCAAAGGACATGCTACTGAATAAATGAATTCACTGTGAATACAAATGAGTAAATTGGAAGTGTAACATATGTCAAAACTCGGTATGTGAGAGATTCCACAACACGTGATATGTGGTCAGAATAACTGTAAACGTCAAAAATCATGCACTAAGAACTATAACTGACAATACAGCACACTATGCACGTCTCTTAAGTGGCTTTTGAGATATGCAGTTTTTTTACAATGTAATTGAAAGAATGTATTAACTCTTTGGTAATGTGAATGATATATCATTTGTGTTACCCAGGCATCATTACAGGAAAAGAATGACAGATAAATAGAGTGAGAGACAGAAAGAGAGGTTAATGCTAATAATGGGTGGAGTAACTGCTGCCATCAGTGCAAACTAATGAGTCGGTGGAAGAAGAAACATAAAGAAGCGTGAGGTACTTGAAGGAATGACCTAGCCTTCCAGGAAAGCACGTAAAACAGAACCGCCCATGCACAAACTAAAGATCCCTCATTCATTCAGTAGCATGTCCTTTGCAGAACCTCGCTCCCATAACAACTTTCCGAAAAACTTCTCAGTAGTAAGCAAGATGTCCCGCTTCCGATACAACCGTCTGCCACATCCTGCACCCGCCTTTTCTTTGACCTTCCTCTCTTCCCGGGCATGTACCTCTCCATGATTACTCTCTTCAAACTTTGACGTGAACAACATATTTCAAGTTTCTTTGCTTTATCATCTTTAGTAGCCAACCTTCTCTCCATATTCAGACTGTACAAAAGGCAAAGCGGACCAAGAGAAATGGTTGTCGATGTGTAAAGATAACATAATAGAAATGTCCCAGAATACCATGGACTGAGATCTGTGGAGACAACCGTGCCACTTGGCAAGGTGTATTACAATGATGATGATTTGGTACAATGGCTACCGAGTCTCTAATGAGTCTAAATGTCTTGTTCTTTGCATGATTAAAACTTTCTTGATCAAACACGTTGCTCTGATTTGTCGGGCTTCCCGTGATTATTGGCCATTCTCAAAACACCACGAGAAAACTGTGGAACCTCAGGGCCAGTGTGAAAAAAGTCTTACTCAAAAGCTTGTGTCAATGTTGGGACTGGGGAAAGAGAATAGGGGAGATGTATGAGGTGGCATGCGCATACTCCACAGAAGAACATTTTGATAGTGATTTGAGTTCCAATCGTTGAGACAAGTAATTTTTGTTTTACAACACACACCATTATCATGTTGCTGGTCCTTTGCAGAATTTCACTTTTATCGCACCTTAACGCAAGGATTCTTGATCCTTTGTCAGTACACCTGCCTCATGCATTCCCATGTCCAAGGCATCTTCAGTGTTCAGCGTCAATCTCTGTGAGCACTTCAAACAAATTTTACACTACACGTGTCAAATCCTTTGAACAGTTGAGGCAATAAGTAACCATAAATTTATAGGCCAGAGTAAAATATTTATTGTTTGATTATCTATAGAAACTACCCACTATAGTTTCATTATATATACACAAATGTTGGTTGATGAATTACATACACAAAGTTTCCAATGAATCATAATGAAAACCAGAGAGAATTATTCAATACTTCAGGCTCTCATTAGCAAACACGGTAGCAAAGTTGCTAGGTAACTACGTTACTAATGTCACAAGTGTGATCAGATAATGGTTCAGTGCCTACTAATAGAGGGAAAGACTAATCACAGATTCCTCCGTACCTTCAATCAATCAATCAATCAATCATGTGCCATGCCGGAAAGCGTGGGCGGTCATGACTCGCCATTTCACTCGATCACCAGTGTCGTGGATCAGCTCAGTGTTCCTGTCTCGTCCATGCCATGTGGCCAAGCCATCCAGGTATTTTCCTCTTGGTCTGTTCCCCTCGTTCTTGCCAGTTGTCACTAAGTTCTCCAATCCATTTCTTCTCATATGTCCCAAAAATTTTGACTGTCTACGTCTAATTTCTCTAATCAGCTGTAGTACTTGGTCATTGGTTTTTCTGTCTGTCCATGGTATTCTTTGCATTTTCCTCAGAAACCACATTTCTGCAGCCATCAGATGCTTTTCAGCTTGACTGCTCATTGTCCAAGTTTCACATCCATACAAAAGAACAGGCTCTATGTATCCCCTCAACACTCTTTTTCTCGTTTCAATTGACATCTTCTTATTGGTCAGAATGTTTTTCATCTTGCTAAAGGCTACTTTCGCCATGGCGATTCTTGTTCTAATCTCTTCAAGGCATCTCCCATCAGATGTTATAACTGTTCCAAGATAATTGTACCGATTCACTTGTTGAAGAATATTTCCATTTACTTGTATATTACATTGTGGCACTTCTTCCTTCCTACTGACGACCATAACCTGAGTCTTTTTACAATTTAATTCTAACCCCAGTTGCTCACTGTGTACAACAACCGCATCTACTAATTGTTGCAGGTCCTGCTCATTGTCTGCAATTAATACTGTATCATCTGCATATCTAATGTTATTGATGTTTCGTCCTCCAATGCCGATTCCATTTATATCCTCTACATTTCTGAAAATATTTTCACTGTACAGGGAAAAAAGATCTGGAGACATCACACATCCCTGCCTAACACCTCTCTTAATTGGCTGATACTGTCCCACTTCATTATCAATCCTTATTGCAGCTTGTTGTTTCCAATATATGTTTTTTACAAGCCGCTTGCGAACGCGGTTTGTGAGCCCGTATACCCGGGTTCGAAACACGGCGGTGCTGGTTTTTTCGAAAAAGGTATAGGGGCCGGTCGTTCAGAAAGCAATGGCAAACTACTGAACGTAACACTTGCCTAGTACATCAACAGCAGCTGAAAATGCTGGTGTTGACTGCAACGTCCCGTAAGGGATACGCAACACAATAAGATAAGAATGTCTTTCCCATGAATTTGTAGATCTGCAAGCATATCCACCATGCTGACATGTCTAACGCTATCAAAAGCGTTATGGTATCCGTACCTTCAGACCTACATAAATGTGAAATGTGTATCACATCACAGATCCAGAAGCAAAATACTACAGCGGGACGAAGTTTTGAATATTTTTGTTGTCAGGTTCTAATTTTCAAATAAGGGAAATTATACAGCAAAGCATTCACACAAGATGTAAACAAAAAACAGACCACTGAAGTTACATATTTATTCCAGCTTCAATATAGCTAACTACAAGTTCAAGAGCCCCGACAGTTGGGAATTGAAATAACATGTCAGTGCGCTAATGAACAGAATATGCAAAATATAAACATAAAACTACAATAAACAGTTAGTTTAAAAACACAAACTGTATATCAATAACTATTTCACTGTTATGTAAATACAATATTTCACAACAGTGGTTACATCATCACAAACACTTGTCAGGTTATCACTGAGCGACCAGCTGTTTTCAGCACCACCTTTCTTGTCTGTCTAGCACAGTAGAAGACATATGTGTGTATGACACCAATAACAAGACTATCCTTAATGAGTGCACACAAAACATTTACACGCTGTTTCAACAAAATACAAATCTAGACAGTTTATGCAGATTATGACTGCTCTTCAGCCAGTCTTGCTGCCTTTTCAACAACCTCTTCAATGTTACCAACCATGTAGAAGGCTACTTCAGGCAAGTGGTCCAGTTCACCTGAAAGATCAAGAACATATTATTTATATATATTTATATATTATTACTTTTGGAGAAAATCACAACCATAAATCTTCTAACTATGTTACTACTTATAAATTCTACCCTGCTAAATCAATGTGGTGATTTCCCCTTGACTTCAACATCGATGCAAGAGATGAATGCACTATATTCTAATGTGAGCAGTCTTAAATTCATTCTAAGAAGAAAGAAAAACCTTTTTGAGTGCCCAACCATGTATCCAGGAACTGGTTTCTTAATCATACCTCCACAAATGGTAGTAATTCTGCAGTTGTCCTAATAATTTTTTTGTGGTTTGGTGTAATTACATTATGCGTGTTTACAACAGAGGTACAATATGCATGCCATGTGGCTGAAACATTTGACTTTTCCTAGCATTTGTTTACACCAATTTTCCCAAGTGTTTTGTAGGACATCCCACTGCCTCAAAGTACGTATATATTTTCACTGTTTCAGGTACAATCCTGACTGGCCCAAACAGAATTGCCACAAGCAGGCTGTTTGACACACCCTTTCCAAGGAAGCGTCAATAAATGCAGTGCCAACATAATGCTCTGACACAGGACTCACTGTTAAGCCTCACTTCTGTATGTTGTTAATCACTGGCGGTGCCTTCAGGGACAAGTAAGATGCAGCCCACAGACATGACACAATGAAGGTTTGACACAATGAGCGGTTCCACCCATTAGGATAGTACCATCAGCTCTCTTGGTATAAAGTGATGATTTTTCTAAGATCCTGGCCTTGGTTAATGACTTCTGCAATGTTTTGTTTTCTTATAGAAAGAATAGTGTGTATTCAGCTGAAGGCCAACACTGGAAGGATATGCAGAGTAGCACCCCCCCTCTCCGAAAGGTGTGCCAGCTTTGTAGGTGCACCCCATGAACCAACTATACCATAGTCAAATTAAACATTCCTTCTCATGAAATGTAGTGACAATTTTCCATCTGGTGAAAATCAAGACATAATTTTGCCACATGACTTGGGACACATTGTGACAGAGTCAGGACAGTCAAGTTTACTCTATTTTTGAGGCTTGCATGTGCATCCATGTTAGCATATAAAACTTATTCACTACTCAGCAAGACTTCATTACTTGCTAGAACTCTTAATGAATGTACAATAAAAAATGATTTGTCTTTCAGTAGAAATTGCACCAGATGGACACTCCATGACATTGGACATTTGAGTCTATTTGTTTATTAGCAGGACACACGTTCAGTGAACATAATTAACAAATGAGTTTCTGGTCACTTCAATTCAGGGGTTCTACTAACTCAAAGACATACACCAGTAATTGGAAAACTAGGAATAAAGAAATGGGGGTTCCAAGAAATATCAAGCTAAATTTGGCAATACTTGCATCGAAGCAGGAAACGAGTGATAACTACGCCATACTTTAGAATAGGTACAATGCTATCGGAAAAAGACAAAAACAGAACAATGGCAAATGCAAAGAGTCAAAGTGATATATATAGTAAATAATACCAGAACTAAAGAAGATTGCAAAAAAGAAATGGATGACAGAGGTAATTCTACAATTGATGAAAATTAGAAGAAAAAGTAAGCAAAATCATGATGAATATAAAAGAAGATATACAGAAATGGCACTAACTCAAAGATCCTCTGCTTGTCCAGTTCAGGCCTGTAATGGCTAAATATGTGTGGTGTGCGACAAGGATGATGGCAGAAGTTTTGCATAGAGTTCTGTTAAACCAGTACAGAACCTGCTGACACCTGAGTTAAGTTACATGGCATACCTTTATATGCAGCACAATCACCATATCTTTCATCATGCTGGCAATCAGCCAGCACACCACAACCAAACTATTTAACGACTAACATAACCAAAGTATGAAAGCACTGACCATTGATCAACATCTTGAAGCCCTTGATGGTCTCCTTCAGTGGAACATATTTGCCCTCTGAGCCAGTGAAGACCTCGGCAACCTGGAACGGCTGAGACAAGAACTTCATCATTTTGCGGGCCCTGGCTACTGTCAGCTTGTCTTCTTCTGACAACTCATCCATACCCAAGATGGCAATAATATCCTGAAGGGATTTGTAGTCCTGCAAATTAACACAAAAAAATATAATAATAGGTACACCGGAGATGTTTAAATTAGTTCAAACAAGCATGTTTAACATTATGACCTATATATTATCATAAACAATCAGAACATACCCACGAGACAAAATGCTTTGAAATATTAAAACCGTCTAATGCCTAAAAAGAGATTAAACAAAGCCTATAACAATGGAAATTAAACTGGGTCTACAAGCAACTGATCATAATTTGAGCTCTGATTATGAGCAAATGATTTTACTGAATCATTTATGCCATCTGTTGGTAGTCAGTTGCAGACAATTTGGGAGCAGATAGCTTTACGTTCATTTTCATAATGATATGAATGTTGGCTGTTCAGAAAACAATGGAACTACTCAACTTCAAACTGCCTAGAAAATCAGAAACAGTAATAAAAAAAAAGCTTGCGTTGATTGTGACGACCTGCAACTAACATTAACATGCCAAGATATTCACTAAACATTCATGGATTTCTCTATTCATTACACTATACACTATTTTCTAACACACTTTGGCCTTGTAAAGAGTAACTAATCATGAATGATGCCTTGATAAAACAAATTCATGACTAATAATAAGTTGAGATATAGTGTACCTGGAGGATTTTCTGTACAGCTCTAGCTGTTGCATAGTGCTCCTCTCCTACAACATTAGGATCCAGGATACGAGAATTGGAATCAAGAGGATCCACAGCAGGGTAAATGCCCAACTCAGCTATTCCTCGAGACAACACAGTTGTGGCGTCAAGATGGGCAAATGTGGTGGCTGGAGCAGGATCTGTCAGATCGTCAGCAGGTACGAAAATTGCCTAGTTAAAATAAAAGTAAAGCCAGTTATGAAAATCAGAAATGATAAATTATATGCAATAAAACTGCGGTAGACTACATACAATAATTGCAACTACAGTCGAGTCCACTTATGTCAGACTAGGATAAGTAGAATTCCGCTTAAGTCGATGTTACTGGCATTATCCTTCTTTATCATTGTTTAAACAGTCCTGATAAGTCAAATTCAGTTAACTCGAATTTTCGGATTAGTCGAACATAAAAATGAATACCGACTATATAAGTGTTCATTTTTAAGTCGAACTGTTCATTTCACACCAAAAACAAAAAGAAAACGAAAAGAATTATTTTTAGTCAGCTCGGAGAACAATCTCACACATACAATATCTCGCTACATGTCAACAATGGCAGCTAGTGGATGAAAGCTTACTACTTCAACTTTAAAAAGAAAGATTGAGCTGTTGGAAGAGGTTGAACATAGTTTTAAACAATGGAGTGAAAAAAAAAAGTCAGTGGCAACTGGAAAATTTTCAAGTAACTTAACTGGAAAATTTTCAAGTAACTTCAAAGCGGAGGTGGAGGCTTTGAAAACTGCAGCAGAAATGCTCCTGATGGAGGAAAATAAAGAGAAGCAAATAGCTATCTTCACAGATGCAAAGTCAGCTGTCTCAATACTGAAGAGCAAAAACAGCACAGAACTAGCTGACCTAAGAGCAGCACTCCATGGTCTATGCCAGAAATCCAAAAAAGTTGTAATACAGTGGATCCCATCACATTGCAGTATACCTGGAAATGAAGAGGCTGACAGACTAGCAAAAGAGGGCGGACGACTACCACAGCCTGACATAGACATAACCTATAATGAGGCAAAGAGGTTTATAAAAAAGCACCTATAGAGCCAAATGGGAAACAGAGCATCCAGGCCACCAGAAGGATGATGCATATTACAAACTCGACTGAAGAGAAGAAGTCTGAACATCTTCAGACTCCACACAGGACATAACAGGCTGAAATACCACTTGTTCAATAAACTAAAGATAGGAGATACTGATGAATGTAATTGTGGAACTGGTAAAATGACAGCTAAACATTTGCTGCAAGAGTGCCCAATATATGCAGAACAGAGAAAGATATTTTGGCCCACACCTGCTTCATTTGAGGACAAGCTCTATGGAGATATCAACAAGCTCAAGTTGACTGCAGCTTACTTTAACTACATTCAGGTTGACATTTAAAGGTGCATGAAGAAGTATTTAGACTGCCACACTTCATACCACAAGCATGTCGGTTACACAAGCCTCCCAGAGGCATGAAATGGAATATTGCTTGGATAGCAAATCCATTACGTGGAAAAGTCCAAATCGAAAGCTCACTGTGTGGGCTTCATAAAAGGTGGAAAAAGGGTCCTAGTGGCACAAAATGGAATATTGCTAGGATAGCAAATCCATTACGTGAAAAGTCCGAATCGAAAGCTCACTATGTGGATGTCATCTGCAGACTGCATTCTTCTGGCTTCTGGAGGAACAGCCTATGGTGAACGGAAGACCCAATATACGGAAGTGAGGCTAAGCAGCCATGTACAGGACGTGACGATTCCTTGGGTGAGCCCAGTACCAGAGCGCTGTGTGTTGGCTCTGCAATTATGGAAGCCTCCTTGGATGGCGGGGAATGCCCATGGTCTGCCCCTGCCTTCCCTTGAGGGCTGACCAGGATGCCTTTGACTGGGAGATGGGAGATAACACCACAACAGTGAGAGTCTAACGTCCTAAGAAACCCCCGGGAAGGTTAACCCGGTCAACAAATGCCCGGCGCAAGAACGCAGCTCTGCTGTAAACAGGCACAACGCAATCACGTCCGGAAAAAAAAACTCTGGATGAACGCAGAAGAAGAAGAACATAGTGGGAAGAAGAAAGAATATAGCTAGAGAATTTGATATTCCAACATCAACACTTTCCGGCATTTTAAAGCATAAAGAAAATTGTTTTTCGAATGTCACATTGACAGAGATAGACATCGAGCTAGAACTGCAGCGTGTGATTTTGTTGATGCTGCTCTTTTAAAATGGTTCACACTGTGATTAGATTTGCAAATATACCAGTAAATGGGCCTTTACTTATTGTGAAAGCAGAAGAATTTGCACGTCTTGGAGGTCAGACAGGCTGGAATTGTAGTGCTGGCTGGTTGAATCGTTTCAAGCAACGACATTGCATCACGTACAAGAATTGTGTGGAGAGAAACAGTCAGAGCAATGTTACTGACATTTCAGTGGGGCCACTACTTGCTAGATTGTATAAAGAGCTGAACACTGAACCAGAGGAGTTTGTGAACATTGACGATGTTTCTACTAATGCCACTCTTTCAAGCACTGATATTTTTTCCAATTTTCATTTTCTCATCTTTTTATTCTTCTCGTCCCGTCGTCACGTTTTAATGTAGTCACAGGAGATCTTCATGACAATATGTTGTGTTTTGTGAATGTGTTTGCTGATGAAGGCTAATCACCGCAACGTCATGTATGTGTCGTAATTCTGGTATGTAAAGCTGCACTACTTTGTCATTTTATATTTTTTACATTTTCACAGCTTTACCGCAGTTCCGCCAAATGGTATCGATATTATAGGGCTATGTATGCCAGTCATTCAACCAGCCGACCCTTTCAGCCCTGACTCTGATGAGGATGACTCTGGGCTACAAGCACAAACTGTATCGCAGTCAGATATTTTGGAATAGGTTGACAAAATTGACATTTACATGAGCAGACCGGATGTTCAGATGATGCAGTCTCACCATTTTGTACCTTTAAACAGGCCATGGGAAGACATTTTTCACAAGTTAAGAAGCAAAGCAAAATCAGACGTTTTCTTTAATTAATTTGGAAATTTTCATGTGACTTAATTGTTCTGCTTTCTAAAATAATTATTCAACATTTCTGATATTGTATTGCTATTTATTTGTTGATTAACTGTGTTTCCTAAGAGGTACAATCACATTACTCAATGTTACTGCATGGTATTAGTGTAAATGTGTGCAGTCTAGATAAGTAGAATTTCTGATAAGTATAGCCACTACAATACAGATTGCCGCATTTTAAAGGAAATATATTTGCGGTTTTGTTTGGCAACTACTTCTTGTGTCTCCAATTTAAGGAGGTTTAGAGTACTCGTGATGTTAAATTTCCAGATTATTTCAAGATTGCTTTAAAAAAGGGACCGATTACTTTATATAGTTTCTCCCTCTTCGGTGTATGTGTGTACATCTCGTGTTTCTGAAATTCGTTTCCTACACAGAGATGCAGAATGACCTTTTCCAGACGTAAGTAGACCCGCAAATAACATTTTATGTAGATGTATTTGTTTGTTCTAGTATGTGTTATTAGATGTATCGTCCATTTTTATGTAAATCTTGTCATTTTTGTCTATTAAAGTCGGGAGGGTAATCTCAAACTAAAATGAAGAAGATTGCATGCTCTGGTGTGATATTTCAATGGCCGGAAATAGCCGTTTCCTTGTCAGCGATGACTATTTAATATTGCTATGGAATATTCACAGCGATTTGCATGCTAACGAATGCATGTTTGCATTCAACATCAATTTTAGTATGTATCTGTACATTTTCATCACTCTACACGGACCAGATCATTGATAATTTGTCATCTTTCCAATGGGACTTCTTTTCCTTTGTCAAAATGCATCTACGCTGGCAGCCTCATGTTGACAAGATGGCGCGTGCAGTTAGCGCGCGGTCTGACATCACCACAGCATGATGTGCAGATGTATATATCTCTGTTAGTGTAAATATATAAACTGGCCGCTGTGTTAATCTCCCTTGGCATGAGCACAACCAACAATTGTGTGAGTGTGTAGGTAGGGTCACAAAAAGTGAAAAGGTTGAAACCGTTTTCTACTATATGTTCCTATTAAATGATAAAATGACACACAAACATTAATATCTCGGCTTAAAATTGACCTACAGACTTGAATAAGGTACCGTTGGATTTGTTTTTTCGAGAGCTATCCAACTATGCAGGTTAAATTATTAAAAAGAAATTGAGAAAATGTTACTAAAGTGGCTAGATAAGTAGAACAAATTCCTCCGGCCCCTGTGACTTCTACTTATCCAGACTCCACTTATTACTTCAAATGGATGGCCCTCGGTCACATGGTGATGATAGAGTCATGTACTGCCTTGGTTCGGTTCCATCTGAGGTTTATTATCAAATTCCTCGGCACGTCACTAGATGTTTTAATATATAATAATTTTGAAGATTTGCAATGACAGAAGTTATGTTATGGTACTAGATGTCTGATCATACAGCAGCTCCACAGGGTGAACCAGCACAATGTGCACTCACCCACAGGGATACTGTGGTTTCCAGTGCGCCTTCTGCACCTCTTCAATGGGATAAACAGCCCATCCCTGTCCCATTTGACCGAGGAAAAAAGATTTCACCGTAACCTTGTCTGTTGTATCATCCAGACTCAGAATGGGCCGAGAAAGCACAAAAAAATATGAATCCTACTTAAGCCAACTTATTTTGTAATTTTATGGTTGATTTTGAGACTTCTTACAGTTGCATGTGCTCACTAATGCTGATTTTATAAACTTCAGAGGTAGCAGCAACGACATCCATTTGACAATTCCTGATACAGTTTAGGTTATAAGGTGTGGCTTTAAAATTAAGCAAAGAATTAGCAAAATCATTTCAAATTTAAAAGGTGAGGCATCAATGAATGAATAAATGAATGTATATAGAGAGAGAGAGAGAGAGAGAGAGAGAGAGAGAGAGAGAGAGAGAGAGAGAGAGAGAGAGAGAGAGAGAGAGAGAGAGAGAGAGAGAGAGAGAGAGAGAGAGAGAGAGAGAGAGAGAGAGAGAGAGAGAGAGAGAGAGAGAGAGAGAGAGAGAGAGAGAGAGAGAGAGAAAGAGGCTGACTAGCAAATTGCATAGAATTTCAAATGACTTGTAATTAGCATGTTCACTTATAAAGGCAATAAACTAGAAATTACCTGCACAGATGTAATGGATCCTTTCTTGGTTGTGGTGATTCTTTCCTGCATACTACCCATGTCTGTGGCTAAAGTGGGTTGGTAACCCACAGCTGATGGAATACGACCCAACAAGGCAGATACCTTTTTGACAAGATAAAAGCCACAATAAATACATTAATTTAAAAAATTTGTTCAGTTCAAAAATGTATCTTTTTTGGTAGGTGTTGGGTAAGGAGGGAGAGATCTACACAAGTAGCAACATACCATTACAGAAATATGAAGATCGACCTTTGTGTATACTCAGTGTTATGAGGTGGGCTGACCATCTAATTTTCTTCCCAGAGAAATTTCTGGCACCCATTTCACAAGACTGGGTTGATGAAGCCCAGACCCATGTGAAGCTAAAGGAAAAATATCCCCAACTTGAGAGTAAATACTCACACCTGTTACCCATGACATTACTGGTGGTTAATTGTAAAACATTACACAATGAAACCCTGACCTACCACACTGAACATCAGCAGCAATTAATTAAAAGACTATCATGTTCCACAGAATGTAAGATGATGAATGCATGAATTAAATAACACTTCATTAAATTTGGTAATGTGTGATAAGATGGAAACAGCAACTATAATCTTATTAGTGCCAATGGACATCTCTCTGGTACCGTGTGATCTGTTTCTGCATAAACCCTGTGCTAAGTCATTTTATTCCTTTTTACATAACCAAACTCACAAACCCCCCCCCCCCCCCCCCCCCCCCCCCATGTGCCGATGTGTCTCCACCTTGTCGCGGTGGAGGTTGGGTTGCTTATCCCAATGACCCCCAAGAGCTATGCTGACGGAAACACAACTATGTGTCAGACAGCACTTGGGTTAGGGGCCAGACCGAGAGAGAGACAACCTGCTGTTCTGCAGGTAGACAGGATAGCAGACAAAAGTTCAAAGGCAGAAATTCTTGGTCCGGACACATACTCTAAGGCTCTCAGCTGAGGGATATGGCTGAACGCCTCTAAGCTATAAACCTTCGGATGTGAGAGCCTGGCCGATACTCACTTACTGCAAAAATGGAGATGATATACTGAGCACGCTGATACTTGTTGGAAGACTCAGCTAGGGGATATGAGGGATCCCCGGCCGTCACTTGCTCTCAGATGCATGGAGGTAGTGTGCTGAGTCGGCAGCATATGTAGCTTACCTCGTGAGCAATATACTTAAGGAGGAAAAGCGGTTCAGCCATACGAAATGGTTCTGGTAAAAAACTGCATCTACACACATGGAGAGAGTGAAGTCAAAGGTGGAAAAACATCTCAAAAACACGAAATAACATGGAAGTCTGAAGCGAAAGCTTGATGAGTGGATGTCGCCCGCAGACTGTCCGTCCCTGGTCTGCCTGTGTGGAGAGCGACCAGTGGCAAGACAAAATGCCCAATACACGGAAGTGAGGAATTAAAGCAGCCATGAGCAGGAAGTGGCGATTCCTCGGTGAACCCAGTCTCAGAGCACTATGTGCCGGCACTGCAATTATGGAAGCCTCCTGGGATAGCATGAAATGCCCATTGTCTGCCCCTGCCTTCCCTTGAGGGTTGACCGTGATGTCTGACTGTTCTACCTTGACCAGCTGAAATGTGGGCGACACCACAACAGTCTAGTGTCCCCTGAAACCCGAGGAAGGCTAACCACATTAAAAATGCCCGCCAAAGTTGTCTGTGCCGGCCTAAGGGTGGCAAATAAAAACTGGCACAACGCAATTACGTCCGAGTGAAATGTCTTTCGTGATCGGAAAAGCTCTGACTAGCTATTTTCCGACTGTCCCTCGTGCTAGGAACAGCTCTGACTAGCTAGTTATCCGAATGTCCACCGTGCCCGGAACAGCTCTGACTATATTGTCCCCGGGCACAGCGACAAGCACATGTCCGAATTGAAAACTCGCTGAGTGGATACCATCTGCAGACCGGTCTGGTTTGTGCAGGAACGGCCCGTGGCGAACAAAATGCCCAATATATTGAAGTGAGGAATTAAAGCAGCCATGAGCAGGATGTGACGATTCCCTCGGTGAGCCCAGCACCAGGGCGCTATGTGTCGGCTCTGCGACTAAGGAAACCATCCTCGATGGCAGAAAATGGACTGTCCCAGCCTTCCCTTGAGGGCTGATTGTGATGTATTCAACCGTTCCAACTTGACCAGCTGGGATGTAGACGGCACCACAAAAGTGAGAGTTCCACAGGAATGCTAACCTGACAAAAATGCACACTAAAAGTCGGATGTGTTGGCCTAAGGGTTTTGGCCCAACCAGACACACCACAATCACATCTGGAAAAAAAAACTCCGGATGAACGCAAAAAAGATGATTCTCCCATGTTGCTCTTCTGCTTAGGAAAGCAAAACAATGTCACTCCAAGAGCTCATCTGGCAGTGGTATAAATAACAGAAAACAATACTTGGTAAACAAACTGAAACTGGTACAAAAGTATTATTCATAATGAAATCTCAGTTCTTGACTAAAGGTTGAGAAAATATTCTCAAGAGGCGATTAAATCTGCTGGCTTAGAGCATTTAACTTCAAATGTTAAAGCTATAACATCATGCATGAGTAAAAATGCAAATTAAAATTTACCTCAGAGCCAGCTTGAGTAAATCTGAAAATGTTGTCAATGAAGAGTAGCACATCCTGTCCTTCCTGATCACGGAAAAACTCAGCCACAGTCAATCCACTAAGTGCAACACGGGCGCGGGCACCTGGAGGCTCATTCATTTGTCCGTACACAAGAGATACCTTATAGAAACAATTACAGAAAACAAACACAATCATCATATTCAATTGAATGAAATGGTGAAGCATACACATATATGAAATGCAAAATAGTTGTATCTTTTTTATTATCACAATCTGTTTCCTGCTCTTTAGCAAAGCATTAACCCTTTTAGGGCGGGACGGCCGAAATTTGGGCCATGTCACGAGCCAGAAAGATGACGGGGCTGATTAAATTGGCCCCGTTGTAAGAACTGCTTTGATTGGTTTGCTTTTAATAGTACAGACCAATCAAATGCTGCCTTGTAATCTCCAGCCATTCTAGTTTGCTAATGGCTGCTTGTTGAGTGGAATTAAAACGGATATTATTTTGTGAGTTTTTAATGCAGTAACCCAGTTTTTGGTTAATTTTTGATGTTTAATAATGGCCAGCTTTGAACCTGAAGACGTGCTAGCATTGACTAGCTATGCTAGTAGCGATTTTGACAGTTCAGGACTGTAGTGATACAGAAAATGCCCATGAAGATTTCGACCTCGTATTTTAAGTGTATTGGGAAGAAAGAGGATCGTGTTGATCCACATCTATTCATGGAGATGTCCGGACCAAAACACATGTCACCAGATGATAGCCCACCTATTACAAATGTCAAAAGGGACTTCATGGTTGTAGTTTTTCTAACCATAAGTGTTTAAAATTATTCTAAAGTTGTGTAGGTATTCAAATAGGAAATCTTAGGCGAGTACCATTTTAACAAAATATTTAGTACCAATTCATACACAGTGGTATGAAATATTTTATTTTTCATAAATATGCAAACGAGGTCACCAAATTTGCATAAACATGAACAAAATAACTTCAATCATACACAGAAATAAACTTTACTATATCCTCTTTAAGAATATATATACTTTTATATACCTATATAGGTTTCTAATATTTTTTTTTTGAATTTTCAAAATTGTCACTTTAGTCATTTCTGTACTCCAAAAAATGACTCCTTCACAGGGAAAGCTAAATTTGACCCAATGTTCCATCCTAAAAGGGTTAAAAAGGATTTAAATCAAGAATAGACAATGTACCACCCAAGCCACACTGTAAGAGAAACATATACACAAGGCAGTGATTATACCTTGGAGGTGTCATCTGTAAGACTGATAACCTTGGTTGTGATCATCTCATGGTACAGATCGTTGCCTTCACGGGTCCTCTCTCCAACTCCAGCAAACACGGAGTAGCCACCATGAGCTTTGGCCACGTTGTTAATCAGCTCCATGATCAGTACAGTCTTGCCCACACCAGCACCACCAAACAAACCTGGAAGCACCGATGTCATGACAAGTCTCAGTACAGGTTATGTGTGATACCATTCTCACACAGCTGCCTCTAAGCTAACAGATAAACAATCCAATTGCATACTGGAGATATGGTTTATGACCGAATGGCATATGTGGGATGTACATTTACTTCCTATAAGCTTTTTTTTATTTCTTGGTCAACCATAGAAATAATTTAAACCCTGTCACTAATGGGAATCACAGCCAGGACCAACATGTGATTTAGTGCCCCAGACAGCAGATCACATACCCCAACCAAGACTGTCCCAAATATGACATTTCATGGCAAACTTTGCCTAGAGAAACTGTAAAAGCTACACTTTACAAACTAAAGCAGACAGTGAAGCATATACAAGACAAGACTGCAGATATAGACAATAGATACCAAGTGAATGAAAGAATAACAGCTAAAACCACTGTATGGACAGATGGGTGCCCTTACTATAGCGTCCTTTAGACAGAGGATATATAAAATTAAATCTGTAGCACAACAAATAAGCAAACAAAAGAAGTTAACTATGACCAATCTGACAACCTAAGTTTCAAGGATCACCTTCGATGGTTTGTGTTACTATCTGTTAATGCTCAGGAAAGACCTGAAGGACTTCAAGCCAGTGTACACAATTGTTAGGCAAATAACTTGTGTATACGTGCCCCCCCCCCCCCCCCCCACACCACTACAAATATTCTTTCGTCTATAGATTTTCTAATGTCTTAATGTTCTCAACATGTACATGCAGCTTTCATTTTTGGGACTCATTCAAGCGGGCATCCAATCCATTACATAGTGTATACCACACAAATTTGTCTTGAAAAGACTGTCCTCAGCCACATTCAGGTCTAGCACTTTCTTGCAGCAGAGAAAACCTCCAACCCAGCTGAACTGTAATCAAGGCTGGACACCTATAAGTTTAGTTAGTACCCATGTAAAATTAACATTTTACAAACAATTTCATTTGTAATTCTTCTGACAAACATACCAATTTTGCCTCCTCTGGCATATGGTGCCAAAAGGTCCACAACTTTAATGCCCGTTTCCAAGATCTCTTGCTGGACACTCATATCAGCAAATGCTGGGGCTTCTTGGTGGATGGCAGCGTAGCTGAAGAAAAAGTGAAAAAGTTTACACTTCTTAATATTAATATAAAGCCCAACCAAATTATTCTTGCTAAGTCAAGCATGCCAGTCTCCCTGGCGAAGGGTGTTAAGGACGTTGTTCATAATCCTGTATACACAGATGCGCGAGATTCGGCAGTGGATCGCGTCGTGTAGGTTACTTACGGCGGTATGTGAGCTGGTCGCCCAGAAAGCAATGGCAAACTACTGAACATAAAACTTGACATAAAAAGAAAAAAAAAGAAGATTCAATTAAAACATTTATGCTATTACAATAAGACAATTCTCAAACAAAAACCTGTAAATGAAAAAAAAAAAAAAAAGAAATTAATGAGTTAATTTTCAATCTGTAGTACATAAGTAACCTTGGTAGTGTAGTTATTATAGTACACTTGCCTACTGATCAGTTGGTCCTAGGTTCAAATCCTTAAGGTTTGATTTCTTCATGACCCCTAGGTTGACTCAACCTTGTGAAATGGATAGCAATACATTTTCTGGGAAGACAATTTTCTAACCAACACCAATGTCAGAGCCCTATGAGCACAACCTTATGTGCTCCACCTTCATTAGAAGTTGATAAAGAATATGGACATGCAGTTCCATTGGTTACACAAACATCTACCCTGTCCTGCTACTGCCAAACTGGAACCTCAATTCCATCAGTCATGAGGCAAATGATTTGTTTCCTCGTGCAACAGATGACCGTTAAGACAATAGTATGTCATGCATGCTGAACCGCAGTGTTCTGGGAGATAAGATGGCTGAAATTATACTTTATCCCCTGTGAAATGCTGTTTGCTCAAGTAAAAATGCACTTAGTACCAGTCTGTGTGTTAACGGGATCCTAAAGGAAAGCAAAGAATATCATATTGCTACCTACCATACAGGTTATAAGATGTGATGAAGGGTTGGGAACGAGGCAGGCTTACCGTCTAAACAAAACTAGCAGCAAAATCCAACCAATCATAAACAAGTCCAAGATGAAAGAAGAATAACCAAGCCAAGGAAGGGGAAAGGTGGTCCTAGAAGAGGTGTGCAATGTGGAGAAAGCAACATACAAATTAGGATCACAGATTTTCTTCCTTTTACCTAAACATGGAGAAGAGAAGTAGAAACATATGAATGTGGAATGAATGTGGAGTGGAGCAGCATGGGATAGCTAAAGAAATGAGGGCTTGGAGGGAGTGGTATGAGGGACTATGCCCCAATGAGGAATACAATGTGAAAGAAGAAGACCATATCCGTTCTGTCAAACATAAAATAATAAACGTACTGTTCAGAATTGATGGGGCCTCTTTCATCAATTGGTTCTCCAATGACATTGATGATTCTGCCTAAAGTTTTAGGTCCGACTGGGATCCTGATTGGGGAACCAATATCAACACAACGTTCACCTCGTACAAGTCCTTCAGTACCATCCATAGCAATTGTACGAACGATGTTATCACCTGGAAAAATAAAGAGTGTAATTAGTTTAACAATTTTAGTCACTAATAGATTAACACAAATATAACTCCTATGCCAAGTAACTCATGGGTTAGATAGTGACTGCAATCACTCATTCACTTTGTACCAAGCAAATGATCATAACATGCACGCATATATGCCAAATTCCAGGACCTAGATGATGTGATGGCCTAATTCTTCACACCAGAATGGCAGCATGTCATAAAACGTGATAGCTCCATTTAGCAGTAAACACAATTTTAAACAGTTCTGGGCACAATAGATTATGTGACAAATTAAGAAGAAAAAAAAAACCAATGCAACAGTTAAACACATGCAAGCATGTATGAAAATATGGATATAAGTGATATATACACCTACTATTGCCAGTTACATTAAATTGATAACTTTCAAATATTTCCGCTATTTCAGAATAATACATCAGCTGAAAAAGCTTAAAAGTCACATCAATTGAATAAAACAGCATGAGAGCAAATATAATGGGAAAGCAAATATGATGGTTAAGCAATGAATGTCAGTTGACAACGAACTATTCACTTGAGATAAATTATTTAAAACAAGATGCTGATGTCAGGAGGATCTAGTATGAAATGACATTTGCAATAAGATTCCACAAAGACATTAAATAAAATTGTAAATGTTAATCTCAGAAATGATTAAATGAAGTAAAGTTAATATCTGTACAAACCTAAGTGAGAAGCAACTTCTAGGATCAACCTGGGTGATCTATTCTGGACTTCCAAGGCATTCAGGATGGATGGCAGCTCATCATCAAACTGAACATCAACAACAGCACCAATGACAGCGACAACGCGTCCAGGAGTAACATTACTTTTGGGCTGTGCAGCCTCCTTGGCATATTTGCGATCTAAACATACAATGTTAAAATATTATGTAAACAAAAGTTTCTAAAATGTTATATCTGAAAATTAGAACTGCACATTTCTGGCATGGCATTAACAGCATACACATTAATAAAAATGCAATTTTGTACAATTTATAATTAACAATTTCAAATGTTCTTATATGTAACATTGTAGTTGTATGTAGAATGCCATTAAAACGTTCTTGCATACTAAGTCATATATTTGCAGCACCATTGAAGTAGGATTTTAAAAAGTATACGTGCTTCCAGGTCAGCACAACTACAAAGGTTTGCAATAGAAACACAGCTACAGGCCATTTGAAAGCAGAATGACTTGCATGGATTTCATACAATGGTATGAATGTTGGTTGTTCAGAAAACAATGGCAAACTTGCCAAGAAATAACAGTGGAAGTAAAGTGGTTCTAAAGCAGTGGTTCTCAACCGGTGGGGAATCTCTCCCCCCCCCCCTGGAATTTTAGGGTTTCCAGGAGGGGAGGGGTGGGGGGGGGGGGTAAGATTATTTCAAGATCGCATTAATACAAGAACCAGTTACTTGATATTTTTCCCTCTACATTTTACGGTTCTGTACTTACTCTAATGAAATTCATTTTATAACGTAAGTAGACCCGCAAATCACGTTTTATGTAGATGTCTAGACTTGTTCTAGTATGTGTTATTAAATCTAGCTTCAATTTTTATTATACTGTGTAAGGGTGGGGGGGGGGGGGGGGGGGGAGTATGACATCACACTGATGTTGGACAACAGGATGTCTTCATCTGACATACAGGACTTCGCGCTGAGTTCACAGCCAGTGAACACAAGCAAGCAAGCATAAAAACACAATTTTTTGAATTTTTGGTGATTATATAAAAAATACTGGAACGAGTACATACAAACTAATGATTAGGCTGTGCTACAGTTATGAAACAAATTTGAACATATTAGCAAAGTTATTTCCCCTGACCTGCATGAGATTGACTGAACAAATACACACAATTCTAAAATACAGAGACAGAAATCATTCAAGCCTTAGCTTTCTAGACTTGTGGATCTGTGTGTGTTTAAACCCTTTACAGGGCGGACGCTTGTCCGTATTTTAGCCCTGAACGGGCAAGATTTTTTCAGGTTCGGTAAAATTTCGAGTTGCGTTAGTAAAAACATCACAAATAAGGTGTTAGTTAACCGATTTTAGTTAAATAAACAACACAATGAAGGGAAAAGCATGCAGAATATGTTACTCACGTGATTGTTGTCGGTAATCCATATATGAACACAAATATTTACGAAATACAGCATATTGTTTGTGATTTTCAGTCATCTATGCGGCAATTACAAACATTTTCAGAATCATAATCACATTCTTTAAAGTCCGACTCACGACTGCTAATACAAAGTAACGCTAATACAAAGTAACGCTCTTCACTGATATCTAGCTCTGATTAATAGTCAACTTCGTGCCCTTTAATGTCACTTAAATTTAACCTAGCGAAATCTCGGCTATCACTTGAAGAATCGACGAAATCCATTTTGAAAAACTAAGCGTAAAAACCCCGAAAACTATCCCAAAAAAATCCGTTCAAATTCATAGTAGGCGCTTGCAAATGGCGGCCACGTTGTCAAGCTATCGGCAAAAGTGAAAGTAGCCGTCGGAAGTATCGGAAAGCCGAGAGAACGCGTTTTTACAATGCATAATAGTATCGGGCGCGTTGGGGCGTTTTGCCCGTTAAAGCGATTGGACGGAAATGGACGTTCCGCCCTGTAACGGGTTAAGTTTGCTTAAAAACGACAGTATATGTTATGACCACACCTACAAGAAATGAAACATCTATAAATTGTTCAGTACAGTTCAGTCGTGGTTCCAACATCACAGCAACGGGTTGTCCCCATTATGCTCTGTTCCTGTGCCAGTGAATTTCATATAAAATGTTCCTCACTGCCCCATGTGAAAAGTGGAAAAAGACAGGAGTCTCAACAAACAACAGCCCGCTCAGGCACACTGTGCATAATGCCGCCACCAGAATGTCACCACAAAAGTCCTCCAAGCAACATTCATCCTTGATGGAAGTGGTAGTCACTTTCCCAACCAGATGTTCACCTACAAAGTCTCGATGTTTCTAGATGTTGGTGTTCCGTTTCTAGATGTTTTCTAGCCAGCAGCGCCATTTTATATCTGAAATATAGTTCGCGCAACAAAACAACCTCAAACAGACATAAAAAAACATTTCACTATACATAATGCAGCTGCCAGAATGCCAACACAAAAGTCCTCTACGAAAATACAGTTCATCATCCATGGAAACAGCAGTCATTAGAAAACAAAGCAACAAAAAAAAAAAAAAACACCGGTCACTTCTGCACCACAAGCCGCCATTCATGCAGATATTTCTAGATGATGTTCTGTTTCTAGATGTTTTCTAGCCAGCTACGCCATTTTCCGAGCATGCAGTTCACGCCACAACACTTCGGACAGATGTAAAAAACATTTCACTATACATAATGCTAAAACAGTCCTCCACGAAACACAGTTCATCGTCAAAGGGAGTGGCAGTCAACCAGAAGACCAGCAGCCACACATTTCTGCATAAGGCACAAAAACCGGTCAATTCTGAGACATAGCCAGCCGCCATTGCTCTTCAGTTTCTGTAGCTATTTCCTGCTGTGTTTGCTCTTGCAATGATGATGATGATTGAAAGAAACGTGTATATGATTCCTGTGATCCAATTTTTCGTAGAATATCCTTAGGGAGTTTTTAATCATGACAGCATTTCCCTTATTTTTTCATTCCACATCTAATAGTTGAGCTGTCAAACTCTTTATGCTCAGTCTATTCCGCAATTTTGATTTTATAATTCCCATCTGACTGAAAATACGCGCCACATCCGCATTAGAATGAGGTAAAATGAGCACAGTTAAGTGACAGATTTAAGTGACATTAAAGGGCACGAAGTTGACTATTAATCGGAGCTAGATATCAGTGCAAAGCGTTACTTTGCATTTAGCAGTCTGAGTCGGACTTTAAAGAAAGTGATTATGATTCTGAAAATGTTTGTAAATTGCCGTATAGATGACGGAAAATCACAAACAACATGCCGTATTTCGTAAATATTTGTGTTCATATATGGATTACCGACAACAATCACATGAGTAACATATTCTGCATGCTTTTCCCTTCATTGTGTTGTTTAACTAACTAAAATCGGTTGACTAAAACCTTATTTGTGATGTTTTTACTAACGTGACCCGAAATTTTACCGAACCTGAAAAAATCTTGCCCGTTCAGGGCTACAAAACGGAAAATCGTCTGCCCTGTAAAGGGTTAAAGTCCGACTCATACTGCTAATTCAAAGTAACGCTTTGCATTGATATCTAGCTCCGATTAATAGTCAACTCCGTGCCCTTTAATGTCACTTAAATTGAACAGAGCGAAATCTCGGCTATCACTTGAAGAATCGCCGAAATCCGTTTTGAAAAACAGCGTAAAAACCCCGAAAACTATCAAAAAAAGTCCGTAAAAGTTGGTTCAAATTCATAGTACGCGCTTAACAAATGGCGGCCACGTTGTCAAGCTATCGGCGAAAGCAGCCGTCGGAAGTATCGGAAAGCCGACAGATCGCGTTTTTACAATGCATAATAGTATCGGCCGATTTGAGACGTTTTGCCCGTTTAACGTATCGGACGGAAATGGCCGGTCCACCCTGTAAAGGGTTAAAGAAAGTGATTATGATTCTGAAAATGTGTTTGTAAATTGCCGTATAGATGACGGAAAATCACAAACATGCTGTATTTCGTAAATATTTGTGTTCACATATGGATTACCGACAACAATCACGTGAGTAACATATTCTGCATGCTTTTCCCTTCATTGTGTTGTTTATTTAACTAAAATCGGTTGACTAACACCTTATTTGTGATGTTTTTACTAACGCGACCCAAAATTTTACTGAACCTGCAAAAATCTTGCCCGTTCAGGGCTACAAAACGGACAAGCGTCTGCCCTGTAAAGGGTTAAAGCAAAAAGCTCCCTGTACTTCGCTTGACGAAGACTTGAGTGAGAAAACCAGTTATATGTTTCTCTAATCATGAACTCTATGTTCCTGGGCAGACAAGCAGCTGCAGCCGCCTGCGACACTGCCAGCTGAAGGGAATGACATACACACCTAACTAGTACCAGATGAGGAACTACGGATTTTAATTTTGTATATACTCCATTGTTTACACCTGTCATGACAGATGCATTGTCAGTGGCGAGTGCAACTAGTCTTTGCAACTCAAGTCCATTCTTGTTTTAAACAATCTTTTAACGCATTGCATATTGCCTGCGCGTTGCAGTCACTCACTTCAACTAAATCGTATTACAAGGAGTTAAACTACTTGAATATTGTACGGTAATGTATCAAGACTTTTACTCTCTCGCTTCAGTTCAAATTTGGCTTTTTAGTGTCCCCAAAATGATTTTTTAAAGTAATTTTTACCCACCCAAAAAGGCACCCCAAAAAATTGTGAAGCACCGAATTAGCGCGGCCGCGCTATATGCAAAATTTTGCCACTAAATGACTTGAAAAAGCACTAAATTTAGTGCAAATATCGTCAAAATGGCAACACTGATAAAAGCGTTTTTGAAAATTTACACCCGAACAGAAAGAATTAAATCTAAATGCTATCCTACTGATTCTCAAAGGACTGGGTAATCTACCAGTAATGACTTCAGGAGACTAGCAAACAAAAATGTGTGATCTTCCACTTGTCCTGGATGCCTGACCTCATTCAGCAGAACCAGTGTGCCTACCCCTCCTATTTTGCAAATCTTACGACCCTAAGGAAAATGAAACAAAGTTAAGTAGAAGTTATCCCATTATGAATGCTTGAAAATATACGGTCACCAATACTGACTGATTTTAGTGATTTTGAGTTAATGTCCCATTTCTACCTTTACGCTGGTTGCCCCCTACTTCTTTCAATAACCATCATTCATTCAGTAGCATGTCCTTTGCAGAACCTCGCTCCCATAACAACCATCCGGAAAACCTCTTGATCATAAGCAAGATGTCCCATGTCCGATACACCCATCTGGAGATCATCCGCCACATCCTGCACCCATCTCTTCCTAGCCCTCCCCCTCCAAACTTTCACAATGCCCCAAGTGACCAAAACACTTCAACTGTCCCTGTCCTATCATCTCCAATAGCCAACCTTCTTCAACATTCAATAACCATGCCACAGGAAACAGGCATGATCTCGAAATTTCTACTTTGCTCTAGTGGTACTGAAGTTTAATACTGTTTTAACCTCTGTACTGCTAAGGTCAGGTCAGTCTCATTTTGACTTTTTAAAAGTCCCCATTGTGGTATTACATAAAAAAGCAAACATGCATAGTTTCAAGGTGTATATTCTTCAACTGCGCAAGCTTAGATTAAATTAGGTTGATATTTTTGTTCACTTAGGTCTATGGCTACGACTTTCCCCTTATTTCCTGCAAATATCAAGAGTTTCGTAAAGATAAGTCTCAAAGGGGGTAAGAAATTAATATTAATAGTATTAATGGCATCTTGACTCGATAAAAATTGGGTTATGGAATAATATACAAAGTGTAAAGTTGCTTGGTCACCAAGTTGGTGTAATGCCCTGTGTTCATATTAGTCCACCCCGGTCTCTTCTACAAAGCACCACGCCACAGGAAAAATGCATGTTCTCAAAATATATACTTTGGTTAGGTGGTATTGAGGTTCTTAATATTGTTTAACCTCTGTATTGCTAAGGTCAGTCTCATCACTTGATGCAAACAATCCTCATTGTAGTATCACGTTAAAAAAAAAACCCAGCAGCACCAGTAGTTTTAAGGTGTATATTGAGGTATATTCTTCAATTAAGCAAGCTTAATTAAATAATCAGATTTTTGATCTTGGACTACTGCATCTTTCCCATATCTCCTGCAACTACCAAAAGTTTTGTAGAGATAAGTATTAAAAGGAAAAAGGGGTAAGATATTAATAGTATTAATGGCATCTCTACCAATAAACAAATGGGGTATGGAATAAAATATAAAGATGCTTGGTGCCAGCAATGTAAGTAGGCACTCACAGCAGCAACTATTTCTTAAAAATATTGTTATTAAATATTAGATCGGACTTTCTTTTTACTACAAAACAAATGCAGTTCAGCTCAGCCTTTTGGTACTCATAAACTATACTCTATATCAACATAAGTGTACTCATCACTTGTAGCACCGTGTAGGAATAAACGCAAAAATTCTTAATTTTCACAGCACGAACTATGAGGCCGTGTAACTGTAATGTACCGAATAAAATTCAGGAGACTAGCAGGAAGGTCTCGAAGAAAAACGTGTGACCTCCACTTGTCCCGAACTTTTGTCCTTGTTTAGCAGAACCAGTATTATCATGCCCCGCCTATTTTGCAGTTTGTGTTAAATGACTTATGATTAAAATAAAACAGCATGCACTTTTATCAGGTATTAACAATAATTCAATTTCACATTTTAAAAATTCATTCAACAGTTTCTCATGTCATAGCTTGCAAACAAGTCAAAAACAAAAGTGAGGTCTGCAATCAATGCAAATATTTCTTCAGTTTCTTAAAATATGGTCATAACTCACACTAGTGGGTATCCAGATATACTTACGGCTAGAAAACAACGTCGGCACATAATTTACTGCATTTCTATGTGCAATGGGAGAAGCGAAGGCAATTTTTGAAGCCTTTGCAAGCCCTAGACATGCTTTTCTCACAGACTGCATGATGGCGACCTAGAGAAGGACAGACAAGCCGTGTTGCCAGCAAAGACGGTTCTTGCCAGGTACGTTTCCGAAAGTCTGCTAAAAAAAATGTTGTAACCACAGGGAGCCTTGGTGAATAGTGTGCTTGCCTGTCAAGACAGTAGTCAAAGTTCAATACCCAGCTGAAGGAGGGTTAGTTTTCTGACCTATGAAAATGGTTACCAAATAGTTTTCTGTGAATTGCCTCGGAAGGAAAAGTGACGATCAAGGGAACTGACTTTGAATATATGAAAGCTCACACTTCACACCCCAATGGCAGGGTCAAAATGCGGGTCATTCTTGGATGCACCAGAGACACCCCAGTAGTGTGTATGCGTTACATCCTTGGTCTGCTGACTGTTGCTGGTAGTGGTAGGCTCAAGGGTGATGCAGGCGAAGGCATACCTCAGAGTAGCTGCAGACACAGATCGCCCGTTGCATGAGGCGCTGGATGCCGTTAAGGGTCAGCGACTGATAAGAGGGAAATCATGGATGGCTCAGGCGGAGGATACGATGAGTCAGGTGTGCCTCTTGGAGAACATTAGGCGAGGAGAGGAGTGGGTCAGAGTGCCAGCGGAGCAGTCTGACTTGTGCAGTTATAATCACATTTCGTCGGGAGTCCAGGGAGTGGCCAGCAGGGGCCACGGAAGTGGAAATCCAGCAACTAATTCAGGATAATGCTCGCTCGGGTGATGTGATTATCTACACAGATGGGTCGGTGTTGAGAGGTAGGAGAAGTGCCTGGGGGTTCTTAGCAAAAGCTAATGGTCGACGGTTGGTGCAGGAGAACCTGGCATATGATACCACAACATCTAGCTTAAGAATGGAGGTGGGGCGGTCAGTGCAGCTTTCCGCTGGATGGAGAATACGACACACACACACACACACATCGTGATTGTAACTGACTCAGAAAGCATGCCGAGGAAGGTGAGGACAGGCAAGCTTCTGGCAGAGTGGCTTGCTTCGCTTCGGAGGTCACGGGTAGCAAAGATCACCTGGATATTTTCTCCGGGGCATGCCGGTGTGCTGGGGAATGAATAGGTAGACAGATTGGCTGGCTCGGCAAAACTTGGTGGAGTATTGATGCATGACAAGGCAGTCGTGGTTGCGGCCTTGTGGGAGCACGTGTACAACGCGGGGGAGCAAATGGATCACCATAGTCTGGCAAGAATGAGACAGCGAGGAGTGACGAGGGGATCTGGCCGACGCTCAGAGGAAAGGCGAGACGGACATATAATCAGATTGCTACTGGTACTATTGGTATTGGAACTCTTCGCTGGCTGCTGAGGATGGGGACGGAGCGCTTATGGAAATGTCCCGAATGCTGTGATGTCGATTCCTAAATCAATCAATCAATCAATCAAAACCCCAATGGCAGTATCTACTATGGACACAACCTTACTGTTACGATAATTAAGGTCAGCTGCATGTTATTGACAGAACGTTACAGTGAACCCCGGCATTATTTGTTGTTTATGATTTACTAGATAATTTTACGCGTGGTTGTTGTTTTCTGGTAATACACATACAAATTAAGAAAAGTGTATAAACCCTTAAAAAATACAAGATAGATTCATTTATAGGTATTGATAAAAAGACAGAGGCAGAACTGTATATCTTAGGACACACTTAACAATCAAATTAAATTTAAAAATATGGACACTGCGATGCGGGTTAAGGGGTTGTGATTCTTCCATTACATAGCTGCTTGGGTTGGTTGGTTGATAAATCCTTTGGAAGATTGAAATAAGAATTGTTGAGAAACTCTCGAGGCCACTGAATTAGCATGAGGAATAAATTCAAAGATAGTAAAGTCGTTGAGATAGTTTATTGCGTCCTCTGAATCTACTTCAGTTAATGCGTTCCCTTTTCTTGTATTAGTGTCATTCAACAACAGTTAATGCATTCCTTTTTCTTGTATTAGTGTCATTCAACAACAGTTAATGCATTCCTTTTTCTTGTATTAGTGTCATTCAACAACAGTTAATGCATTCCTTTTTCTTGTATTAGTGTCATTCAACAACAGTTAATGCATTCCTTTTTCTTGTATTAGTGTCATTCAACAACAGTTAATGCATTCCCTTTTCTTACCTGGATGGATAAGTTCTCAAGGCAACGACCGGGTCTCAAACTGAACACGTCTTCAAGTACCTCTTCGTGCATAACCACAGAACCAATCTGGTTGACGTTCAAGGATCGGAATGTTTCTTTGTGAATCCTTGATGACCAAGCAGTCTGTTGGGGCCAGGTAGAAGAAGCAGCCGTGTGGCCTGACGAACTTTATTTTACTGGCTCCAGTGCAGGCAGGTTCCGCGGGTGTCGGAAGGATCAGGTGACTGTTTCGTTTCCACCTGTGTCTACGTCCCTTACAAGCCATCAAACTGATGAGACTCGGGTGGGATGAAGAGACTGAATCCAGACCTTTCTCGCCAAACTCAGTGTTTCTGTCTGTTTGTCTTGTACGTGAATGTTTGTCTAGAGTCTGATTCTTTATTAAAGACTCTTAAGTTACCAGTATGTGTAGTTCAAGCACCGACTTTGTACACCCGGCTAGTTTCAGAATTTGGAGAGGGGAAGGAAAGTTCCTCAAAACAGTCTCCGTAGAAATGGTACCTCGGTAAAGGGTGACTTTAACCTCACTCCAATAAATGCAAGCTCTTTTGAATAAAAGTCAAACTTATAGCCTTCCTGAGAATTACCAACCAACCGACCGACACCAACCAACCAACCAACCAACCTACCAACCAACCAACCAACCGACCGACCGACCGACCGACCGACCAACCAACCAACCAAACAACCAACCAGCTGAACAACCAATCAACCGAGCAAAATACCAGCCGAGCAACCAACCAATCAACCAACCAATCAACCAACCAACTAACAAACTAAAAAAACAACAACCAACCAACCAACCAACCAACCAACTAACTAACTAACTAACTAACTAACTAACTAACTAACTAACTAACTAACTAGCCAGCTAGCCAGCTAGCTAGCTAGTTAGTTAATATTGTACCATAATACGGGTTCAACATGACAGTAGCAGATTCGATAGGTTATGTGGTGAATGTCACACCTATCGCTTTCACTTACTCATTAAGCTTGGTTTACAGTCTAGGTTTTGAAATGGTTGGCGAAAATAAATAAATACACCGTATTAACCAAATTGCCAAACAAAGAAAATCAGTAACATAACTCTTTGGTATGATTTTGCACGCAACATTAGGAGAACTAGCAACATCAACAAAAATAAAAGAAGCTGAATATGAGGATGAGGATGATTATGATTAATGAATAATAAGAAAAACAAAGAAGAAGAGGAGGTGATGATTACGAAGAGGAGAAGGAGGAGCAGGAGAAGAAGAAGAAGAAGAAGAAGAAGAAGAAGAAGAAGAAGAAGAAGAAGAAGAAGAAGAAGAAGAAGAAGAAGAAGAAGAAGAAGAAGAAGAACGAACGAACGAACGAACGAACGAACGAACGAACTTTATTTTCAAAGGGTAACAAATTGGGCACGCAGGCACTTTTTACATTCAGCCCTTCCAAACACCCATCTTTCGTTCATCAGTGCATAGTGCATTCACATGGGAAAAAAAAAGCATTGTCAAATGAATGTTGTAAACATAAGCAATGCATGTTACCATGTTATGAAACAAATCCCCTACCCACCCACCCACCCATCCCCTATCCATCCGCGTGTCCCCCACACACACATCCACCACTCAACCACACACATACCCACAGGCACATACATACCCCCATCCATCCACCCATCCCCCAACCCCACATCCCACCCCCTTCCACATACACCATCTCCCCACCCACATACAAACATCTCCCACCCACCACACATTCCTCCACACACATCCCCCACCCACCCACACACAAACCCAGGCACACATGCATGCATCCACCCATCCATCACCCACCCACACATCCCCCACCTTCACACATCTCTCCACCCACATGCACACATCCTCCACCCATCCCATAACCTACCAACACTCACCCACCCACATATCCTCCACCACCCACCCACACACCCCAACCACTCAGCCAAACACACATCCCCCAACCACATATCCAACACTCACACACACATATTCCCGCCAACTCACATATCCCGCACCTACCCACACACAAAACCCGCACCCACCCAAACATCCCCCACTTACACACATCCCCCACCGACATAATCTTCCCCACCGACACATCCCGCACCCACACACACACACACACATCCCGCACCCACCCCCAACCTACACTATTCACAGAAGACGAAGAAGAAGAAGAAGAAGAAGAAGAAGAAGAAGAAGAAGAAGAAGAAGAAGAAGAAGAAGAAGAAGAAGAAGAAGAAGAAGAAAAATGTTATGTATAATTCTTAATATTAAAGCCAATATGACATCAACGATATCTATTGATAATGTAAAAACTAGATTATGCAATGTGTCCACCATTTTCAGATTCCAAGGGCATTTGTAATGACATTTACAATTGTGATTTATCGTAAAAGAAAGAGATGCGATGGGAAAATGACAAGCATAACATGTGATTTGGTCTCGTTTTAAATAACTTAAAATGTTGTATATCCTTTGCGGGATGCAGCGATCAATACCATGTTGATTTTATAGGCAATTTTATGTTGAGTAATTTGCAATTGGTTTCTGAACAAGAAGTCAACGTTTAAGTAACTTCATTATATAAATTATTCATAGTTATATATCTATTCTTGGTATTTTGTATATTATTTTAGCATTTGGCAAACCATATTACCCGTTAAGAGAATTCTTTGCGGTTATAATTGATTAGTGGATAATATTCCAGGGGAGGTAATCTGTAACGCATCTGTTTAAATGCATATGTATTATTTGACGATTCTCTAGTCTTGCTTTTCTTTTCTTCAGAACCCGTTTCCACGCATTGTTGCGTATTGTGCTCATTGTGCTAGCCATATATTTTATGAACCAATCGGCACTCGATAGATGCTATGGTCAATGTCACAACGATCATCTGAACTCCCAAAACATTTTCAAGTACCCATTTTAGGTTGGGTCGATCTGTTATTCAAGGTCAGTGTTCAAAATACCTCCGCCTCACTGGGGATTCGAACCCATGACAACTAGGCCGAAGATAAAGGTGCCAGCCAGTGGTTAGCTCGGCTGCCAGCTTCTCTATTTTTTTTTTCGCATATCCTTTTTACAGGATATTGCAGTCAACACCAGCATTTTTCAGTTGCTGTTGATGTTTGGCAAGTTTCACGTTCAGTGGTTTGCCATTGCTTTCTGAAAGACCGGCTCACATACCTCCATAAGTAACCAGCGCGACGCGAACTGCTGCCAAATCTCGCGCAGTTGTGTTTCGTACGTGTGTATACGGGATTACGAACAATGTCCATAACACCTACGCCAGGGAGACCGGCAGCTTCTCTATTACTTCTCTATAAAGAACGATGAGCCCCCGTGACATTGTGACTAATGCCCTTGATTACCAAAGAAAGGGGTAAGGACTCACTCCCTATGATGGTTTGATGTTTAACGACCAGTGGGTTCACATGCTTCTTTCCATAATTATTGACATTATGTATATAAAGTAACGTTGGCTGAATGTCCTTTACAGAGAGTTGCAATCGGTCCCAGCATTTAATAACTGTTTGTGATTTATTAGACAGTTTTTACCTTCAGTAGTGTGCTGTTGCTTTCTGAACAACCTCTTGCCACTGAAATCAACGCAAAGAGATCCGATTTCAAATCGCCGTTGGGTGATTTTGAACCCTCGACCCGGTATGCCAGCGAATTGTGGAACAGAGTTGAGTTGAGTTGAGTTGAGTTGAGCTAAGAACCGACATCACTGCAATCAGGACATTCCCATACGCGCTCACCCCCTCGTTCAACAGCCAGCGAAGAGTTACACTACTAATCGTTCCCATCGCTATCTGGTTGAAAGTTCTCCTTGTCTTCCCTCTCAGTTATGAGATTCTTCCAAAACCCCTGCCGATCCCCCGTAATATCATTCTTTCCACATAAGGGCTCTCAATCCTTCTCGACGTGTTCCCACAGGCGCTCGACCACCTCTCCACTGTCCTTAGGTGATCTACCACCAAGAGGTGTATTGGCTCCCAGCCTATCAGCTAATGTAAAAGGTCCCCTTTACGGGATCTAAGGTTCATTGGGCATTTGGTGCTAGCCCCGCTTTCTTCTAGACCAGGGGTCACCAAACTTTTTTCACGGCGGGCCGGATAACTGACAAAATGACGAGCTCGGTCCGGATAGTTAATTTGTACAATACTTGCGTCGCCCTCCGTGGCGAAGGTCTTACGGACGCGGTTCGTAATCCCGTAAACCCGCGTTCGAAACACATCTGCGCGCGATTTGGCAGCAGACAACGTTGCGCTGGTTTATACGCTATGTTATGGGTGCCGGTTATTCAGAAACCAATGATAAACTACTGAACGTAAACTTGCCATGACATCAACAACAGCAAACATTGCTTGTCCGTGCCTGGGGCATGTTTGCCCATCTGCTTGGTAGTGGCTCAGAGGGATGAGTTCAAACCCTCTGCTAAAGATTAGACATTGTCGTATTATATATGTGTCGTCCCTGGGGTGAGGGGGAATCAACACCCACATTCTTTTAACCCCGTATTATTATTCTGGAGAATCCACTAGATTTCCGTCCACAACACCCCGGCAGTCGCTGGATCCCCCCCCCCCCCTCTCTCTCTCTCTCTCTCTCTCTCTCTCTCTCTCTCCACTGGACCATGCCCCCTCTCATTCTTCCCCAACACAACATACCACACAACTCTAGCTTCTAAAATTAATAACAAATTAATTTAATGAAGAAAAGTGTATGTATGTGCGAAGTGTATGTGTAGAATGTATGTCGTATACTCTAGTGTCTCTGCAGAATCAGACCGAACAGCTCAGGAGCAAAGTCTGATCATCCCAGTAATAGCCACACAGCATCACCATAGCTCAGTACACAATGACCTCACCAAAAGATGTTTCACTCCGGCCAGGTGGGGACTTCCTCCAATAGCTCCCTGATAATCCAGATATCTGGTCACCACAAATGGATATAGTCCAATACTGACTCTGAATCTGACACACACCGTGTAACTAAATGTCACTACAGTTCTGCGATCTAACCATCCTTACATCGTGAAATACGGATCAATGTCACTTGAAAAAAAAAAAAATGTTCCTTGGTAATTGTCATGGATTTTCACGATCACTATGTTAATGTTAAAGTTCCACAGGAATCCACTAACTGAGAAAACACTATGTTAGGTGTTCAACTTCCCTCCTTAATTACTAGTGTTCTTGTTACATTTAGTATGGAAAATAACTTCACTCAACTTTGGTGAACCCTATCTCTGAGGATTCATTCCCAGATAATTATCGGTTCCTGCTCAGCAGAGCCATGTTCCTGCAGACCCTTTTGATTATGGGCCCAGTGCAAAAGCCGCCGAGTAAAACTTTCTTCAATGAATTAGCCATAATCTTCGTCACTGACTTTTCAGCTTGTTCTCTTGGTGAACGGAATGGAACCTGTTGAAGAGAGAACACACCTGGTGAGAGCAACCCGATACTGACCTTTATTAGGTCAGTGCAGGCCGACGGCCTCACTCAGATATATACAGCGAACTAAACTCTGTCATGGGGCAGAGGAGCTCATCACCTCGGTCTGAGTCATTGTAAGACAAGGAAGGACCAAAGGCAAAGAGCAGAAACCCAGTAGACACCCCACTGGAAGATCCTACCATCCCCCAACCATCCTCAATCTCTCTAAACATCATCCCATTACATTATTCTCAACCAGCTGAGTTAAGTGATATCTTACACTAGGTAGTTTAATAACGCGATTGCCTACTGTTGCCGACACTCCTATATTACAATCTCCTAATGCACATGACTACACTTTATTCCTAAGAATAATCCTATTTGGGTCTAAATCACTCAATTACCATATATTGAGTCTGGCCTTAAATTGAAACTACGCCACCACACAACGGGTAAATGTCCGCCAATATAATTTAACACAAGACACCTTAGCCTCTCTTTATAATCCAGCCAGGAACATTACACACACGTCCGTGAAGTTTTCACAACACTTGGTCGACTTCCCAAAAGTTGGTTACCCAGCCAGTTTTAATACGGAGCCTAGATGACGTCACTCGCTGTCAACAACAGGTGGCCCTCCCGTCTCCCTCTCGGGACTGTTTTTTCCGTACTTCAAAAGTCACTCCGGCCTGTGATTTAGAGAAATTCATTTCTCCACACCAAAGATCTAGCCGACTTTCCTCCCCCCCCCCCCCACAGACAATTTGTCTCCAACTTCACAAGACTGGTTGCCGACCGTAAACAACTGACGCAACAGTCCTTTTCTCTCGATCGACAACACATCAAAGGATGCCGGCGCTTGTAGACAAGGCCGCAACAGTGTTTCATTGATCGACCCTTCCAAGAATCCTGTGACAGACATCAGCATCTCTTCGGCCTCAGTTGTTCTCAAGGCTAAAGAGGTGGGAACATGGCGTGACTGGGCTCTTATAAGCACGCCAATACAACATCCCAGCATCCTATGCAATTTTTACCAGGGTATCATGGAATATGCTACTCCATACTCTTGTAGAGCCGCGGCAGACGGTTTCATTTGGTAATATAATATATCTCATAATAAGGTTTGCAAAATATATAAATAGGGCCGCCTAAATAAACAGCCTAGAGCAGCCAGGAGGTCACCGTATGTGTGAAGATCTCTTATTATTCTAAACATAATATTTACATTTTAATTGTATCACAAAGTCGAGTGTTTGATACGTTATATAAAGCAAGTTCGAGTAACGTCGGCGGGCCGGATGAAATGACGTCGCGGGCCGGATCCGGCCCGCGGCTGTAGTTCGGTGACCCCTGTTCTAGACCAATCAGCACACGATGGGTGATGTGGTCAATATCCAACACGTAACACTCCTAAATTACTACATCTGCTTTCGGATTAGTTTCACCTGTTAATAAGATTGTTGCACAAATCACGATTACATGTCAATTGGATTGGCTGTAGATTCTCACTGGAGGTCTTTTTGTATTGATGACTCCAATATCTGTCTTGTCTCTGGTCTCTGTTTTTTAGCCTTTGTCCGTCTGACTGTCTGTCTGTCTTTTAATTGCGCAAGCTCACACATATATTAATTAGCATATATTTCAAAACGTATCACAAATGCTTTATACGAAATCTGTCAAATTTCAATAGTTGTGAGTTCAGGTGGGTGCTATACCTAGCCAATGATGACACATATTTTATGGTAGCTAATTGACCGTTCTTTGAAGGACACTCGCTCCTTCTGCTAGTTGCTTTTGTCATTTGGAGGCATCATCATCATATGCCATGCCTATAAGCGCAAGCTGTCATGTTTCGCCATCTCACCCGATCACCAGAGTCGTAGATCATCTCAGTGTTCATGTCTTGACCATGCCACGTGGCCAAGCTATCCAGGTATTTACTTCTCTGCCTTTCTCTCGTTCTCTTCCTCTCGATCTTGCTAATTGTCACCAAGTTCTCCAATTTATTTATTCTCATAACGTGATCAAGCCGGTCTCCCTGGTCGAGGAGTTAGCAGCTTTCTCCGTAACCCCGAATACTCTCGTAGCCGTAGAAACTCAAACAAAAACAACTCCATAAGAAGCCAACGACGACGGTTTCCAAACCGTCATCTACGGCAGAAAAAGACAGTGGGCAGAGAGAAGAAATTCCTCAAGCAACAAAGACATAAAAGAAGAGGAGGAAAGATCTTCCCCTTCTCCTTCCAAACCATGCAAGAAAGCTGCTACAAAACAGAATGAAAACAGCGACAATGAAGGACCACTTTTTATCAACACTGACGAAGACACCGACGAAGACTACGAGGAGAACGAAAACCACAAAAATATTATCACAACCGAAGACAAAACCCAGAATTGAAGTACCACAGAAAAGATAAAGGTAATCACTTAAATTTAACCACCATGTTGTTTATTTAAATTTTTACAATGGCTGACGATTTATGTTTAATTAGCTTAAATATTCGTGGTATAAGAATGAAATTAAAACAAATAGTCACACTCATACACAAGCACAAGCCATATTTTCTTTTTTTACAAGAAACAAATATCCGAACAGACATTGAAGCAGCTGAATTGGTAACACGGCTAGGATTAAAAAACTCGTCATTCAGTTTGGCGGAAAGCAACACAGGGTCAGAGACAGCGATCTTACAAATTTCCGACACATGGACTATTTTTAGGTCACACAGGGACCCACATGGTAGGATTTGTACAGTTGAGGTAAAAAACGAGGCACACACGTACGCTATTGTTAACATACATGCACCAACAAACTACAATTATCAACCTCTATTTTATGAACAGTTAGACGACTTATTAACACAGACATACAGGGGACAAAATATTGTTCTTGCTGGTGATTTCAACTGTGTTCTTGAAGGAATGGATGTGGTAGGAGGTGAAGTAAGAACACAGCTGAGGAGGTCCGGCAAGGACAGCATACATCAACTGGACACACTGCTAAACATCATCAATACACACAACCTCACAGACGCATTCAGGCAAACACACCCCGACAGCAGAGAAACGACGTACACAAACAAAGCACACAACAGATCATCCAGATTTGACAGATTCTACACACCCGCAACGCACAACATCATAAAATCCCAACACCTACGACAAACACTAGACTTCACAGACCACAAAGGTATACTAGTACACATTAGCCCGAACAGCACAGACACGCAGCCACACAAGCGTTCACCTCATTGGAAGTTTAATTGCACACTTCTGAAAGACACACGATATGTAAAACATATGACACAGCTCATACACACTTACACAGACAATATACCGACTGAGAACATCACACAATACTGGGAGTTGCTAAAAAACACGATACGAAGTAGAACACAACATGTAGCAACCATGATCCACAAAGACAGACTAAGACAGGAGCGTATTATACAGACAGCCATACGACTAACAAAACAGACAGACAGAGATGCACTTCATTTACACACACTTGAAGCACAGCTAGAAGAACACCAACACCACAGATATGTGGGTGCTCTTCTCAGAACAAAGCTCAACACAATTACACAAGAGACAGTCAGTACACAGTACATTGCAATAGAGCAGAATATACAGCATAGGAGACAAATCAGCAAAATATCAGACATGCAGGGAAACATGCAGACAGAAAGACCACACATAGGGACCGCTTTCCAGCAACACTACACACATCTATTCACAGCAGAGGCAGTAGACACACAGATACAAAACAACTTCTTACAGTACACAAAGAAATTACCTGACACAGACAGAGAAACACTGGACACAGAACTGACACTGACAGACATAACACAGGCACTGAGCACACTAAACAAAGACAAAACTCCAGGACCAGACGGTTTGACAATAGAATTCTACCAACATTTCTTTCCTATCCTAGGCAATCTTGTCCTCAAAGTCTATCAGGAAGCCTTTGACAAACAACAATTACCTGAAAACTGTAACATGTCCTACATCACACTCATACGCAAAGACAACACCGACAAAACACAACTGAAGAACTACAGACTAATTTCCTTACTCAACACAGACTATAAGATACTCGCCAAATCACTCACCAACAAACTCAAACCTTTCATGCCAACACTCATACAACCCGACCAACAGTGCAGTGTCAAAGACAGAAATATACACAACCACAACCACCTCATTAGAGACATAATCAACTACACACATGGGAAAGACTGTCCATCCTCCATCTTGTCCTTGGATCAAGAGAAGGCTTTCGACAGAATTTCCCACACTTACCTGCATAGGACACTAGAACAATGTAACATAGGAGAGTACTACAGGCAGTGGATACATATATTGTACAAAAATCCTGAGAGCAAAGTGTTGGTGAACCATTCACTGACAGCTAGCTTCAGGCTCACGAGATCTGTAAGACAGGGATGTCCCTTATCACCACTACTGTATGTGCTCACCTTAGAGCCTTTACTAGAGAAGATAAGACAGGACATTAGTATTAAAGGAACCTTCCTGCATGGGATAGGAGAGCAGAAGCTCGTCGCTTATGCAGATGACACTGCCTTCTTTCCCACTAGCAACATCTCAATAAGGAACAAACTTCACACCTTTACCCATTTTGGAAAAAGCAGTGGAGCCAAAGTAAATATACAGAAATCACAAATAATGTGTCTAGGAAAGTGGAAACAAAAGTCTGATTTCCCTCCAGACCTGAGACACACAGACACCATGAAGCTGTATGTGATCACATTTCCATGTGATCCCACAAAAACACACAGACAGACATGGCACTCACTGACCGAACAGATCACAGATATGTTACATAGGTATAGGTACAAAACATCCACAATATTTGGTAGAAGCACAATAGTCAACACATACATAATACCCACAATATTATACTTAGCGACAGTACTAGACCCTCCCAAACAGACCGTCACAAACATAAACATACAAATCAGACGCTTCATCTTCACCAACACTACACAACATAAAACACAAAACACTCATACAGGACAAAAGACAAGGGGGGGATTGCACTACAGGACATTCACACAAAAATAGTGTCATTTAGAATCAGTCACATAGATAAAATCAACAGACATCCAGAACAACATAGATTAGCTTTATATTATATAGCACATAACATAAAACACGTCACACCTCTTAACAATGCAACTGCACACTACCAGGGAACACTGCCAACATTCTACCAGACATGCATACAGGCAATACAAGGACATGAACAGTTAATACAGCAAACAACACACACAATATACAAACATTTAGTTAGAGAGCAAGCACCATCACTCAAACTTAGGATTAAAAGAGGACACAAATACTTCATGTCTGACTTCACATGCACCTTTTCAAACCTACACAACAAACACATAACACCAAAAGCTAGGGAGATCACATATAGACTGTTATACAATATGACACTGACAACACAGACAGAAGCATACAAATTCAAACAAATATCACAGTTTCAGCTATGTAGAAATAACACAACAGAGACAGAGGAACACATTTATTATACATGTCCAACAATTACAGCCATACGCGCAACACACAAACACCTCATACAAACGCACACAGGCAAACAAACCGACATATATAAAGCAATTTTTCTCAACACTATACCAAAATCAGCAAAAGACATACATACAAAACTACTGACAGCTATTTCTTACTATAGATCTCTCATATGAACATGTAGAAACTCAGCCAGATACAAACACCGCACATATAACACACACTTAATATCATTTATGTACACGCACAAAATATCACAACTGTTTCCAGAGTAAATCATATGTATTCTTCATTATTGTATTACAAATTTGGTATACATGAGTGCGAGAAAGAAAGAAGAAACTGTGAGTGAATGGTGAGTGAATGATTATAAAATATCACATATGGTCATCGAGACCAATGAATAATCCCTCATGAAAAGATTTGTGGAAGTATAAATGCCTGTTTTATTTGCTTCAAATGATGATTTAACCCTTATAGATAAGGGGGAAAAAGGAGAAAAGAAAATCAACTCCTTCCATTCCAATGTATTAAATATTGGATGCTTGCTTTAAAAGCACTTGCTATGCTATACTACCATCATTACTAAGATTATCATTTTAGTAAATAGAATCAGATATCTATTATTATTATTATTATTATTATTATTATTATTATTATTATTATTATTATTATTATTATTATTATTATTATTATTACTATCATTATCATACCTTAATTTTCTTTGTACCATAAATGTTATAAGAATTATTGATATCATCATCATTATTTTACAACTTCATCTCCCTTGTGCCCGCTTTTGCTTATGGTTTTGTTGCCTTTGCTACTACCCCCACTGGTCGGTTCAAACATTTGTCCTGCCTGTACCATCATTAAGAGTGGTCATGTCCCTTTCCCTTTGTCACCCCCTTTGAATCATGTGAGTGAGTGTTAAATGAATGAATACAAAATCACATATGGTTACCAAACCAATGATACTGGAAAAATTTGTGTTAATACAAATGCTTGTTTATTTTTTCATAAAAAAAGAGAGAGAGCAAGGGGGGGGGGGGGGATGAATGAACCCTTACAGTTAAAGGAAAAAAAAACAAGGAGGAAAAATAACCAACTCCTTTTACTCCAACTATTATTAAAAACTGCAGTCTGCATTTGTATGTACCTACTATGCTATGTTAACACCATTCCAAAGAAAATCATCCTAGCAAATGGAATCACAATTTGTAAAAATGTTATAATGTTCATAACTATTATTACCATTGCTGTTTTTTTATATTGTCTGTTATTACCCTCAGTATGTCTCTTCTTGTCATTATTATTATTGTCATCACTAGTAATAAAACAAAAACCCTTTTCCCATGTGCCCCCCCCCCCATGCTCATGGTTGTTGTTGCCTTTGCTGATACCCACACCGGTTTGTTTCAAATATTTATCCTGCCTTTACCATCATTGCCCAGATAGTGGTTATGAAGGCATTGGTGGAGTGGAACAAATTGGTGAGAGGATGGCAAGGGAAACAAAAATGTAAAGATTTCCCCCTTTCCTTGTGTAACCCCCATTCACATGTAAATGTGTTCAAGAAATGGAATATGCAAATGGATAAATTTCCTATGTTGTAAACACAAAATATCACATATATCTCCAGAGTAAACACAAGTACTCTTCTTTCTGATTTTAAAATCTAGTACACACGAGAGCGAGAAAAAAACAAGAAGATGTGAGTGAAAAATGAATGAATGAATACAAAACCACATATGTTTACCAAACAATGAGATTGTAAAAATTCGTGCTAATACAGATGCTTGTTTTACTTTTTACAAAAAAGAGAGGAAAGGGAAAAAATGAATGAACCCTTACAATTAAGACCAAAAAAAAAAAAAAATAAGCAAGGAGAAAAAGATAACCAACTCCTTTTACTTCTACTATTATTGAACATTGCATGTTGCAATTATATGTACCTGCTATGCTATGCTAACACCATTCCTAGGAAAATCATTCTAGCAAATGGAATCACAGTCTTGGAAAGTGGGATCATTATCATAACAATTATTATCATTGCTGTTACTATCAGTACTGTTATCACCCTTAGTAGGTTAATGTTTGTCATCATTATTATTGATGTATTTGGTTTTATTTGCATTATTATTATAGTTACCAGTATGAATATATAACCTCATCTCCCATGTGACCCCCCCCCCTCCCTTGCTCATGGTTTGTTTGTTTGCCTTTGCTGATACAATCACCTTTTGGTTCCAAAAATTATCCTGCCTTTACCATCATTACCAGAGAGTGGTAATGAGAGCATTAGAGTGGTGGGTCCAAATGGGTGAGAGTGTGACAATGGAAACAAAAATGGAAAGGTTTATCCTTCTCCCTATCTACTCCCCTTCACATGTAAATATGCCCAATGAATAAAATATGCACACGTCACATACACGCCCACATGCAACGCTCCGTAAACACACCTACACAAATACTAAATACACAGAACGCATGCAACAACACAAACATTATAAATACGAACCACTGCCCTTTCTGCCTTGTAGACCCCGATACTGTTTACACCTTCCATTCCCACCATCTTGATACTGTTTGTTTGTTGATGCTGCTGCCACCATATCCGATCGGTTCAGACATTTTATACTGCCAGTTCCATCATTACCGAGTGGTGGTTATGGTATTGGAGATGTAGAGCCGACAGGAGAGGGAGGCGGCAGGGGAAATAATATCGGTGCACTATCATCATGCTGTTTGTTTTGTAAGGTTTTACCCTACAACAAATTCAATGTAGAAATGTTAAAATGTATAAAATATTTGTATATTTTGCGCATATGTCACCTACACATCCACATGCAAAGCTCTGTAAAAACACAAACAATACACTTTGCAACGATTTTAACACTCAATAAAAGTGTTAAAAAAATGACCTACTCGTGGTAACTCGAGAGATGGAATAAATCATTTTCTGTCATATTGGATTTCGATCTCCTCATCGAAGGGGTTCTATATCTACATGACTGGGGCTCGAGCGCACCACACCACCCACGCACGCACGCACACACACACACACACACATACACACACACACACACACTGGGACTCGAACCCAGATTCCCGGCGACTCGCCGTCGTTGAATGGGCTCGGAAGCGGTCGGGGGAAGCCGAGGCGGCCGGCGGAGGTACCTGTGGGCGGGGTGGTCGGTAGGGGTACCCCAGGACCGGAAGTAGTCATCACGACAACCGGAAGTGATCCAAGAAAATACCCGCCAATTTTTGAAAATATGTGGTCGCCGAAGGTTCCGCTTTTTGACGTCAGAGCGTAGGATCATGCCTTTTTATATAGTAAAATACTACGTCACCAGGACGATCCAGATCCTTAAATACTATGTCATTAGGACCTGACATACTACTTACTTGTAATTTACGTCCCCAAGTCAAGGACGATAGATCAACATTTTAGTCCAGCTGTCCGGTCTAGGGGTTGAATCCCTAACATTTGTATTATCACAACGGATGTTTAAGAACACGCGTTCTTACCCATTCGACCATGCTGACCTACACTATTGTTTAGTGTCCACTAATCTCTAATTCTTTCTTTTTATCACCTTGAGTGCCATTCAATACACGTGAGTTTACTACCCGTGAGTGATTTCAACATATAAATGGCGACAAGGTGATGGCAAGATATTCATTAATTCACTTTGTGAACCTTGCGGTGATAGTTTCTCTGGCAATGTGTTTTCTATCTGTGATTGCCAGCCAGACCTGCCCTGCGTAAATATCATACATGTGAAATACTGACGTTGCAGTTCAATTTCAGGGCAATTTAATTCCTGTACATGATGATGAAAATGATGATGATAAAATTAACGACGATGATGATGACAACTACAATACATGTTTATTCAATTTCAGCTTTTAACAGGAATGCACAGTTCATTTCCTTAATTGCGGTAACGGTCAACAGAGTTCTGGTTTTATTTTTTTAAAATATCCTCTAGCTGTTGTTCGTTTATTGACGACCGTAACATTATTCTACTTGAATAATTATCTTCCAGCCAGTCGGTTCTTAAAGAAATTTTAATGTTACCCGGTTGCGAGCTGGGAAAAATAAACACTTAAGAAACTGGAAGAGAACATGTGATCTTTTAAAGTGCAGAAAGATGTTTCTCAAACTGTGGTTTGTTTGGGATCTGCAGTTATCAAGTCTTGGCATTAAATATATTAGTCCTATTTTGAACACTCTCTTCAGCTCTGTAATCAATATAGCTTTTGAAAAGCTGCCGGCCCCGTGGCGAAGGCGTAACGGACGCAGTTTGTAATCCCACATACCCGCGTTTAAAACACAGCTGCGGGGGATTTGGCAGCAGACCGCCTTGCGTTCGTATTTTCCGCAATGGTTTGGGTGCCGGTCGTTCAGAAAACAATGACAAACTATTGAACGTAAACTTGCCAAGATATCACAACGGAAAATAAAACGCCGGTGTTGACTGCGACGTCATGTAAAGGATATGTAACTAACTTTATTTATTTATTTTTTGAAGAACTGATGTTTTCTTTCATGAGGCTATAATGTCAGTTCGCCTGTTTGATGGGCTGATGTGCCATCCTAGGTCTAGGTGTAATGGGCGGGATTCGGCATACATACATACAGGCACACCCACTGCTTAATGTGCCCATCCAAAGTAAACAGAGGCCCTTACATGTACTTGAACATTGATCGCTCACTGCGACAGACAATATAATACTGTTTAACCGGGGAGGCGTGGCTGAAATGTTACGGTGTCCGCCTCTAGCTCAGAAGTTGCGGGCTCAGGTCCCAGCATACGACTAGGAAGCCATACAAGATCCGTTGGTTTGTGTTTATAGCATACATCCACTCATCTCGTGCGTAGTCAAATCGGATACCTAACTGTATCGGATAAGGTCGAAAAACAGGAGGCCATGTGTGTAAGTTCTGGGCGTGAAAATCGCAAACAGTAGGCCACAAGACAGCTGTCCTGGCATCATTGTTAAGAAATAAAAGTAGACAGAGGTAATTGGCCTTGATGCAGCCCGTCTAGACTAGTCTAGTGGAGGTACACCTGGCACACACGCAGGATGAAGTCGGATAAACGAAGCACATATTAAGATGACGTACTCCTCTTTAAAGATGGACGAAGAAGAGGCAGAACATACTGCTTAACCACGGAACAATTGAACTATATGAACACATTTAATTATAAGTGAAGTAAATAAAATAAATAAAATAATTATCTCTCAAGGACAACAATCTACATCTATGCTTTATTGACTACACAAAGGCTTTCGATAAAGAGAGACATGTCGATATGATAAGGATCTTGAAGATCTCCAAACTGTTGGAAAAGACATTAGACTTGTTAAAAAACATATATTGGAAACAACAAGCTGCCATAAGAATTGATAATGAAGTAGGTCAATATCAGCCTATTAAGGGAGATGTGAGGCAGGGATGTGTAATGTCTCCAGATCTTTTTTCCCTGCACATTGAAAATATTTTCAGAAATATAGAAAATATGGAAGGAATCAACATTGGGGGACGATACATCAATAACATTAGATATGCAGATGATACAGTCTTGATTGTAGACAATGAACAGGACCTACAAAATTTAGTAGATGCGATTGTTACACACAGTGAACAACTAGGGTTAGAATTAAATTGTAAAAAGACACAGATTATGGTCGTCACTAGGAAGGACGAAATACCACAATGTAATATACACGTAAATGGTCATATGGACACATTCTTAAACAAGTGAATCGGTACAGCTATCTCGGAACAGTCATTACATCTGATGTGAGATGCCTTGAAGAGATTAGAACAAGAATTGCCATGGCGAAGGTAGCCTTTTGCAAGATGAAAACATACTGACCAATAAAAAGATATCAATTGAAACGAGATAAAAAAGTGGTGAAGTGCTATACAGAACGTGTACTTTAATATAGATGTGAAGCGTGGACAATGAGCAGACAAGCTGAAAAACATCTGATGGCTGTGGAAATGTGGTTTCTGAGGAAAATGCAAAGAATACCATGGACAGACAGAAAAATCAATGAACAAATCCTACAAGAAACAAATGAAGATCGTAAACTGATTAGAGACATTAGACGTAGACAGTCAAAATTTTTTGGGCATGTTATGAGAAGAAATGAATTGGAGAACTTGGTGACAACTGGCAAGATCGAAGGGAGGAGACCAAATGGAAGACCAAGAATTAAATACCTGGATGGCTTGGCAACGTGGCATGGTCGAGACAGAAACACGGAGCTGATCCACGACTCTGGTGATCAAGTGAAATGGCGAGTCATGACCACCTACGCTTTCCGACATGGCACATGATGGATGCATTTGTGGTGGACTCCGCCTCTTACAGTGTGTGCCCGAAAATATTCTAGGAGATAAGACGTAACATTTTCCACATCAACTTATCAAGCGCCATTGTTGAAGAAAACATGGACTTAGCAGAATATGCCCACTATGCCACTGATGACATCGAGATGTGTTCTTTACCCATTGTTGTGTTTACTGAGTTCTGTATTTCCTTGTCGTTATCCACATAGTGGGGACGTTAAATTTCAAGAGAACGAAAAAAGAAGAGAGAAGAAGAAGAAGAATCCATATATTGGACTGAACATTTTACATCTTTATACTTGATACAGCTTTACTCTTGTACTCAGAAGATTCAAGTTTACTATAAATAAAGTAACAAATGTTGACCCTCCTGATGATGAGATTCTTAGTGACCACGATATGGCACTGATGTCACTTAAGTTTAAACTAAAGAAAAAAAAAATACATGTTTTCGAATCAGAATTAGTTGGAATAAACTGACAATCCAGGAATATAAATGCTATCGCAACAGTCGAGGAAAATGTGCAGTTCAAATCCTTCTGGGGACAACTATTAACTCCATCACAGAGACAACGACATGCTGGCTCCTGGAATCAGCAGAAGAAATGCTTGACGAAAGAAGAAAAATAAACAATCAATGGGTCACAAATGATTTTCTGGACTTCTTCTTCTTCTTCTTCTTCTTCTTCTTCTTCTTCTTCTTCTTCTTCTTCTTCTTCTTCTTCTTCTTCTTCTTCTTCTTCTTCTTCTTCTTCTTCTTCTTCTTCTTCTTCTTCTTCTTCTTCTTCTTCTTCTTCTTCTTCTTCTTCTTCTTCTTCTTCTTCGTTCGCTTGAAATATGTCTATAACTGTATGAATTGAACTGTCTTTTTCAGTTCACTCAGCGGTCCATAGAGTTTATCTTCCACTGTCGTCTCTCTAGGCCAGAAGGTCTGCCTAGATATGTTATATTTTGGGCAGTCTTGGAGTATGTGCTCTGCTGTCTGCGACGCCAATCCACATGTGCACATGGCTGTTTCACCAATCTTGAATTTTGTATACATGCGGTAGCGTAATCTATTGTGCCTTGTTCTGAGGCGCAGAATAATGACTTGTTCTGGTCTGTCAATAACGTGGTAGTCATCTTGAGCAGGTTTTGGTGGCTTTCTGACTGATTTGATCATTCTTTTCTGTTGGTGGTATGTAACGGGCACATCAAGCTGTTCTTCTTTGGCTCCTTCCTTAGCCAATTGATCAGCTCAGTCGTTTCCGGGTACTCCACAGTGGGATAGTATCCACTGTATGGTGATCTTATGCTGACTGCTAAGTTAAGAAAGTAGTGTCCTTAGTACTGGCAATTTCCCAGACAGGAGCGCCTCGAGTACTGATTTTGCATCTGTCAATAGCACCACATGTTGTGTACCATTGCTGGTATTTAGTAATTTCTCTGTTGCTATCTTGATTGCCTCAATTTCAGCATCGTAGTTATGGCAGTACTTTTCTGTCGGTACTCTAGCTGTGTCCCTAGTATTATTTGGGTATTCTATGTACACTCCCGCTCCTCCATTTCGAACAGCATTTTGTGCTGACCCATCTGTGTAGACTCGGATCCAGAGGTCCTGTGGGTATTCTACATCAAGGAAGCTGAGAGTAGCTGTTCTGCGCTGCACACTGTTCTGTTCTTCCTTGTCAAATATTCCTCTCACTTTTGTCTGGATTTGTAATGATAGTCTATGCTCATCTTTCCATGGAGTTCGCTCTGGAATAGTTGTTAGGGGGATACCAACTGTGGGCAGATCGGAGGTTTCTCTGCAGAGTCGTTTGGCATGGTGGATAAAACTACTTCTTTTCAACCGCCCCATAGCTAGGTTTTCAAATCTGTCGTCATAGGGTGACCTGGCAAGCTGAGGAACTTTTCTGCTTGTATTAGCGTTTTCGTATCTCTGCGCTCACTCAGTGCTTGTGTCCTCCCCATCTTCTCCATTTCCCACTATTGGGGTTGATCTCATCCCTCCTGTGGTGACTCTAAGTGCGTGATTTTGCACTTTGTCCAGCTCTTGTAGTGTGGTTTTTGATGCCGAACACCACGCAGTTGACCCGTATTCCAGGTGTGGTCGTATGATCTGTTGATAAACTTTGCTAAGTATTTTCCCACTGGCTCCCCATGTGGTTCCATTTAGCTTTCTCAGGATGGCTATTTTCCTTCTGGCTTTTGCTACTGCTTTATTGATGTGCTTTTTCCATGTCAGCCTGCCATCAAATGATACTCCAAGGTATGTTGGTTCTTTAAATTCTCTTAGGGGTGTTCCATTTATCTGGATGGTCCCTGCCTTTTGTTTTGGAGAGAGGGTAAATAGGGCGGTGCTGCACTTGTCAGTGTTTATGCTGACACACCATCTATTTGCCCATGCAACAAATGTATCTACAGCTCTTTGTAGCAATCTGGTGGCCACTGATGCATGTTTATTTGTGCTCCATAGAACCAGGTCATCGGCGTACATTGCCGCTTTAATTCCATGCGGTAGATTAGCAACGAGATCATTGATGAAGATTAGAAAAAGTGTGGGGGACAAGACCCCGCCGTGGGGAACACCGTGACGCAGTAGTACTTTCTTGCTCTTTAGTCCGTCTATCTGTACTCGGGCTCTTCTGTTGTGCAAGTTTGCTTTCACCCATTTGTACATTCTTCCATTGACTTTGCAGTTTCTCAGTTTATTCATCAGACCTTCTTTCCAGACTTTGTCAAAGTCTTTCTTCAAATCTATCCATGCCGCAAGCACCAGCTTCTTCTCTTGGAATGCATCCTCAATTTCTTGAGAGAGGTAGGTTGTGTGATCTTCCGTAGAGTAGCACTGCCTAAAGCCAGCTTGCTGTGGCACAAGGATGTTTTTACTTTCAATGTACCACTGCAGTCTGTGATTGATGATGCGCTCCAGTGGTTTGCAGAGACAGCTGGTGAGGCTAATTGGTCTGTAGCTAGAGGCAATGGAACTATCTTTCCCTGATTTTAAGAGGGGTATCATGATTGCTTCTCTCCAGGCTTGCGGAACACTGTGTCATAATCTCCCCATTCGTTCTACCGCGTCGTCGTCTATGACGCCTCGCGAATACAGCCAGGGGCCTACCAGTGAGCGACGCTAACCACAATGTGTCAGGAAGGGCCAGTTGCTGAACGCATGGGAGACATGATCTCCACGCAGTGACGCAGGCCCGCGTAGTGAGACTCAGAGCGTGTAGCCGGCAGACGGCTTGGGAGTGTTGGCGAAGACAGACGTGTTTGAATTAGGCTCGTATGTATGAACGCCATAGAGAGAACGCCTGCGAGAAGATATGACTGTGCGCCTGTGAGTTCGGTAGTAGTATATTGATATATGTATTGAATGTATTATTGTATTGTCATTGCAATTGTATGATACATGTAATTGTTGCGACGAGTGAGATGTGTGAATAAAGTGTTTGCATTGTAAGTGAAGTTGGTCACGTTAAGTCATTCTGTGACCGTGTTTTGTATCACACTTGTTGGTATGTACGAGCCAGTGTCATTGCTGTAAGCAAGACGCTGACAAGTGTGAACGTGGGTGCTTTCGTCCGGTTTTTTGAACAGTTTGAACGGAAATGCATCGTCCATATTGGATTATTTGAAACATGAGTGTGTCATCCATCTTGAATCAGTTGTAAAATAGGATTGAAAGTGTATGTAAGCGGAAAGTTTTGGGAAGAAAGTAACAAGGAAAGAAAGTGTTTGAATGTTTTGAACGGACGACAGTACGACTAACAAACATACTTGACAGCACACAAACCCACAAAACTTAGTTGACAACGCATACACCACATAAACATACATGTCTTAATATCTTCTTATTCCAAAAGCAACAGGATTTTTGTTGTGTCATCCGAAGTGACTCCGAAGCCATTTTTCCGAGTAACGTTTAGGCAGCCATCCTCTGGAACAGTTCTCCATCGTTCTCCAGAGCTCCAAAGATCACTTAAGTATTATTTTTTTCACATATACTTTTGTGTGTAGGCTTAGGCACAGGTTGTATTTGATAAATCCTGTACAAATTATTTACTAACACCTTAAGTAATTTTTTGAGTACATTCATTGTATTTCATACATTTCATCATGTCTACATTGAATGATTTCATCGAATCTGGTTTGAAAAAAAAGTTAACGGGTGATGAGTTGACTAAATGGAGTGAGACAAAGTATGCAGAGTATATTACCTTGCAGGAGAAAGAGAGAGAATGCGAAAACAGAGCGGCTGAGAGAGAGAGAGAGAGAGAGAGAGAGAGAGAGAGAGAGAGAGAGAGAGAGAGAGAGAGAGAGAGAGAGAGAGAGAGAGTTAAGAAAGGCAGAATTAGATGCCAAAACTAAACAGGCAGAATTAGAGGCTAAAAAGGCAGAAACAGAGGCCGAAATAAAGAAAGCTGAGATCTTAGCCCAGAGCAAGAGAGAAAAACTTGAAATGAATGCAAGAACGAAGAATAAATAACTTGAAATGAATGCAAGAACGAAGAAAGAAGAATTTGAAATGCAACTGAAAATTAAACAGTTGGAGGCTGACACATCAGTAGAGAGAGATTCTCGAAAGTCAGAAAGACTAGAAAAAGAGAATCAGTACAAAAAGTACCAAGGGACTGTGAAAAAATTCACCACTGGGGACTGCATTGCAGCATTTACCCAGAATTTTGAAACGATAATGGAGCATTATCAGATCCGACTGAGTGGAACATAATATATATGAGGAGTCTTTCTGGGGAACCTCTGAAAGTGATAGAGACCATTCCCAAAGATGTGAGGAAAGATTACCAGTATATTAAATCCAAAATCATTTCACATTTCCTGTTAGATGAAGCAGGCTACAGAGAACAGTTTAGCAAGTTAGCTCCAAAACCAACGCAAACTTTCTCTGACTACATCTCAGTAGTAGAGGATGTATTTAGCGAATGGCTTTCATCAGCCAAAGTAAATAGTTTAGATAAATTGAAAGATCTCATTGTAAGAGATAAGAACATTTCATCTTTACCACCACCATTTTCTAAGTTCCTGAAAGAATGTGAGTGTGAGAGTGTGCAACATATTGAGAAACGAGGGTCGGCTTATTTTACAGCCAACAAACATTGTTTCAGTAGTGGATTGACTGACATCGAGTTTGTAGCAGCCGCTACCTATGACAGAACGACGTCAGGTCCCTATGTTAACAAGAAACCCTTTAAACAATCTGTTGAGAAGTATTATCAATGCAGATATTGTCATCTGTCACATAACGAAAATGATATGTGTGACAAACATCCTGGGTACCTTACATACTTGCAAAACTATATAGATAAGCAAGATAAGGAGCGAAAGAGCTACAAACGACTAACGAAATGCTTCCTTTGCAAAGTGTATGGCCACTGGCGTCATGCTTGTAAAGGCAAACAAATGACTAGAAAGGCTAATGCAGCCATGTTCGATATCTCTTCCTCAGATGAAGAAACATGTGAAAATCATCCTGTAAATGCAGCACAGGCCATTGCTGTATTCCATCTTAATAAATGTACCATATGTGATCGTTTTCATGAAGATGGCCTACTAACATGCGGCCATGCAATACCTATTGCCAATGGAGAAGCTAATTTGGTAATAAACTTCAGAGGTAAACTTAACATCCACCACGGATTTGTAAATGGCAAAGCTGCCACTGTCCTACGTGATAGTGGATGTACTCTCATTGGTCTAAAGAGAGACTTTAGTGTACCTACAGATTATACTGGCAAACATGTTACATGCAGAACTTTCTCAGGTAACATCGAGAAATACCCACTTGCATGGGCATATATTGACACCCCATTCCTCACAGGAAAAGTTAAATGCGCAGCATTATCCAACCCATGTTGCGACATAATTGTTGGGAACCTTCCTGAGGTAAATGACATGCCACATGACAGTCCAACATCATCTGTTCAATGTATAGTTGATAATACTGTATCATCTTCAACTGACCATACTGTTGAAAATTTATTGTCACCTGTAATTGATTGTATGTTTGCCAATTCATTGACATCATCACATGAATGTATTGATATGAATGTAACACCACCATGTCATGTTTTTGATAGTGTGAATGCAGTAACTAGATCTGCTGCCAAAGTGCAAGATCAAATTGATCAGACTGAGGCTTTGGAAATGTTAATCCCAGTGATATTACCCCCGAAAATCATGAGAGAGAATTTCATAACAGCTCAAAACGCTGATTTATCTTTGCACAAGTATTTTAATCTTATAGGCCAAAAGCCAAGACTGACTAAACATGCTAGATGGCATTTTGCACTGAAAGGCGGTATCCTTACACGGTACTATACCAAAGGTACCAGCACCACAGAGCAAACAGTGTTTCCAACAGAACACCGTAAGCAAGCATTACATCTAGCACAAGATATACTCTTTGCAGTGCATATGGCTTATTCGAACACTAGATCACGATAACTTAATCAGTTCTACTGGCCCAAATTCTGCAGTGATATCAAGCAATATTGCTCACTTTTGACATATGCCAGAAGATTGTTAAAAAGGGTAAACACCCGCAAGCAGAGTTACAAATTACAGATCTAGCAAGTAGACTTTTTGAAAAGATATCTGTTGATATTGTAGGTCCTCTTAACCACGTAACATCGAGAGGGAATAAGTTTATAATAACAATAATTGACCTCTGCAGTAGATGGTCTGAGGCGATTGCCTTAAGAACATAACTGCTAAGGATGTTATGGAAGTTTTCTTCCATATTTTTTCTAGAGTAGGGTTTTCTGATACCATTCTCTCAGATCGTGGGAGCCAGTTCATAGCTGCAGCCACTCAAGCCTTTACCAGAATGTTAGGGGTAAAGCAATGCTTTAACAGCCCATACCACCTTCATTCGACAGGAGATATAGAGAAGATGAATGGAGATCTCAAGCATATGTTATCAAAAGTAACCCAGGAACACCCTGAAGACTGGGATACGTATTTACCTGCCATACTATTTGCATATCGCGAAGTACCTCATTCCAGTACAGGTTTCTCACCATTTGAACTTGTATATGTTGCCAAACCACGCGGACCATTATCTATGTACCATTCTATGTTAACTGGAAGTATAACTATTCATAAACCAGTATCATCATATGAACATGTCACATCATTGCGGGATAGGATAATGAAATCTTGCGTGTTAGATGAAGAAGCACTAAAACAATCTGGTGCTATTTACAGACAGATGTTGATCCAACGACTAAACTAATTAACTAAACTAACAGACAGTATGCCAACAGAAGAAATAGGACAATAACATTGACACCTGGACAGGACGTACTACTTCTGTTGCCAAGCGACAGACATCTCTTGACAGACTCATGACAAGGACCGTATAAGGTACTGAGACAAATCTCGACTGTTGACTACGAAATAGCAGTGAAAGACAAACATAAAATATTTCACATCAACATGCTAAAACCGTACTACAACAGAGACGGGGACCAAAACGTGACAGTAGCAAGCACAACGATAGTGGACTACACAGACGATGACGAGACCGACGAAATACCGCAACAAACAAGCTGCACGACTTCAAGACAAATCCTAATCTGACCCAGACAGAGACTGACAGTTGCAGACAACTGTTACAAGACGGCGACATTTGTACGGAAGACGAAACTTCTTCTGACACACCGGTTAACAACGTTACATCAGACATTCGACCGTATCAGACAACACGAAATGACAGACAAACCATCTAAAGTCAACATAGCCTACCAAGAAATTTCAATTTTGGATTGTAAAATTTGGAATGGCTTTTTCATGACTGACGATAACATCATATCAATAATTATTAAAATTGTCGCTTCCCACGACAAAGAATTCAAAAATGTCCATGGTCTGTTAAATGATTACAGACAGTTTAGATCAAAATTTTGCCATATGCACGGAGTGTTTCACTAACCTATTAACAAAATTGTACACAACGAATGCCTAAGACCTGCATTTACAAAAGTATTGTATTATTTTTCCAAATCCCATTCTTAAATTACCAAAACTTGTGTATTATTTTCAGATTAACAACGGACACGAGCTCCGTAGCGATTGGGGCAGTACTTTTACAACATCACGACCCAAATTCTCCACCCAGTTTACTCGGTGAGAACACATGTCGTAAGTAGAGACAGACAATAGTCCGTTGAAAATCATTACTACAGAAACGTCTACCAACCACAGAGTGGCAATATGGTCACTGTGATTGCAAGATTTCAGTTTCGAAGTCAGGCATACTCTGGCACCGATAATACGATTGCTGATCTTCTATCACGATGTTCTTGCGACACACCCATAAGCCAAATGGTGTCTGAGCGAACACAGCAGATGAATGAAAAATCTGCAGAGTAAGATAACGCTCAGCAACACAGCGCACTATGAAATGTTTTTCAGTAACGCTGTACAGATTATGTGATAGGGACTACGTCCCATGTAAATATAGTGTATATATACTTTATAATTATAGTAATGCATGTGATGAATACTTGTGTGTATGTGTTAGAAAGGAAACATTATTTTAAATTATATAGAAACATTGTTACGAACAGTGCTACAGGAGGTCAAGACTTACTTCACTAGAACTGTGAAAATATCCGTAGTACCAGCAACGCAGAAAGTTCAGACGTATTTTAACCAGTGCGAGAGAGACTGTGACATCTGAGTTCCACAGAACAACACCGTGAAAGAAAGAGTTAATCCAACAGCTGTACTTAAGAACTGTATCCCCCGTTCCTTTCGGTAATATCCAGATGAAATAACTTTGTGCTGTGTATTTCCGGTGTTTATTAAATTTATTCGAAAAGTAGCAGACTATAATGTCATCCTCACAAAGAGTTGACGATGTATTTAAACTTTGTGAGCTGAAACATTACATATGAAATTTGTATGTAAGGATTTTGATAGAATGGGATCTGAGAATCATAACTTGATTCACTTGTTCACAATAGTGACATTTAGTTAGCTATTGTCAATAAGCATCAATCTATGACGCTTAGAAATATAGTTTCTAATGTAATTTATTTTCTTTGATAGCATGTTGAAATTACCCCCTATTAATTTTGTATTTGTTTCAAGGGAAACAATTGAAATTTGTAATAATGTGTAACATGTGTAAAAGCCATTTTCAAGTTGCCAGGTTGATGACACATCAAGATGACGTCACCTGTGCATGGTATTAATTACCCAAGTTGTAGACCTTCATAAGACTCTCCAACCAAATGAGGTTGAGGTCAAATGTTGGAGTCATCTTATATGAAGACGACTCGCAGTCTGACATATGGTTTTTTTTTCAATTTTTCTTTATCTGTCGAGAGGTAGTTGCGAGTTCGCTGAACAGCTACCGGGCTGGCTGTGTCATATTACAACTAAAGGTAATAACCCATCGAGTGGATTGTACTTGATGAGTGTTGCTTCTTAGCAGCATTGATAAATGAGTGGATATAACTTACAATTATTTGCACATTTCAAAGGTGAACTAAAGTGTCAAGTCAGACGACAATTAATGGGTCGATTCTGACAAGTTGAGTAAATAAACCATATATGTATATAGAGTACATGAAAGGCAAAAGTCCTTTCATGAAATGGAAAGGGGGAGACTGTCATAATCTCCCCATTAGTTCTACCGCTTCGTCGTCTATGACGCCTGGCGAATACAGCCAGGGGCCTACCAGTGAGCGACGCTAACCACAATGTGTCAGGAAGGGCCAGTCGATGAACGCATGGGAGACATGATCTCCACGCAGTGACGCAGGCCCGAGTAGTGAGACTCAGAGCGTGTAGCTGGCAGACGGCTTGGGAGTGTTGACGAAGACAGACGTATTTTAATGAGGCTCGTATGTATGAACGCCATAGAGAGAACGCCTGTGAGAAGATATGACTGTGCGCCTGTGAGTTGGGTAGTAGTATATTGACATACGTATTGAATGTAATATTGCATTGTCATTGCAATTGTATGATACATGTAATTGTTGCGACGAGTGAGATGTGTGAATAAAGTGTTTGCATTGTAAGTGTAGTTCGTCACGTTAAGTCATTTTGTGACCGTGTTTTGTATCACACTTGTTGGTATGTACGAGGCAGTGTCATTGCTGTAAGCAAGACGCTGACACACTGCCTAAGGTCCAACTGTTATTGAAGATTTGCAACAGCTTTGCTTTGGCCTCTGTTTCTAGGTCCCTGATCATTTCATTGGAGATACCATCAGCTCCTAGTGACTTTCTCATTTTCAGTTTTGATATGGCTAGCTCCAGTTCACTGATTGTGATGGGTGCCTCCAGAACCTCATGTATTATTTCCTTCTGTCCTGTATGTTGCCGTTTCTCTCGAATCGCTTGTTGTTTCTCTGGACTAATTTTGATATTGTTATCTTGTCCGAATGAGTCAGCAAAATGGTCAACTGCTTGCTTTCTTGTTAAGATGTTTCCATCTTTATGTAGTGCAATTTTTGAGTTTCTCCCTGTGCCCTCATCGTTAAGTTGTTTTATTAGCTTCCACCATTTCCTTGTGTCTCTTTCAAAGTTCAGAGACTGTTTTTTTCCTGCCAGCTTTTCCGTCTAGCCTGCAGCTTGGCCCTTTGAAATTTAGCTTTTGCGTGCTGGGATTTATTGTGATGCTCTTGGCTGGGTGTGGCCTCTGCTTGCTTTCTACACACTTCCACATCATTATGCAACTGTTCCAGTTCACTACTCCAGTAGGGTTTATATTGTTTACGGGCTCCTCTTGGTACTGTTTCTCGCGCTGCCTGTAGTATGCATTTCCCAAACTCTTCAACTACTTTATATATGTCTTTCTCAGTGTTCAGGTTTCTAACCAGTATGCTGGTGTGATTCTTGTACATTGCCCAGTCTGCTTTCTTGTGGTTCCACCTCGAGAGGGTGCTGCTTTCACTTACAAGCTCATTTTCTACAGTTAGAAAGACTGGCTGATGGTCACTGTCACCAAGTTGTTTCCAAACAATTCGTGTAATGTTCCACTCCAGATCAGGTGAATGAAAAGCCAGGTCAGGTGTAGTTGTAGTGTGCCATGATCTCGATTAGAAAGTATGTGGGTCGGACGGCCTGTTAACCAAGATGAATCTATTCTCATCCTGCCAGTCTTCCAGTCTCTCCTCTCTGGTCCATATGATCATAGCCCCAACTCTGCAAGTGGCTGTTGAAATCGCCACACACAATCATTTTTTCTGTTAATGGTAGTGTGTCCAGTGCCTGTGGGCGGTCATTTGGACAGTAGTAATTGATCAGATGTAGGTCTGTGTAGCCTGTTTTAAGTTTAAGTGTCTGATACTCAGTCCCTTCCATGTAGACTTCGATTTGGGAAGCAATGATGTTATTTTTTACAAGGGTAAGTATCCCACCTTTTCGCCTGTTCTTTCGGTCAGATCGTTAACACTGGTAGCCTCTGATTGTGAAGGCTATATTTTCGTTGAGGTGAGTTCATTGTAAGCAACATATGCTTACTTTTTATTGGTCCAGGATGTTTTCTAATTCAATTTTTTTTGTTGCTGACTACCTCCGTATTCTAGTGCATTATAAGTCTTTGTTTAGTATGGCCAGCCGTTCTATTCTCATGTCCCCTGGCTCCACAGGACATCTGAGAATGACCTCCAGTAGTTGGAGTTGGACCCTTTCGAGACATAGGGCCCGGCACTGCACCTGCCTGGGGGTCCAAAGCAGGGCGAGCACCATAACATTTAGCAGTAGTCGACATATTCCATTTTGCATAATTGCGTGGCATCCTGATTTCTGTGGTGCGCCTCCTGGCTGGTTGCCTCCGTCTTCAGCACCTTTCCTTTGCTAGAGCAGACTGTGGTCTCACTCGAGTTAGATGTGTACACACGCACACACGTGTCTGCACATGCATGTATGTGTATACACATCTAGAGCACAGTGGTTATTTTTCGGCGCCAGAAAATCTCCGTCGCCCCTTCTCCTGTTAGTAGAAACAGTTCCGCCACGTGAAGGCCAGGAGTTGGACTTTTGCTGCATAGGTTATGTATTCACGAGCCATTGGGGTATTTATGCAATGTTGGGCGCTCACCCCAACACTGCGCCCCGGCTACATACAGCAACATTTGGAACCATTTTCTGGACTCATGCAAAACAAAGCGGGAACTGAAAAAAAGATTAAGAAAGAGAATCCCGAAACACCATGGCAACATAGCACTGTGAACAGAAGTATTATAAAGAGAATGAACAAGGCCAAGGAAAAATGGTGAAACGACAATTGTGAGATCATTAATTCAGAGTTATCGGCAAGCAATAGCTAGGCAGCTTTTGACAGATTAAGAAGATTAGCAAAACCACAACAACCCAGGATAACTGTCATGGAAGATAAAAATGAACATTACTCACCGAAAAGTCATCTTTAATGAGCGGATGGATAGAACAATGTAAAGAATTACCATCATCAACATTATAGTGCCTCCAACCAACTAACGGCAGCGTTTGTGCATCTCCACACACTCTGTCCTTGGTGCCCCCGATCAATTATATTGATGTTATTTCTCCATGTCAACAACGCAGTACACCCAGCATCATTTCCCGTAACATTTACCATGACATATCCACGTGTCGCGACACTTTCCAATACCTCTAGTCTCATAACAAGACTGCTTTTGTCCTTCATATATTTGTATATAATATTCTAGTTTCCACACCATAGGCGAAATACAACTCCAGAAAACTTTTTATTATGCACCCAGTAAAACATCTTAGAACGATGACTTACTCAACAAGATACAATATCTCAACTCTAATTGGGCTCGCCTACATAACACATAAATAATACATCATGTAGGTCCCCCCCCCCCCCCCCATTTCCGGAGCCAAAAGAGGTTGCTCCGGTGAGTATTTTCTTATATAGCACCATGTAACGTAAAGCCCTCCTGTAAAAATCGGCTCCGGATTGAGAATCCGGAACCAGAGGGATATAACTAACGAATAACCGTTTTTTTGGGACAAAATTACATCCCTTTAATAATTCTAAATGCTGACCGTCGGTGTGTGTGTGTGTGTGTGTGTGTGTGTGTGCGTGTGGATGAGGGGGGGGAGGGAGGGACGGGGTAGGCCGACTTGGAGGTGCAGGGGTGGAATCTGGGGTGCTGGAGCGTGGGGTTGGGCAAGGGGGTTCGAACCTTCTAGCCGCGACGGGCGTCACAGGAAAACCATTATTAGTAAAAATGTAAATATGGCTGGTATATGGTCTGTAGAGGGCCGTAGTGGCTTATACACTATCATTATACGGGTTACAAATGGAAACATAAAAAAAAATTAAAGATGGCGGGTAGTATTGGTTGTAGTTTGTATGGTTTAGTGAAATTCGTTGTTAAAGGGTGGTTAGCGGTTATTAATGATCTGTAGAGAGAGAGAGCCGTAGTGGTTTATTCACTATCATCAAAAGAGACTGCACACAATACAGAGGCATTTCACTGTTGAGTCATACTGGGAACATATTTTGCTAAATTCTTGAAAAAAGATTAAGAACTATTAAGAACCCCAGCTAAGCGAAACACAACTTGGATGTAGGAAAAACAAAAGATGCACAGATGCCATTTTTTCTCTTAGACAACTTACAGAAAAATCAATCGAATTCAATGAAACACTCTACTTAGCCTTTGTCGACCAAGAAAAGGCATTTGATAGAGTATATAGAAACAAGCTGTGGGAAATCCTTAAACAATGTTGAGTGAGTACACATCTAATGAACCTATGTTAAGCTTATACAACAACAATGAATGCATAGTGAGAGCAACTGGAGGACACTCAGAACCCTTCACCATAAGATCCGGAGTACGACAAAGTTGTGTCCCGTCCCCTCTCTTGTTTATAACATATATAGACAACATATGGAAAGAAACCAGCCAAACAGAGACCGCAAGAACATCGCTTGACAAAACACAGAAGAAGAACCATCTGCAAATCCAACCATTAGAGAACTCCTGTTTACGGATGACCAAGCACTAATAGCAAAATCAGAAGCTGAATTACAAGACCACATGAATAGTCTAAACGAAATGTGTAGGGAACATAACATGAAAACTAGCACAAGTAAAACAGAGGTACTGACTATAACTAAAGAAGAACAAGCAACAACGATGTATCTAAACGAACATCCCTTGAAACAAGTAAAGAGTTTAAAGTACCTAGGAAGTATAATATCAAATGGCAAATCAGAAGACGAGATCGAAAATAGATGCAATAAGGCAAATCAACTCATTGGACAAATGGCATTAATACTAAAGAACAAACATGTATCAATAACTACAAAGAAAGCACTTTACAACACAGTCTTCCTACCAACTCTATGTTACCAATGCCAAACCTGGACAATGACAGAAAAAGAGAAAATAAAAATCACAACAACGGAAATGAGATTCCTGAGAAGAATACTCAATGTATCAAGAAGAGATAATATCAGAAATAAAGAAATCAGGACTAAAGGAGAGTTATAGCAGCACTCGATTTTATTAGAAAGCAGCAAGTCAAATGATTTGGCCATGCAAGTAGGTTACCAACTAACAGTATACCGCAACAAGCAATGATGCAGAGACCAGAGGGAAACAGAGGAAGAGGCCGACCACGTAAACGATGGACGCAAGAAATAACTGAGTCCATGGGAATATCGATACATGAAGCCCATAAGCGGACACTCTCCCGCTGTTTATACTTTAACTCGACACCGCAGGGTACAAGAGGAACATGATGTGATGAGATGAGATCATACGTGTTATAAATAAAAACCTTAAAAAGCAAAGATGGTTGGTAGTATTGTTTGTAGTTGGTATGGTTCAGTGTCATTCGTTGTTATTGGATGGGTAATGGTTATTAGTGATCTGTATAGGGTCGTAGTAGTTTAAAAAATATCATCATACTAGTTACAGCTCTTCAAAAGAAAACCATAAAAAGTAAAGATAATGGCTATTAGTGGGTGTTGTTGTTGGGATGTGTGTGCATATGTGTGTGTGAGCGGGTGTGGTAGGGTTACAGTACTCATAAATTACACGTATGTTTAAAAGTTAGTAGTATGGCATGTTGTTATCCAATCGTATATCTGGATCGCCTCCGAACCCAAAAAGTCTGTATCACAGCCGCTTATGTGTCGTCACAACAAACCTTAAGGAGATGAATCTTCATATGCCGCGAGTGAGGATACTTAACTACTACCGGTTTTGTATATTTAAAAAGCTAAATTTTCCTTATTAAAGGTAATATTATGTACGAGGTAATATTGACAATAGTATTTATGTTGTGTAAAGTGAAAAGTAAAGATGATGACACGGGCTAGGAGGTCTACCATCAACAACTTAGAGGCATATTTGCGATTCCGATCGTCAGAAGTTCATAAATATATTTGTTGTTTTATAATGGTTGTTAATACTGTCTACTGTGGATGATGACTTAAACACTATCATTATAACATTGGTGGTACGTTAGAGATATAACCCTCGTCCTCGGGCTGTGTGATGGTTTACAACCAGTAACATGGTCAAATGTTTAAGGGATGCATCTCGACACGTGAATAATGGCTACAATCTGAGCACGTTGGAGCGCTGCTGCCTGTCAGATGCATAAGGATACATCCGGCACACGTGAGTAATGGATATACCCGGGAAACGTGGGGTGTTTCTTCCGGGTACACGTTTAAGGGATACATCCGCACACATAATTAATGGCTACGACAAGACCACGTAGAAACAACACATGCAACCGAACACATGTATAAGAGTACATCAGGTCAAAGATGGCGTTGCACCCGGTCAGATGCATAAGGATACATTCGGAACACGTGGCTAATGGCTATAACTGAACCCCGTGGGTGCGTTACATATAGCCGGCCACATGCGTAAGGATACAGCTTGGACATGTGGGTAATGGTTACATACGGTTAAATGTGGCGTTGCTCCCTGTCACATGTCTAAGGGTACATACGAGAATCGTGGTTAAAAGGGGTACTAAAGAACGATGGTGCTCTGTCTGTTGTCGAACCAGGGGAACTAACTCGTGATGAACACCATGTATGGAAGTGATTCCATTACCTCGTAAACAGCGCATCCGATCTCTAACATGGTATCCCTTCTCTCTCTTTTTTTATAAACCCGTTAGAGTGGACCACCGAGTAGCACCAAAGGACATGAAACTACTACCACGACTTCAATACAACAAAAGGCAGTTTTAAATATAATATAAGCAACTATAACCATTTCACCGCAGTGTCCGACTAAGCCTTTCTCATAGTCATAGAGCGGTCTGTGAGCGCCTACGCTAGGCTAGAGGAAGACGTATATGTACGTAACAGCCAGCGGTCATACACGGACGCGTGTTTAGCTCATTTTATCAGCTGTATATATACGTACACAGATCCGGATCGATCTTAGGCATCTCATGTAACATGAAACTTCACGAGCTGGCATGACCAGCGAAGTTGTCACGATTCAAATCAAGCATTTTACAATGTCATTACCTCAATGTCTGCCCATAGGGTCTTTACATCTTTCCCCAGAAACCTATTTCCAGTGCCAATATATGTTTTTCAAGATGTCTGCTCATTGTTTTACATTTCACATCCAGACAAAAGTACACATTCGATGTATCAATTCAACATTCAAATAAGAAAATATGATAGTTAAATTATTAAAAATGTTAATAAAATACAGAAATATAGTGACCAAAGTTTTAAAAAAGAGGAAGATTTGTTAGCCAAACTAATAAGACTCTTGGCCAAAATAAGAATTATCTCAACCAAGCATATAAAAAGTAGGAATAATTATAGCCAAATCAACTAAAACGTTGAACACAATAGGAAATATCTGAACCAAACTTATAAATATGTCAACCGAAATTAGAAAATATTTTAGCCAAATGGGAAATATTCGAACAAGGCAAGAAATATTACGTCCAAATTTATTTTTAAAAAAGTAAGAAATAATGTAAACAAAATGGGAAAAATATTGGTCAAACTTATAAATATCGCGTTCAAACTTATAAAATGTAGGAAAATCTGTTAGCCAAATGTGAAAAATAATTTTCAAATACAGTAATATCTCGGCCAAACTTATAAAGAGTCGGAAAATTTGTTACCTAAATTATTAAAAATGATGGTCAAATACAAAAATATCTTGATCAAACTTATAAAAAGTAAGAAAATGTGTTAGCCAAATAGGAAAAATATTGGCCCAGTAAAGACATATCTCGGCCAAACTTATAAAAAGCTCGTCCAAACTTTTGAAAAGTAGGAAACGTTGTTAACCAACAATATGCCATACTACTAACTTTCACACATGCGTGACATTTATGAGTACTGTAACCCTACCACACCCACCCACACGCATATGTACACATATCCCAACCACTACACCCACTATTTGCCATCATCATTAATTTTTAAGATTTTCATGTGAAGAGCTATAACCTGTATGGTGATGGATTTTAAACCACTACGACCCTCTACAGATCACTAATAACCGCTACCCATCACTTAACAACTTATGCCACTAAGCCATACCCACTACAACTAATACTACCGACAATCTTTACTTTATAAGTTTTCATTTGTAACCCGTATTATGAAGGTGTTTAAATCACTACGACCCTCTACAGATTCTTAATAACCGCTACCCACCCATTAATATCAAATTTCCACTAAACCATACCCACTACACCCAATACTACCCGCAATCTCTAATTTTTTTGTAAGCTTTTCATCTTTAACCCTGTATGATGATATTGTATAAGCCACTATTGCCCTCTAAAGACCACATACCCGCTATATTTATATTTTTACTTATTACGGTTTTCCAATAACGCCCGTCACGGCTCGAAGGTTCGAACCCCCTTGCCCAACCCCATGCACCTGCACCCCAGCTTCCATCCGTGCACCCCCATCCCTGCTCACCCACCCCTGTACACCCACGTCGGCCTACCGCGCCCCCCGAGAGTAGCGCGAGAGAGCGGTACTCAAATTGGAGACAGGCCCAGACTAGCTGAAAGCGATAATTAGCAAGTCGTTCGAAAGATAACACAGTACATTGACACCACTGATGGCGACTTGGCTTGGGGGTGAACAGTTACCGAACTACTCTTCCCTGGGGAGAAAGATGTTATCGTTATAAGTTAGTCCTTGCTATGAAAACGTTAAGTAACACCACTTTACATATCATTCAGACATCTTAGGGGTGTAGAGAAAGGCCCATATTTTGGGGGACATGACCACGACTCTGGTGATCGAGTGAGATGGCAGAACATGACCGCCCACGCTTACCGGCATGGCACATGATGGATGGATGGATGGACGCAAACGAGGGGTGATTTTGGTCAAAATGACGCCGCCTACCGTGATTTTTTTCCACATTAATCTCTCAGTATTTTATTAACCTGGATCGATACATGAGCTGTATTGTTTGTGAGGGCTACTGTCGTTAGTTTGGGTTTATCCATAAACCAGTAGGCGAGAACGCTAACAATAAATATAGTGCTCTTTCCACAGAGTGCATATGGATCTCCAACACGTTCTGTCTCTGGCTATGGTTGACACTTACAGATTGCTTTTCGTCCATCTCCTTGCTTGTATCATTGCCTACGCTGTGTCCATTTTCCTAAAAAAAAAACACACACACACACACACACACACACACACACACACACACACACACACACACACACACACACACACACACACACACACACACACACACACACACACACACACACACACACACACACACACACACACACACAGAGCCGGTCAGCTTTTAGAATGATTATAGGGATGTGATATTACAACAAAAAAAAACCGGTTTTTCATGAGTTATATCCCTTTAGCTCCGGATTCTCAATCCGGAGCCGATTATGACCGGAGCGCGTGGCGTCACATTGAGCTATATAAGAAAATACTCACCGGAGCAATCTTTTTTGGCTCCGGAAATTTGGGGGGGGGGGGGGGGGCAAACCGACGTGAAGTGCTACTCACATAAACAACACATATGTTCTGGTAAAAATCAGACTTAACAAGACACACCATTTCAACACTGAACGGGTTTACCTACACAACATAAACAATGCATTTATATTGATAATAAGACTCAAGAGACATCTCGACACTGATTGGGTTGGTTTACCTGTATAACGTACACAATGCATTTATACTGATATACTGAATCGGACTCAAGACACACAACATCTCAACACTGAATGGGTTTACTTAAATAAGATAAACAATGCATTTATACTAATAATCAGCCGACTTCTCCCGTATATATCTGTTTTAATTGTACTTCAATGTTTCGATAAACATTATTTGTCCATGAAATTGTAGAATTGGATAAATAAAGAGCCTCTGTGTTGCTCCTGGTTTATTAGTTTAGTCTGTGCAAGTTTAGTTATATATTTCATTTAAAAATAATCAACAGGCACGAAGAACATCTCACCAGATCTGTTAATAAAATTCGGAGGACCAAAAAAAATTAATAAATAAATAACACGTCATAGCCATTTGCTAGAAGATATTGAAGTCAAAACAATGGTCGAAAGATTGGACACTCTCCGACTTTTCCTCCTCCACTCCTACTTTTCCTCCTCCACTCAGACTTTTCCTCCTCCAATCCGACTTTTCATCCTCCACTCCCATTTTTCCTCTTCCAAAGAAAGAAAAACAAATAATGCGTATGAACTACAGAAACATTAGTCTCATCAGTCGCACAAGTAATATAATGTTATGGAAACTGTTGAATCTAATCAAGCAGGAATCAAAAGAAATCATTGCCATAGAATGGGTTGGTTTTGAACCAAAAAGAAGTACCACAGAAGAAATGTTGAGTATCAGAGTATTGATTACATCAAAAAAAAAAAAAAAAAAAAAAACATCTACAAGATCAATGAATCTGATACCATAACTTTACAGATGTCATTAAGGGCTTTGAGAAAATCTGACGAAAAGGCCTATGGTAAATAGGGCTGTACCGGATTCAAATTTTTGAAATCCGGCCGGAGCCGGATTTAGCCGGATTTATGAAGTGAGATTCGACCGGAGCCGGATTTACAAATAAAAAAAAATAAAAATAAAATAACGTACTACATCACTTGACTTTAGGTGAGTGGAGTCACTCGACTGTTCATTACTGCAGTTCATTACTATAGACATGACAATGATGACATATACTCATATTAAATCATTTAAATATAAAATAATTACATTTACATTAGAATAAGTAATTAAGTAATGTTAAGTTCCATAAGTTCAAGATGAAACATAATACATAAGCACATAATGCTAATTTAGTAATTTTAATTTTTAGTTTTCAGTTTCAGTTTCAGTTTTTAGTTTTCACATTGTTTTCAGTTGGCAAATTGGCAGCTCAGTTACAACTCACAACAACAGTACATTGAACAGATTGAAATTATTGAAATACATTCATTCAGTAATTTCACTATTTCAGTCAGTCAGGCTTCATTATGGCTGTGAAGTTGAACTCTCAGAGTCAAGAAGGGACGAGTTGTATTTTAGGAAAATCAACGTCTCCGCATTTTGTGGTAAAAGGCTACTACGGTGGTCAGTGATAATGTCTCCTGCAGTACTGAACAGCCTTTCCGATGATGCAAGAAATGCCTGCGCCAGTCTAGCCATACTTGGAAATCTTTGCTTATTGGCATGCCACCATGAAACTGGATCTGACTGTCGAGTTTGAAGTGGCTCTGACAGGTACTGTGTCACCTCAGTGTTAATGCTGTTGCCTTCGGCACTTGCAGAACGATCTGTGGTGGGATTTCCCTCGGCAATTATGTCAAATCAGCTCCATAGGCTGGACTCGCACTGTGTGGCAGTGCTCACAGAAGTCAAAACACTACTACTACTTACTAGTAGCTGATGGATCCTGTGGACTCACTGTGTTTGCTGAATCAATAATGGAGTTAGCTGCTAACAGCAGATGGGCTCGTGCATCACTTCTACCACGTTCGGAGAAGAAGCACAGCTTGAATCGAGGATCCAGTAGAGTGGCACAGGTGTAAATACTGTTGGATTCAATGTCCGCAAATCTGCTGCTAACAGCTTCAAGCAGGGCTGCTTTCATAGTTTTGATCCCAGCATCACTACCTTCTTTCTGGAGGAAAGCCATGAGTGTTTTCACTAGGGCTGTACCGGATTCAAATTTTTGAAATCCGGCCGGGGCCGGATTTGGCCGGATTTATAAAGTGAGATCCGGCCGGAGCCGGAGCCGAAGCCGGATTTGTAAAAATGGCCGGATTCCGGATTTGCCGGAGCCGGAGCCGAAATCCGGTACACCCCTAATGGTAAATAATAAGAACATTCAATCTGGGTACCGGAATCGTAGACATTATTGCAGCACTATAAAAAGTGCAATCAGTACTGTACTTACTAACAACGACGTTCGACAATAAAAATAAAATAAAATAAAATAAAATTACATTATGAGTTGGACACGGTTGTATCTTCTTCTCAGCGCCTTGTAACAATATTTAGAACACAGTATGCTGGAGACTCCAAACAATTATAAAGAAGCAATATCAACTGGTGAGCGACTTGTATGCAGTCTACGATGTTCTCATGACATCCATCCAGTTGCAGACTAGTTCTAAAAGCATTGATTGCATGGAGACAGTCACTAAATAACATTACTATTGTAAAACATATTGTCTGGTGTTCAAAGGGACCCACGCCATCAGGAGTCCACAGAACCCACGTTCCACTGAACAAATTGACACTCTGGTCAGCCCGCCACTGAATTAATCTTATCGCTGTAACATAATTAAAACTCCAAGACCTCTCCACAAGATTAGATACACTTTCAAGATCGTATACAACTGAAATCAGAATTTAAAAAAACAACAACAAGATAATGACGAATAGTTACAAAGAACATGGGGCAACTAATATAAAATAAACTGACAAAGTCTAGATAAGTGAAGGCATTTAAATATAGAGTCCACAATATGCAATGCTGGTAGTTCCAGTAAAAGAACAAAACAAAAACAAAAGACTCGAGATGGCCTCATCTGATATGACACGGCTGAATCCTATATAGAAAAGCAACATCAGTTTTCTCTTGTCAAACCTGTCTGCTGGAACCTTTCTTTCTTTCTTTCTTTCTTTCTTTCTTTCTTTCTTTCTTTCTTTCTTTCTTTCTTTCTTTCTTTCTTTCTTTCTTTCTTTCTTTCTTTCTTTCTTTCTTTTATAAATTGGTGAACATTTACGAACGCATAATTTCCTCATCGATGATTCGGAATGTTAATTATCAGTCTCGTGAATTTGCGACTGAGTAGCGCGGAAACTAAATTCTTCCACTATTCTTTTGACAATAAGACCTGGCAGATTGCATGGTTTAAATTTGCTTTAGCAAGAATTACAAGCGTCGCCTTTGTTTGTACGTTCCAGTTAAACGGTTCCTTAATGGAGCCGGCAACCGTTCTTTTCCACACGATGACGCACGGACTAATGTGTCTGAATTCTTCCACCGCCACTCAAATCCTACCAGTCTAACTTCCATTAGTTGCAAATTGGAGTAGCCTATTTGCAAATGGTTTTATGATGCTAGTATTATTTTTCGTTTATTTTCATTTCGTTAATTGTATTGGTATTAAATCTTTGGAGCTTAGGGGACTGGTATTTTAAGTTATGCTAATATACAATCATCATTCTTAAAATGTGTCATGCCAGGCATCGCAAGCGATCATGTTCTTCTACAATCATTTGTTTTATGTGTTATTGACAAGTTTGAGTACTGATTGTCTTCCGGAAGACAATGTTAACTTTATAAACCCTTACAGTGTTCTGTTTATGTGTCGATCTGTGTCTGTCTGTGTCTATCGGTGTCTGTCTGTGTCTATCTGTGTCTGTGTCTATCTGTGTCTGTATTCGTTTATGTCTATCTATTTGTGTTTATCTGTGTATATTTGTGACTATGTTGATCTTGGTGGGTCGATTGATAAATCACACGAAAAACTGTTTTAACTCTTTAAATCCAATGAATATGTGATCGAGTCGTTAGAGCCCTAAAAAGACTTGCGTTATGTTGGTGTAGAGACTGTCCTGCCGACTCAGTACCGAAATACTATCCCCACGGGCAATGTGTTGTAGATATTACCTTTCCATCTGCAAGGGGTGTGCGGGACTGGTACTAGAAGTTCACATAGGCAGACATCGGGGGCCAGGTATATTAGGATGCAACAAGATCATTATACATCTGGGACAAAGTAAGCTAAAATAACACTTGTTTGAGGCAGAAGAAATGAAAGTGATAACTCGGACAAAGTAAGACAATGTAACAATGTCTAGAGACAGAAGAAATGAAAGTGATAACTCGGACAAAATAAGATAAAGTAACAATGGTTAAAGACAGAAGAAATGAAAGTGATAACTCGGACAAAATAAGATAAAGTAACAATGGTTAGAGACAGAAAAAAAAGAAAGTGAAAACTCGGTCAAAGTAAGCTAATGTAAAACTATTCAGAGACAGAAGAAGCTAAAGTAATAACTGGGACAAAGTGAGTTAATGAAACACCTAAATTGACAACCTACAGTAATTTATCACCTATCAGCGATAGAGGAAACTAAAGTAATAACTGGAATAAAGTACTATAATGTACTATCAGTCAGAGACAGAAAACATGAAAATAATAACTCGGACAAAGTGAGTTAATGAAACACCGCCAGAGAGAACAGCAAGTGCTGTAATTCGTTTAACAGAATGAATTAATATAATGCATGACAGAGGCAACACTAAACAACTCGGACAAAGTTAGTTAATGAAACGCCTGTTGGGGACAGAACAAACTATCACTATACAACCAGAGCAAGGACAGTGTGGTTTCATGTAACAATGACTAAAGCAAAAGAAATTAATTATCTCTTAAAAGTACAACTAATCAAGTATCCCGCATAAAATAAAACCGAGAAACGTTAATTGAGTGTGATGAAATGTTTGCTAAAAGTTTCAAATGATTTTCGGAGATACCGAATGGAACAAGGTGGAATAAAAAAAAAATCGCATGAAGCAAGTTGGAATTAAGAACAACAAAAAGTAACATCAAATAAGTTGAAATAAAAAAAAAATAATACCATAAAAGAACTTTGCATGACATCAGTTTTACAGAGACAATTCATATGTAACATCTTTTGCTTGTTCGTGATAAACAGACTATACCAGTTATGTTATCCCGTGATAAACAAACTATACCAGTTATGTTATCACGATCGACATTTCCGAACATTGGGCATTGCCATATGTGCTCAGCCTCTCGATGCAGCAGCCATCTCAAAGTATGTCTACTCACTGTTCCTGTGGGCTGTTGGTTGTAATGTTTCCTCTCTCGCCCATGAAGATGGCAATGCCGTGCTTAGCCAGGCTTGACTACCAATTCATGTAACCGAATTGGCGTTAGAGTCGTCGGTATCGGTCAGCTGGGTTGTACTTTTAATTAGTATTGCATATCTTTAACAGGATGTAGCAGTCAATACATCATTTTTTGACCTCTCGTGGTTCCTGGGCAAGTTTACGTTCAGTAGTTTGCCATTGCATTCTGAACGACCTGTACCCATACCATTTCATAAAATACCAACGCAAGGCGGTCTGCTGCCAAATCGCCTGCAGCGGTGTGTCGAATGCGGTTTGTTGGATTACGAACTGCGTCCTTAAAACCTTCGCCACGGAGTCGGCCCTTACTGCATTGATGAAATCGGCCCTGTCCATGCTTCTTCCTGCTTGTATTGTTTGCCAGTGTAAACCAGTGTATGTCAGTGTAACCTGGGGCCTGTTCGAGTGTTGGGTTAAGTCGACGCTCACGTGTAGGAAACCAGCATCTTCTACTTGCTGGCTCTGTGGAGCTGCGTTATAATGTTTTCGTGGTTGAGTGTTAGTGCATCCGTCTGTTGTCAAGAAAGGCCCAGAGACTCGTAGATGATCGTGCCATATAACCAGCCAGACACAATTGTCCCTTAACGCCGTCTGCACATGAAGATGACAGGTAGGAATTCTTTGTGTCTATAGCTGTCAATTGTGCTGTTATCTCAACACTCCCGGAATTTTTTTTATTCCGTCTGCCTTTTATAAAAGGGGGTGAATAGCTGTGAGAACACACACACACACACACACACACACACACACACACACACACGCGCGCACACACACACACACACTCACACACCCATATAGCTATTGAATGTCAGTGAAGACAATTGTATTTACCAACTTATTTAGACGCGACTCCATGCCATAAAAACGAAGCAATCCACTGACGTCTTTAATAAAAACAAAGTTATTTTCAAATCCAGATTTTCTTAAAAGAGTAAAAATTCATTCTATACGTAATTCACAGTGATAAATTTGTATTCAGTTTACTATTTATAACACATAGGAGCGTGGAATGCGAGAAGTCTGTATGAGGGGAAGCTTAAAGTAGTATGTGATGAGATTGAGAGGTTAAATATTCAAATTTTAGGAATTAGTGAACGTCGCTGGAAAGGCAAGGGACATTTTACAACTGAAAATGGAAGTCTTTTTATTTATTCTGGTAGAGACGTCGGAGGCCAGAGTGGAGTGACATTTTGTTTAGATAAAACAACTGCAAAAGCTTTACTGGGATATAACCCAGTTAGTGATAGAATCCTCACTATTAGACTTAAAGGCCGTCCAAAAAACACAACACTCGTACAAATATATGCACCTATTTCAACAGCAGAGGAGGATGAAATTGAAGATTTTTACAACACACTGCAAGACACATTAAATAAGATTGGTCATAATGATATAGCAATAATACTGGGAGATTTTAATGCAAAAGTAGGTGTCATAGTCTTGCTCGTATCTAGGTAACTAAACTTGGGTTCATACAGGCAACAATAAATCTGTTCGCTATGAGATCGAATATTTATTGTGTATACATATACAGTATGCGTTGGCGCATATTACATATCACAGCTGGTTAACATCAAACACATAGTTATCATTCAACAGTCTAGCAAACTATCTAGCCTATGTCTATATATCTATTGATATCTATAGAGTCCCTCAAAGGCAGGCCCTGTTGCCTCTCTCAAGTCCGTCTGTCCTCTGCCGGTCCACACGTGTCCCATTCCGACACGGGTGGTAACTCTGTCCGAGTTCCTCGTGGACCCCGCAATAGGCGGGCCACATCAGTGTCCACGGAACCCTGGACTCATTGACCAGTCCTTCTAGAAGGCTCTAGATTACTCGGGCTCTGAGTGACTGTTCTCTCCCTTGGGCTGGAGTTGTAGCCCTCTAAATAATATATCTAACGGTGAGGCGGTGACAGGATTCCCCCCTCCCCCCTAATATGGCTTGTTATTGGGTAATTAGATGTATTCTAATTCTGTCACCGAATCACATAAAGTTGGTGTTTGTAGATTGGTGGACAGTAACCTGGTAACCTACATACTGGCATTAAAACTCATGTATTCTCCCATACACCACTTCTCTGATTTGGTTAAGAGATCACTCTGTCTCCTGTGTCCTTAATAATGCTTATCAGACCGAAGTTACGTGACGTTTAAGTAGTTGTATTTACAACCCGCCCTTCTCAATAGTACCCAACTGGTACCCAGACAATTAACCTCTGTTAAGAGAGTTAACAAGACCGAAGTCCTGGCTAATTAAGTACACCTTCAAATCTCGATTTGTGTGTGCATTTCAATACACTTTTACTCTCGTATGTTATCTAATGCAAAATATGTAGTTACTTTGTTCTTTTATCCCCCCCATACTACAAGTGTCCCTGTTGGCTTGTTAGTGTGCTTGACTAATAAGTTGATGTTTCTAATAAAGTGACTATTTTAACTTGATAGTGTTGAGTTTTAAGGTTTGTGTACTGTGTGTGCTGAATGTGTGGCGTATTTCCAAGCGTCACGAGTTGGGATAACCTCATTCATGAACTACTGCACTGTGTGCAATACATGATCAGGCATTCCAAGTAGTGGTGCTTAGATGTATCCTAACTGCTAAACTAAGTATATTAACTCACTATTAAACTAAGTACTACACATGTATTCACACATTAGACAAGTCATGCAATTTACATGAAAGACGCAGACAAATTAAAATAAATACGGTTTGCGTACAATTTGTCCGCCAAGTGTATCGTTCTCTCATTTAATCCATTCACACAGTCATTCACTCACCTTTCATTCAAAATAGTATTTGGTTAAAATATATAATTAAAGATGAGGTAAGTGTTATTGCCCTTAGAAAAAATGGGCTAGGCGATATTTGCCCTTTAAGGAAATACGTACTTCTTGTACGATGACTCAAAAATGGGTTATAATTTAAATAGAGACAATTGTATAGGACGGTTCTTTAGCCTAGGAATGGTACCGTCTGTAATATTAATGTCGAATATGTACAAATTACAGGTTAATACAATTTATATACAACAATAATGGAAATATAATACATATTTAATCCTAAACTAATTAATTAATTAAATCCAACGATGATGTGCGCGTTGTCCTCCTGTTGTTAGCGTGTTATGCCATGAATGTTCAAGTTAGTATGGCTGTCTCTTGAGTGTTGTAGTCGATGTCGTTCTGTTTCGGCTGTTTGTAAAGTTACGTAGTAACAGCAAGTATGGAATGTTCTTAATGTCCCATATAACGAGTTCTTACAGAATTCGGAGTTAGTTCGCTGGTTGATCTTATTGGTTGACACAAACACAGTTACTGTTTCTTGCTGGAATCGTTCTAGCGCTTAGGCACTTGATGGTATAGTTCTCAAAGTAACGTATCATGTTCTTGGGTGTCGTAATTAAACTAATCACTGAGAGTACTCTAGCAGGTGTAGAGTTATACTGTCATATGCAACCGACTAAAAGTATCACAGTTTATAGTATGGCTAATGGTCGATGTGATCAGAGTCATTCTACTGGCGCATTTATTTGCCGTGATAAAAGGTCAGCCATAATGTTGTCGGTGCCTCTGATATGGCGGATTTCGAAGTCGAAATCTTGAAGTAGAAGACACCATCTTTGTAGCCGATGGTTTTTAGGCGACCCCTGGTTAAGGACCAATAATGGCGAACTGTCAGTGAGGACCACAAAGTGACTCCCCAAGAGGAACTTAGATAATCTCAATATACAGAACAATAGGCTCAAACACTCTAATTCAACTGTGGCATACCGAGTCTCAGCCTTCTTTAGTTTGCGGCTCACATAGAGAATTGGGTGTCTTATGCCATCCACTTCCTGCATCAAGCATCCTCCTATTGCGATAGCGCTCGCATCTGTGGTCAAAATAAAGGGTAAATTTATGTTGGGTAATCGTAAGACTGGTGGATTAGAAAAAATATGTTTCAATCTACACATTGCATCATCTAAGCTGGTACTTTTACAAATTTTTGATGGATGATTTTTAGTTAACATATCGGAGAAAACTGAGGTGAGTTCTGCCCAATGTGGAATGAATTTAGAGTAATAGTTAATAAGGCCAAGTAAACTTCTAATCTGTTTCTTGGTGGTAGGCACTTCTAGATTAAGGATCTTAGAAACAATTTTATCATCTGTCAACAATTTGCCTTTAGAAATTCTGTGACCAAGGAAGTCTATTTGTGTATAACCTATTTCAACCTTGGAAGGTTTGATAGTAAGTCCAAAAAGAGAGATTTGGTTGAAGACTTGTTTGAGGGTAAGTAGGTGAGAAGTCATATCAGAAGAATGGACGCATATATCATCAATATAGGCTACTACATCTTTCATTCCGTGTAATAACAATCTTGTTAGTCTCACAAATGTGGCCGGTGCGTTCTTGAGCCCAAACGGAAGATATAGCCATTCGTACAAGCCGAGAGGTGTTGCGAATGCTGTTATATGTCTACAAGAAGGGTGTAGTGGAACTTGCCAATATCCTTTCGCTAAATCGGTCTTGGAAAATAAGGATGATTGAGCCATATTTAAGATAAGATCTTCACAGCTGTTCATTGGCTCTGCATCCGTTGTTGTTCTTGTATTTAATACTCTATAGTCGATGCACAAGCGGATTGTCTGGTCCTTTTTTTTCACCAGAACCATCGGTGACGAATATTGAGACATCGATTTTTGAATAATGCCATTTTTCTCTAAATCTAAAATTTCTTTATCTAAATTAGATCTGTAATGGAGAGGAATAGAATATGGTCTACATTTGACCGGTCTCAGATCTGTCAGCACAATTGAATGTGTTATTTTATCAGTGCGTCCAGGTTTGTTAGAAAAGATAGATTTATACTCGTCAAGGATAGTCAAAATGTCTTGTCGCTGTTGTTGTGTCAAAGTGTCAGAGATATGTATGTCATTTATACTTCCGTCGTCAGTCATGATTGGTACAGGGATTTCAGTGTTGTCCACGTCTGTCTGATTTATCACAGATGCTACTGTTTGTAAATTGTCTTCAATGTCATTGTCGTCGTCGTTGAGATCAATCGTTGTCAATATGTCGTCAAATTTGTCGTCGCTGTCGATATCACAGATTGTCGGTAATGTACATATGTCTTCGTCGTTTTCGTCGTCGTAAGAGTGTGTCGTTAACGAGGCTTCGTTTGTCGAGGTGTTATTTCGTTGGGAAATTGTCGTTTCGTCTCCGGACGAGCCCCCAAAAAGCCTGTCATAGTCTTGCTCGTATCTAGGTAACTAAACTTGGGTTCATACAGGCAACAATAAATCTGTTCGCTATGAGATCGAATATTTATTGTGTATACATATACAGTATGCGTTGGCGCATATTACATATCACAGCTGGTTAACATCAAACACATAGTTATCATTCAACAGTCTAGCAAACTATCTAGCCTATGTCTATATATCTATTGATATCTATAGAGTCCCTCAAAGGCAGGCCCTGTTGCCTCTCTCAAGTCCGTCTGTCCTCTGCCGGTCCACACGTGTCCCATTCCGACACGGGTGGTAACTCTGTCCGAGTTCCTCGTGGACCCCGCAATAGGCGGGCCACATCAGTGTCCACGGAACCCTGGACTCATTGACCAGTCCTTCTAGAAGGCTCTAGATTACTCGGGCTCTGAGTGACTGTTCTCTCCCTTGGGCTGGAGTTGTAGCCCTCTAAATAATATATCTAACGGTGAGGCGGTGACAGGAGGTACAGGAAGAACTGAAAATGTGAGACACGTTTTAGGAAAATTTGGATTGGGAAACAGAAATGATGCAGGTGACAAATTAATTGAATTTTGCACAGAAAATGAGTTAATGATAGCCAACACACTTTTTAAACAACACCCAAAAAGACTCTTCACATGGAAGTCCCCGGGCAGTAGCCTATTACCAAAAATCAGACATACTATATTTTAATACAAAGAAGAAGGAGATCAAGCAAAACATCTGCAAAAACCATACGAAGTGCAGACTGTGATACGGATCATCAGTTATTAGAAGCAGATCTGAAATTACAACTCAAAAAGCTTACCCGAGGACCAAGGCAACTTCGTTTTGATCTCACAAAAATACCAGATGCATACACTGTAGAAGTTAGGAATCGTTTTGGGGTCTTGATGTCTGTACAAGAGGAAATGACACCTGATGAACTAGCAGTACAAGCTAGAGATATCTTGATAACTGCAGCCAAAGATTTAATTCCGACCAAGAAAAAGCAACTTAAGCCATGGATTACATCAGACACGTTAGAATTAATAAAACAACGAAGTGAACTAAAACAGAAAGGAGGTGAATCGGATAACAGCAAGATGAAGTGTAAATCTTTAACTCGAGAAATAAGAAAGAACAAAAGAAAGGACACAAATCAATATATATATATATACAAGATTGCTGTACCAGAATAAAGCAATATCATAAGACTGGAAGAGATTACGAAATTGTCAAAGAAATGAAGTTATTGACAAGAAATGTTCAACCTCAATTGAATATTATCTGTGACAAGATGGGAAATACCTTATGAGAATGTAGACAAATTCTAGAAAGATGGCAGGAGTATTGCAGTGGAATATATTATATGAGTGACAGTGAGGATATGAATGAGATACATGAGCCAACGACAGCAGAGACAGAACCTGAACCCTCATTAGATGAAATTTCATGGGCAATAAAGAACCTGAAGAATGGTAAATCACCTGGATGTGATGAGATACCAGCTGAACTAATTAAAGCGGGAGGAGAAGAAAGCATTCAAATCTATCACGCATTATGTAAAAAGATATGGACATATGGTATATGGCCAAAAGATTGGAAGAGAACTATCTTCATTCCAATACCAAACAAAAAAAGGGCAACCTGAAATTATGCACCAACTATAGAACTGTTGCCCTGATCAGTCATGCAAGTAAAATTCTACTAAAAATCATAATGGGAAGACTTCGTAAGAAAATGGAAGAAGAAATTAACGTGGTTCAAGCTGGATTTAGACAAGGAAGAGGAACAAGAGATCACATTCTCAATATGCGTTTATTAATAGAGAAGTGCAGAGAATTTAATGTAACCTATTATCATGTTTTGTGGATTATTCAAAGGCATTTGACTGTGTATAACATCAGAAACTTTGGGAAATCATGAGGAATATGGGCTTTCCACCACATGTAATACAACTCATAAGAATTCTCTGTCTAGATCAACAAGCAGCGGTTAGAATAGATGACGAGGCATCAGATTGGTTTGACATCAAGCAAGGAGTTCGTCAAGGGTGTGTGCTGTCCCCCTATTTGTTTAACCTGTACGCCGAAAATATAATGAGAAATGTAAGACATGATATAAATAGGGAGCTATATGATGCCCTAAATATTGGTGGTCTTGACATACCAGAGATTCGGTGTGCTGATGATACATTATTGCTATCCACAACAAAGACTGGTATAGAAAACCTAATAGTCTCAACCCAATTGAATAGTGAAAATCACGACTTGTATCTTAACATTGCAAAACAAAGATAATGCATACAGATAAAACCACTATAGATAATGAAATATATGTTAATGAGGAAAAATTGGAGGTGGTGGAACATTTTGAATATCTTGGGTCATTGATTCCCAACAACGGTGACACAATGAAAGAAATTAAACGACGACTATCAATTGCTCTTCAAAGACTAAAACAACTGAATAAATTATGGAATGGGACAGACAGAACTACAAAAATAAAATTTTTAAGAGCATGCATCTTTCCCATTGCAACATACGCCTGTGAGACCTGGACACTTACTAAACAAGCTGAGCAGCGCATAAATACCTTTGAATATAAATGTTATAGACGAGTTCTAAGAATATCTTGGGTAAAGAAAAGAACAAATGCATCAATACTTCAAGTGCTGAATATTGAAGAAGGTTGGCTATTAAAAACGATAAAACAAAGAAAATTGAAATATTTTGGTCACTTGAAACGTCACAAAAGTTTAGAGAGAACAATAATGGAGGGGTATATGCCTGGGAAGAGATTAAGAGGAAGGCCAAAGAGAAGATGAGAGCAGGATGTGGCAGATGATCTCCAGATGGGTTTATCGGACGCGGGATATCTTGCTTATGATCGAGAGGTTTTCTGGAAGGTTGTTATGGGAGCGAGGTTCTGCAAAGGACATGCAACTGAATGAATGAATGAATGAATGAATGAATGAATGAATGAATGAATGCATTTATAACACATAATGCATTACAAATGAGAAAACTTTACGTATATATTTTTGTGTATAAACATGTTACTTGTATATCCTTTACATAACGTCGTAATCAACCCCTTCTTTTAATGGCTGCTGTGAATTACTAGGCAATATTACGTTAAGTAATGTGTCATTGATTTCTGAACGGCCGACTCTCATACCATTGAAATCAACCAAAGTGATCTGCACCTAAATCGAATGCGGCTGATTTCGAACCCTTGATCCGATATGTCGGGGAGCTGTGAAACTGCGTTCACTAACCCCTAAACCACAGATGCAGAAATATTTTGTAAAGACATGTGAAATAAAAACATGAAAGGTACACCACAGCAACTAATTCCAAATATTGGAAATATTTAATATGCTAATTGTTTCGTTTTTAAAGTAATCATGTACATGAACACAAACCACTTGATGTGATATGTTAAACAGTTAGTTAGTCTTTCCTCTTGAGCCTAAGGCAGAAGTCATGGCTCTCCATGTCTGGCGGTTCGCTGCTATAGTGTGTTTTTTTTTGGTTGCCTCAATATAAAATTCAATATCTCAGTAACGGGCTGAGATAAAATGATGAGATTTAGTATATAACGTTATCATTATGTCCACCCAACAAAACAATTTTTGTTCTGGAGATTTTACAGCAGATTTTAAAGTTAGCTTATATACGGTATATTAATTATGACTTAAAGATTACGACCATGATTTTAACAGTTTTACAGCTTCCCCAAGATTCGACCCAAATTATTCAAAATTTTCACGTGACTTTCGTTTTCAAACAAACAGCGCGAAGATTCAGAGGCGTCTCCAAATGTGGGTTCTTTCATGAAACGTGATTATATAAATAAACTAGCTGACAAGGCCCGGTTTCTGGTGGAAATCAATCAATCAATCAATCAATCTATCTATCTGTCTGTCTGTCTGTCTGTCTGAATGTCTGTCTGAATGTCTGTCTGTCTGAATGTCTGCCGGTCGGCTGACCCATCCACCTACCCACCGACCTACCGATATCTATCTATCTATCTATCTATCTATCTATCTATCTATCTATCTATCTATCTATCTATCTATCTATTCTATCTATCTATCTATCTATCTATCTGCCTGCCTGCCAGCCCGACCACCCACCCACCGACAGACCGACCGACCTACCGATATCTATCTATCTATCTATCTATCTATCTATCTATCTATCTATCTATCTATCTATCTATCTATCTATCTATCTATCTATCTATCTGTCTGTCTGTCTGCCTGTCTGCCTGCCGGCCCACCCACCCACCCACCGACCGATCGACCGACGTACCGATATCTATCTATCTATCTATCTAATCTATCTAATCTATATGTCTGTCTGTCTGCCTGCCTGCCGGCGCACCCACCCACATACCGACCGACCGACCGACCGACATATATCTATCTATCTATCTATCTATCTAATATATCTATCTATCTATCTATCTATCTGTCTGTCTGTCTGCCTGCCTGCCTGCCGGCCCACCCACCCACCGACCAACCGACCGATATCTATCTATCTATCTCTATCTATCTATCTATCTATCTATCTAATCTATCTAATCTATCTGTCTGTCTGCCTGCCTGCCGGCCCACCCACCCACATACCGACCGACCGACCGACAGATATCTATCTATCTATCTATCCATCTATCTATCTATCTATCTATTTATCTATCTATCTAATCTATCTGTCTGTCTGTCTGCCTGACTGCCTGCCTGCCGGCCCACCCACCCACCAACCGACCGACCGACCGACCTACCGATATCTATCTATCTATCTATCTATCTCTCTATCTATCTAATCTAATCTAATCTATCTGTCTGTCCTATCTATCTAATCTATCTGTCTGTCCTATCTATCTAATCTATCTGTCTGTCTGTCTGCCTGCCTGCCGGCCCACCCACCCATTAACCGACCGACCTACCGATATCTATCTATCTATATATCTATCTATCTATCTATTTATCTATCTATCTGCCTGCCTGCCGGCCCGACCACCCACCCACCGACAGACCGACCGACCTACCGATATCAATCTATCTAATCTATCTGTCTGTCCTATCTATCTAATCTATCTGTCTGTCTGTCTGTCTGCCTGCCCACCCACCCACTAACCGACCGACCTACCGATATCGATCTATCTATCTATCTATCTATCTATCTATCTATCTATCTATCTATCTATCTATCTATCTATCTATCTATCTATCTATCTATCTATCTATCTATCTATCTATCTATCTATCTATCTATCTATCTATCTATCTATCTATCTATCTATCTATCTATCCATCTATCTATCTATCTATCTATCTAATCTATCTGTCTGTCTGCCTGCCTGCCTGCCTGCCGACCCACCCACCCACCCACCGACCGACCGACCCACCGACCGACCGATCCACCCACTCAGCCAGCCAGCCAGCCAGCCATCCATCCACCCACCTATCTTTCTGCCTACCTACCTACCTTTCTGTCTGTCTGTCCGGGCCGCATCATTCATTTTATTCGGAGACTGCCGAGGGTCGTCGCTGGAGCTACGGAGTTCGTGCTTTGTGCGACGCTTTCCGCGCTGCGGAAAGAAACTGAGCCATATGGGATAAAAACCCTGTGCAATGCAGCCGATTCTGTCGACTGTAAGCTACTTCTTTGATTGCACCCACTCCCATACGAATCCAGATACGCCTTTGTTTGTCATCTGAATTTGCAGGTCCTCATTACCGTAAACATAACATTTTTAACAAGAAATCACTAGTTGTTAAGCAAAATATCAAAGGAATGATGCCGCTTTTAATGATTTAAGTTGTTTTGGGACCTATCAAAGACATATTCCTTGGGTGGGGGTAAATATAAGACGGCTGGAAAAATTTCATAACGATGCAACAGATAGTTTTCAAAATAATTGATCTTGAATGACGGCATAAATTTCCGGACAGACTATACCTGTTGTAGATCCTGGATGTTCACTTGGCCGTTGAATGAGCCTTCTCTGATGATGGTTCTACGCAGGGTCTCTCTTGGTCTTCCCCTCTTTTCCCTACTGGTGACCATAAGAGGGCTTGGTTGGGGAGTCTTGTCTTGTCCATTCTGAGTGCATGGCCGATGTAGTTCCAACGTCGTTTTCTTATAAAATTGGATACAATGTCTTGCTTAGTCTCTTGTCTCATTTGCTTATTGGTTCTGAAATCTGTCCAATGGAGGTTTAGAATTTTTCTAAAACACTTGTTCTCAACTCTCACATCCATTCGTTAGCACTGGAACCACACAAGAGTTGAAGATTTTAGGTTTCGTATGTTTGCTTTATGTTAAATAGTGGTAAATGTTAAGCAATGGTATATGTTAAACAGTGATAAGTGTAGAGCCATGTGTAAACGTGTGGACATAAAATGTGAGTAAAAGGCTCGACAAACGAAAGCCACATGTAAATAACACCGATCGTTTCGAACACTTTCTTTTTCAAAGAAACACAAACTGGAAAATAAAATAAAATAAAAAAAAGTCTGCCGTTTTTCATTCTTGTTTCGTTTCTCAGATGTCCATTTGTGTTTAATTTTTCTGATTTCCGGTTTCATGTAAACGTTTTTTTTCTTTTTAAAGTTGATACTCGGATTACTATTTGTGAATTGTAATATATCCATTTACAGCTAACTAATCTTTTCGCCGTGTGTTACTGGGGTTATGAAGGAAATTGAAAAATAATATCGTTATAAACCACATGCATGTCGAATGTTGCGAATACGGATGGCTTGTAGTTGAGCTGTCTACTCCATCACGTACAAAACTTTAGCTGCTCAATGCATTATAGATAAGAAAACAAGAAAAGCTTAGCCAACGAAGGGAAAAGAGATTCTTCTAGAATAGGTACGGCGCGATACAGAGAACGCCGTAAGAAGCCTGGATCGCTGACTTACTTTATTTCTCCAGAATTGGCCAATGCAATGTTAGAACTGTGTGTGAGTTGGAAAAGATAACACAGGCGATAGAAAAATAAGAACCATGTTAAGATCAGTATATTAGAGTTATGTGGAACAAGTTGAAACGGAGCAGACTATACACTTCTAATACACAGACGAAAATTACACGTACAATAACGGAGCAGATCAAATTATATCTAAAGGCAGATTAGACACTAATAGACGGAAAATCAGTCAGCTCTAAAATAGTAACAGCTACCAGAGTTGCCATCTCTTTTAGAAGAAAAACCACCAAAATCGACCCAAAAAAGCACCAAATTTTTTTTGGAAAGCACAGGAAACAAAAAAGCACCAACGGTTTTTATTACAAATGTAACAAGGTAGCACATTATAATTTATTATTATCACTGAATGTTACAATGAAGTTTATTCCAGATCCGCCAAATCCCAGTAAGACAACTCCTCTTCAGTTTCTGTAGCTATTTCCTGTTGTGTTTGCTCCTGCGATGATGATGCTGATGATGATGATGATGATGATGATGGTGATGATTGAAAGAAACGTGTATATGCCTCCTGTGATCCAAATTTTCGTAGAATATCCTTAGGTAGTTTATAATCATGACAGCATTTGCCATATCTTTTCATTCCATATCCACTAGTCAAAACAACTGTCAAACTCTTGATGCTCAGTCTGTTCCGCAATTTTGATTTTATAACTCAAATCTGACTGAAAATACGCCCCACGTCCGCATTAGAATGAGGTAAAATGAGCACAGTTAAAGCTAAATCTGTAAGATCTTGGAAATGATTTTCACCGGTGGCATCCCTGTATGAGGTTATTTCTGCCCACAGTCCAAGTGTGTCAGAGGTCTGAGTCCACTGCATATGATGCAGTTTTCTCCACTGGAAATCGATACTGATAAGAGTAGCTGCATCTTCTACAAACATTTTAGCAATATCCAATATACAGGGCTTCATTGGCTGTAGACATTCACTTCCACTAAGATATGACATGGACTGCTACACTCGAACGTTATCCGGCAAACGTAAACGCAGTTGTGTCAACAGCTCTTTTAAAAACTTATGCACCTTCCATGAATTTCTTTCTCATCAGGAAACTTGTAGCCTGCTATTTCTTTCTCGAACTCGTAACCTAGATTGGGATTAGGATCTAAATAATCTTGAATAGCATCACTTTTTGTTATTCTCTCTCTCTCCCCCCCCCCCCCCCCCAGGAATATCAATATTTGAACTGATAGAATCAGTGAGTTCGACAAGATTTCTGAGTAGTTTTGCTTGATCCTGTATATCTGCTTCGAATTTCTTATTCATCCTTTGAACATTTCGTAGAATATGCTTCAGAAATATGAGAAACACATACTTGTTCATGTCGCTAAACATAGAATGTGGAAGTTTTGCTGTATAACAGCGCTTGTTGAGTCTTGTTGTATTCAAAATGAGTTCTGAGCTCGACCCACTGCTGCAATATTCCGAAAATGGCAGATTGAATGGACAGCCATCGTGTCTGGCTTAATTAAACAACCTTCGGCGGATGTCGTCTATCATTTATTGAAGCAAAATGCTCTCTGTAGGTTGCTTGAGTGAGAAAACCAGTTATATGTTTCTCTAATCATGAACTCTATGTTCCTGGGCAGACAAGCAGCTGCAGTCTGTGACACTGCCAGCTGAAGGGAATAACATACACACCTAACTAGTACCAGATGAGGAACTTCGGATTTAAATTTTGTATACACTCCATTGTTTACACCTGTCATGACAGATGCATTGTTAGTGCCGAGTGAAGCTAGTCTTTGCAACTCAAGTCCATTCTTGTTTAAACAATCTTTTAACGCATTGCATACTGCCTGCGCGTTGCAGCTACTCACTTCAACTAAGTCTAAGTAAGTAACCACAAACTGCTTTCTTGTCTCTGAATAGTACCTAATAGCTACTCCAAGTAGCTTAGTTTCAGAAATGTCATTGCTGTCATCAATCAATAAGCTGTATTTACTTTTGCCAATGTCAGCTATCAAGTCTGTTGTGAAATATGGTGCAAACACATTTGAAATAACTGCGCTGCACTTAATTCTCCTAAGCCTAATGTTCTTGCAATCTTTGCTATGACCAAAGTGTACTCTGCAGAGTTCACTTAAATGGTCAACAACGCGCCGCGAACAATGGCCAGCTATGAACAAAGACATGCATCCTTCATGCTGGGGGGAGGATCTGAGCACCTATGGACATGTCCGGAGTGCAACGAAGATACCCCAACTGATAACTAACTAACTAATGCATCCTTCTGTTTCTATGACATCATCTTTCAGTTTGTCAAATGCAATTGTTGTTGGTCTTTGTGTACTGAATGGTTGTTCGGCTTTCTGATGTTTCCTTGTATTCTTGTGCCTCTCAATATCTGCCATTGAACATTTGCAGTATTTGCAAAAACGTTAGTGTTATCCCCTTCTACCTGTAACAACCATTTTTGAAATCTCGAGTCACTGAGCCACTGTTCTCTGAAATATTAGAATTTTTCTTGCTCATAGTGAAACAAAAATGAGCGTAAATGAAAAGATAATGTAGACGCCACAAAATTATGAACTGGATTACAAGCTAATATATTGACGTTTGCACTTGTCTTGCAAGATGGCGTTGGATTTTAGCTAAATCGTATTAAAGGGAATTAAATTATTTGAATATTGCGCGGTAACTTACTAAGACTGTTTTACTCCCTCGCTTCAGTTCAAATTCGGCTATTTAGTGTTCCCAAAATGATTTTAAAGTAATTTTTATTCACCCCAAAAGAGCACCCCCCCAAAAAAAAAAAAATAAATAAATTGTGAAGCTCCACATTCGCGCGGCCGCGCCAACTGCAACATTTTGGCACCAAATGACTTGAAAAAGCACAAAATTTGGTGCGAAAAGCTTCAAAACGGCAACACTGACAGCAACACATAGAACCACAAAAAGAAAGACACAACGAACATGATCCTGTGTTGTGTACTAACAAATGACAACGATCAGTTAAGCAGGGGTTTTACTTGAAACTTCAAAATATTACGGCTACTTAGAAAAATGGCAACCATAACATCTTGATGGGTGACCTAATTACGAAGATATAATGAGATAAAATGGGTTATATAGAAATCATGGAGGGAAACACGGACTAGAGGTATCGAACGATAAGGAAATATTAATAAATTTTTGCTTGAGAAAATGTCATAGACGTAAAAGCTTTTCCACATTAAAATACATATAGCAAGGTGGGTATCACCAGATCCCTGTACAAACGGTCAGATTGTACCTGTCTGTATTAAAAAGAAATTTAGACAATCTCTACATGATGCAAATTTTTTTTTTTTTGGAAGTGCAGATGAATATTCAGATCATCATCTGCTGATAACTAACATTAAGTTTAAAATCAAGACAGACATGCATAACACATTATAACTATGAAAATGAATGCAATGTAATAGCATCATCATGAAGTGCCTTTCCGGCTGAAGTGGGCGATCATGCTTCTCCAAAAATTACGATTTTAGAAAGCATAGATCAATTAATGTGTTGACTTTCTTCCGCGCCATGACACAAGACTGTCAAGAATTTTCCTCTCTGTCTTCCTCTACCGATCTTTCTACAAATCATTCCGGTCGTCACAACATTTTTCAGTTTTTGTCTTCTCATAATGTGGCAAAAAATTATGACTGCCTCTTTCTGGTGTTTGTGGTAAGTTGTCTTTGCGACGTAGCTTCTCTCAAAATGTCCATATTGCTAATTTCGCATGTCCAATGAATTTATAGCACCCTTCTTTAAAACCACATTTCTAAGGGCTCTATGACCCTTTTTTCCGCCTGTTTACCTATTGTCAAGAATTCGCAGCCGTATGTTAAAACTGTTCTTTGAAACATATGTACGATAACTCAGAAATAAAAGAACTAATGAACGATTTATTATCTCAACAGTCCTTAGATAAGATGAATACGAAAAACTACTGGCAGCAGCTTGCATCTGGAACAAATCATGTACAAAAGTCCTTGAAAAAAGGGAACAAAAATATAAAGCGTGGATAACATCGAAAACCTTAGTACACACTGAGGTCTGTCAGTAGCCACTTATCAATGCATTACATTCAAAGGTGGCTTTTCAAAACTACTTGCACACGTGTTGTGCTTTTATGGTAATGATATTCAGTTACATCATCTTAGCGTCTTGCAATTGTGATTGCGTGATCAAGACTGTATGCTATGTCATCTTGCACTTTATTCACGATCGATCGATTGTGACAGTAATACATTATTCATAACGGAAATTTGAAAACAACATTAAGTGAATTATTATACGGGAAGCGAATGACATTTCCTATTCAAAGGTGAAACCTATATAATAGGTCGGAATGAGAAGGGTAGAATAACGGCCGGTAACTAAGAGACTCATTTTCCCTCAATGAGGCGTTGTGGATATATGGTATGAGTAAAGGACTCTTGTACACGCCTGAATGTGTACTGGGTAGTACTGGGTGTACTAGATTCATACTTTCATCCATCAATCATCACCCGGTAGACGATGTGGTCGGTATCACACTTAACTAGCAGACTTGACTTCCCAAGGTATAGGGAGTATTTTTAACGACTGTGTTTGAAAATATTGCCGGTCCAAGTGTTGTATTCACCCTCTTTAAAGTTCATGCAATATAATAGGTACATACACAACTTGGACCGGCAATATTGTCAAACACTGCACAGTCATTAAAAATACACCCGGTATTTCATCGTAATAATTTTAGACAGGGTCGCTCTAGGAGTCAAAGTCAGTTTTAAACATCCACTCCTTTTCCGAACATTAGAATTTGAACTCATGACTGCCGGGTCAACAGACGAGCGTCTAGTGACTACGTTATCGCTGCTGTCAGGGTACGTATTACACAGGAAATCAATTGGGGAATCTTTTGAGGCCACTGAGACAGTTCATAAATAAACACACATAGTATTGTTTGGCGCTCATAGAAGGAAAAGAAGGAAGTAGAGATTAGAGGACGCACTAGACAACATAAAATTTGAAAGCTATAGTTACAGACCGGGATTCTAAAATGTCACCTCCAAATGATGACAGCGCCTCGCTTCAGGAACAAGTGTACTTCGACGCATGACCAACTAGACAGTCCAGTTCATGCGTCGAAGTACCTTGTTTCTGCAGCGAGGCGCTGTCATCATTTGGAGGTGACAGGTTAGAATCCCGGTCTGTAACTATAGCTTTCAAATTTTATGTTGTCTAGTGCGTCCTCTAATCTCTACTTCCTTCTTCTCCTTCTTTGAGCGCCAAACAATACTATGTGTGTTTATTTAGGACTGCCTGGGTACGTAGCGCTAGCCTAATATAATTATATAACGGGTAGTAGAGATTGCTGGTTTGATACTGACCACATCACTCACCGTGTGCCGATTGGCTTATACAAATATGAGTCTAGCATCATATGCTGGCAAGCTAAAGTCAGCTTATCATACAGCTAGATTCAAACACGACTGTGTATCCACCGAGATAAGTAAACAGCTCTGCAGCTGAGCAGAGCAGGGCACTCACTAGTCCTGACAATCGGAAATGGCTGTGAAAGGCTGAGGTAACAAACCTCCACGCGGGTGTCGAAGGCAAGGGAAAACCACCACATTATCTTTCCAATACTTCATGACAAAACACATTTCAGAGGCAGTAAACGACGTCAATGGCTGTCTTCGGACATCCTCGTCCGGTAGAGACAGTCACGAGCCACAGGTGACACCAGACCGTCATCCAGTCACTGAAGGCAAAATCATAACTGAGACGAATGTTGCGAATTTCTTGGACTGCCACAGTAACTAACAACGACTGCATGAAAGAGGCTAATGAAAATAAAACATTATATGCAAACATAAGAAAGAGACAAAAGCCTTCTTTGGTCACGTGATGAAAAGAGAGGCATTGGAGAATATCGTGACAACTGGAAAGATCGATAGAGTGTCATGAACGCCTTCACCAACCGGCAATGCACCTGATGATGATGATGATCACATGCTCAGTAAATTTATATATAATTAGACTAATCGGCACTCAATGCACTATGTAGTCAATAGCACACGGGTCGGCATTAATCCCCAGGAAATGTTCTGATACCAGTTTTAGACTGGGTCGAGCTTGGAGACAAGGTCATTGAAAAGTCTCCCCGCCTCCAGTGGGATTGCAGCATATGATCACTAGCCGGCAGACAACATTGCTAGGCATTGCGTATCTACGAATTACAATAGAATAACAAAGACAAATAAGACACACACACAAAAAGAAAACAAACATCGCGGCAGAGTTAAATCCATGGCGAAGTAGTCAAGCCTCTGCCTCGCGCTCAGAAGGTTGTGGGTTAGATTCCGGGCTACGTCTTTCAGTTCACGAGTGAATTTTTCTCGTAGACTCCTGCGGGTCGTCACAGGAGCTACGGAGTTCGTGCTTTGTGCGACGCTTTCGGCATGCCACCCTGCGGAAAGAGACCAGGTCATATGGGATATGTATCCGTGTGCCACCATAACGTAAAGGGAATTTTATAAACCGTGATGCCCCAAGAACCGTTTTAGTCGTCGACCAGACCTAAATAGAATGAATACCAGATGTTTTTCAGAATTTTCTGGGAATTGTTTGGAAGGAAAGAGAAGGGAAATGGCCACTCATTCAATTACGTGGTTTAGTATAATATGTGAAGGTCTAACACTTCACACCCAAACCCAGTATCCACCATGGAACTGCCTTGACCCTGATCGTACCAGGCGTGTTGTAAGAGGCCTCTAAGGGGCTTAACGTGTGCAGTGTGCAAACGAACACCTCAACCTTACCACTCACAAATAACTCAGTGTTCAAGTAACCTACTGAACAATTTGAGAATCCCTCTGTGCGTTTTGCGTTCTGTATCTCATCTCATCTCATCTCATCTCATCTCATCTCATCTTGTTCTTCTTGTACCTTGCGGTGTCGATGTGTTTCTTTACGTTGCCATTTGGGCCAGTCCGATTATATTTCTTAGTGTTTTAATGAGCAGCCTGAAAATCCAGTGCCGGGTTGCTAGGTCATTCGCAGGTTTAGGTAAAAAATCCTGGCGAACCAGAGCCCCGTTGGCCCATGACCTCGCGGTCATGGTTTCTCAGTATACACCACGTGGAGGTGGGGTTGACTTGTGTAGTCTGCGGGTCATCGACAGACTAGTAATTTTAACTTTTCACCCCTCCTTGGAGAGGCTAGCCGATTCTAACCCTGCTGATTGCAAGGTCAGGGTCAGTCCACACCTTGCAGAATAAATTCTGTATGTAAGTATTAAATAAGTGAACAAATCCCTGGAAGCTTTGGAGATGTGGTTGTACGTGGGAATGCTGAAAATCCTTCGGACAGCCAAAATGAATAATTTGGACAGGGAAGATAAGTTCCACAGACAACTTATCACAAACATCAGAAAGATGCAGTCATCGTTTTTGGCCACATTATGTGAAAACAAAAACTGAAACATATTATGACAACTCGAAAGGTTTGTGGAAAAAAGAATTAGAGGAAGACAGTGAGATTTTTTTGACTGTCTTGTGTCATAGCCCGGAAGGCAGTCAACACGCATAGATTGATAAATGTCGATGAAGATCGCAATATGTAAAGTAGCATGCTCGCCTTCGCCAGTCGGCAAGGCACTTAATGATGCTTACGATGTAAATTTTAAAATGGCAACTGCCTAAGACAAATATAGTTAATATATAAACTGTCTACAACTGTGAGAATTTACTCCCGTCTTGAAAATAGTCATTCGATACCAAATTTCGTATGGCATCCGTAAGATTTCATTCCAAAAGTACGACCGAGAAACAAGTTTATGGGAACCACTAATCTGGAGTGAGTGAGCGAGACACTAAAAAAAAAAAAAAACAACATAAAATCATTGTTTCAACTGACAAAATTTTTGACACCAAAACAGACACAGAGAAAATACAGACAAATGAAACCACGGAGTGCACCGAAAGATATTCAAAGGTGCAAAATGCAGACATATGTACAAAAACAGATCAGCATCTAAATGAAAACGTTTGTTAGTAAATTATAGATAAAGTTATGGAAAATATATAAGTACCATAATAAGTACTATACATTCCTCGAATATTGAGAGGTACTTTAACGAGACCAAAACAATTACTTCCAAATTGGATCCTTTTCAGAACCCAAATATTCTTTCTCTCGACATAGCCGTCAATCATAACTGCCCTTAGGCATTCTAAACATACTTAAACAGACATGCTGTCAAAAGCGCTAATGGAAATAGGCTGCAATTTCAATACCTAACTGTCCAAAAGATTACACAAATGACACACAGTGATCAAAGACAAGTAGCGCGAGAGAGCGGTACTCAAATTGGAGACCGGCCCAGACTAGCTGAAAGCGATAATTAGCAAGTCGTTCGAAAGATAACACAGTACATTGACACCACTGATGGCGGCTTGGCTTGGGGGTGAACAGTTACTGAACTACTCTTCCCTGGGGAGAAAGATGTTGTCGTTATAAGTTAGTCCTTGCTATGAAAACGTAAGTAACGCCACTTTACATATCATTCAGACATCTTAGGGGTGTAGAGAAAGGCCCATATTTTGGGAGACATGACCACGACTCCGGTGATCGAGTGAGATAGCAGAACATGATCGCCCACGCTTACCGGCATGGCACATGATGGATGGATGGATGGACGCAAACGAGGGGTGATTTTGGTCAAAATTACGCCGCCTACCGTGATTTTTTTCCACATTAATCTCTCAGTATTTTATTAACCTGGATCGATACATGAGTTGTACTGTTTGTGAGGGCTACTGTCGTTAGTTTGGGTTTATCCATAAACCAATGTATTAGTAGACGAGAACGTTAACAATAAATATAGTGCTATTTCCACAGAATGCATATGGATCTCCAACACGTTCTGTCTCTGGCTATGGTTGACACTTACAGATTGTTGTTCGTCCATCTCCTTGCTTGTATCATTGCCTACGCTGTGTCCATTTTCCTAACACACACACACACACACACACAAATACCCGCCCACCCACCCACTCACTCACCCACCCACACACACCCCACACACACAAACCCACCCACCATCCACTCACACACACCACACTTCCTGCCTCCGTATAGTTTCTTCTAGGGTTCCATGTCTTTTATTTAAATATTTGACTTCGACATTTCCCCCCAGTATGGTTTCATTTAGCGTATCATGTCTTTCATTGAGACTTAAATATTTGACTTCGACATTTCCCCCCAGTATGGTTTCATTTAGCGTATCATGTCTTTCATTGCGGCTTAACTATTTGACTTCAACGTTTCTATTCAGTATGGGTTCTAAAAGAGTGCCATGTGTTTATTGCGCTGTAAACGTTTGACTTCGACTTTGCTCGCCAGTATGGTTTCTGAAAGTAAAGGAGCGATTGAAAAATGCTTTTATGGTCTCGTAATTAGTCAGATGAAAGACCTAATTGTATTTCCACGTGTAAGAAGATTTTAAATACACCGAAGTGTGGTAAATACAGCTCTATTGAAGGAATATCCGCAGGGATAAGTGGGTATCTCTGTGATTGAAGAGAGACAAGCTTTCACTTGTCCGGACAGTCGGAAATTGCTGTTAAAGGCAGGAGTGACATACCCCAGTGTGTGCGTGGAAGACAAAGGGAAACCATCTCACTCTCATCCTAAGATTTAATTGAATTCGACAGATCAGAGTTGGAGAACGACGTTATGATATCCTCATCGAATAGTGACAGTTACCAGCCACCAGTGACACCTGACACCATCTGGCCACTGATGGCAATACCGAAAAGAACACGTTGAGTTGAGTTGAGCTAAGAACCAACATCACTGTACTCAGGAAATTCCCATATGCCATCCGTCCTCTTGTTCAACAGCCAGCGAAGAGTCACACTACTAATCGTTCTCACCGCTGTCTGATTGAAAGTTATCCTGGTCTTCCCTCTCAGTTTTGAGATTATACAAGAACCCCTGTCAACCCACCACAATCTCATCCTTTCCACGTACGGGTTCTCAATCTGTTCCTCCACCTTCTCCATCTGGTCCAGCAGCGCACGATCACATCACCCTTGTCCATAGGTAATCGACCACCAAAAGGCGCATTCCCTGCCGGCCCATCAGTCTATTCATTCCCCTACCCTCCAGTATGGCCAAGACAAAAAAATCCATACAATTCTTACAATCTTCGACCTCTAAAGCGAGGTGAAGCCATTCAACACGAAACATTTCTTTCCCCACTTTAGTAAGCATACTCCCCGAGTCCGTGAAAAGACAACGTGTGCTGCAGTGGTCTCCTCCAACAAACGGAATACCACTGTGATTGCTTCCACCTCTATTCTTATGCTGGAGGTAGTAGCCTCATATACCATACTCACCTTTTTCAAGAATCTTCCATTAGCCTTCGCAATGAAACCTCAACCTGTTTCTCACCACTGACCCATCAGTATAGATCACCATGTCACCTTGATGTATATTACTCTGGATCAGCTGTTGAACCCCAAACTCTGCGCGGCCCTCTGCCCATTCTCTGCACTCACGACCCAGTGTTACTATTACATTGTGCCAGTCCGTCCTGTCTGCCGGTACTTCAACCCATTCTTTTTTCCGATTAATGGTCTCTAGATCAGAAACATGACGTATAGATATTTCCGCCTGTGCCATCCAGGACCTGCCTCGTCTTAGTCTATGACCCTTGACCATTTCCATGGCTTCATGCATAGGGTGATCCCTATCTGCAGCAACTCTCAGGTACCATTTGGCCTGAAGGACAAAGAACATGTTTACAATAGAAACACGACAAATAAGAACACTAGCAGAGATAGGAAATTTAGACAATTTAATAACAGAAATAAAATATGAAACCTGGAAATGTAACCTGGCCAACAGATGCCTGAAGAATTCGAATGCGTCGGCCGAAAGGTGGAAATATCACAGCTCTGCTGTAAATAGGGAAAACGCAATTACGTTTAACACAAAATTCCAGACGAACGCTGAAGTCGAAGAAGAAAATATGAAAATTAATATTCCAGATATGAGATAGATGAGGTGGAAGGAATCTGGTTAAATAATAACGGACAAACACAAAATAATATATTCAGCAGATGATTATAATTCTAATCTTTCTCTCCAAATGGCGTAGGCGCTCATGCATCTCCACAAATCTCGGTCCCGGTGATATTTCTCCATTTCACTGTCGCAGTCCATCCAGCAACGTTCCCCATGATCCGCTTCTGACACATCTACCGTTGATCTCGGGGTTTTCCAGTGACTGTTTTCTCATTACACGACCAATGAACACTCAGGAGATGATAAAAACGTAGAAGGGCGAGGACTATTGTTTGACGAGGAAACAGCTAAATCAATTAATGGGTTTGGGTGTAAATCAAATAGTGACATTATGGTTAAAACCAAAGTAAGTTAGTTAGTTAGTCGCGGTTCCAAGTTCACGGCAACAGGTCGTCCCCATATGCACCGTTCCTGAGCCAGTGAATATCACACAAAATGCCTCTCACTACCCAATGTGAAAAGTGGAACAGACAGGAGTCTCGGCAAGCCAACAGCCCGCACTGGTACACTGTGCATAATGCCACCGCTAGAAGGCCAACACAAACACCCTCCACAAAAAATACAGTTCATCGTCGATTGAATCGGCAGTCACCAGAATGACTTCATTGACATGGCTCGGTCTCTTTCCGCAGGACGACCCGCCGAAAGCGCCGCACAAAGCACGAACACCGTAGCTCCAGCGACGGCCAGTCTCCTGAAAATGCACTCGTGAACCGAAAGGGCAAACCAGTCAATTTAGAGACAGCCGGCCGCCATTGTTCCGAACATGCAGTTCACTATACAAACAATAGTGGATAGATGTAAAAGCATTATACACGAATTTCACAGCTCACAGTGTCGCGCCACGCTCTCACTCAGTAGCAGGGCGATGGAACCATGTACTGCCAGTCCAAGATAAGGAAAAATGCGAATGCAAACTTTAGCCACAAGTATAAACACTCCAGGTGCCTAAACGGTTCAATGCCTATCCGCCATGTTGGGGACCGGAAGTCTCTAAAAAGAAAAACCAAAGACAAGCGAATACGCAATTGCATTATACAATATATGTTAAAGTTAGTTGCATATCCTTTACAGGACATTGCAGTCAACCCCAGGATGTTTTGACTGTTTGTCAAGTTTACGTTCAGTAGTTTGCCATTGCTTTCTGAACGACCGGCAGTCATACCATTATATAATAACCAACTCAAAGGGGTCTGGTGCCAAATCGCCCGCAGCTCTTATTCGAACGCGGTATGCAAGACTACGAACTGCGTCCGTAACTCCTTCGACACAGAGCCGGTGTCATTATGGTCAGTATATGTGCAAACACTAAATTATGTTCCAGGAAATGCCTTGGGATTGACAGATGGTCAGCGTGATACTGACTACATCACCGACCGAATGCTGAATGGTCTGTGCAAATATGGGCCTAGCACCATATGCCCAATAGCGCTCAGATGAGTAAAATGGTCCTTTATTTGTTGTTATCTTTTACTTACATGCACCAGTCACAGGCAGCGGTGAAGAAAAAATACGAAAATTTTATGGTGAAGTAGAAATGACGATCCCTCAACCTAAATAATAAGAATTCAAAACAGTACTTGAAGATTTCAAGGCAACAGTATGAAATGAAAAAAAAATGCAAAATGTACCTGATGACTATGGTTTAGGAATAAGAAAACACGGGAAGGTTAACCCGGTCAACAAATGCCCGCAGTAGTCGGATGTGTCGGCTTAACGGCGCAAGAACGCAGCTCTGCTGTAAACAGGCACAACGCAGTCACATCCGAAAAAAAATATAAGGATGAACGCAGAAGAAGAAGAAGAAGGAATAAGAAATGAAAGAAGAGTAAGACTTATATATATATATATATATATATATATATATATATATATATATATATATATATATATATATATGTATATATATATATATATATATATATATATATATATATATATATATATATATATATATATATATATATATATATATATATATATATATATATATATGTCAGCGACTTACTTGCGACAGGTATTTCAGGACTCCCCTACTTTTGCACCACACGAAATAATAACTCGTGTCATTTGCAAAAGGGTACAATTTATTTAGAGCTGATTACAAACAAGCTCCGCGAGCGGAATATTTCATTGACAATAAACATCATAGTACGTTACACAGATGCAATGAAGAGGTGATAATGATACTATTAATCACTGAATGGAATCTAAAGCCTAACAATCACTATTGTCTATAAACTTATAGTATTCATAAGGAACACGTCTACTCTCTAGCCGTCTCAGTTACAGTCTGCGCCACGCTTCTAGTTGCGTGTTCAAACACGGACGTTGGATCCTCCGTGCGCTGGCGAGACTTGCGTGAGTGGTGTCCCAGCATGCTGGTCAGTTAACTAGAGTAACCTGTACTCCATGGTTACTCCTCGAGGCGAGTTTCCTAGTGTCTTGGGAAACCCTCGCTCACTTACACTCAATGCCCTCTTGGTTGACACAAGTGTGTCTGGTGTAAAGCTATTTATAGCGCTGGTGTCTCTTCTGTCTGGTGTTCTTTAATGGTCTCTGTCTTAGCTCTATTTCTCATATTCTTAACTCTGTAAACTCTTATTTAGATCTTTTACAGGCTCCTCTCCTCTCCGTGGAGTGTTACAACCTTTTAATTCATTGCTTGTAACACGTTGTATGGTTACTAAAAAATTGGCTGTCCAATTTTGTCAAAGATCTCATAAGTTGCAAATATCTCTTCTGGGGATAGAACAAACTCTCTTCTTTCCTTATTCACACTGTTCTATTAATTCACTCGGCTAATTGAGTAGCCCATCGTATCAGTACAGTTGGCTATAGATCTTCTTGGGAATTGTTTTGATCCGGAACCGTTGTTTTATGACTTATGTCCTGACTTCCGTCTTATGACTGTCACGAATTTGCAGCCTTTACTTCCCAGAACAATTTTCGGTTCACTTTTGATAGGCCATGTAGAGAATCAACAGACGAACAAAACTGTTTTCTCTATATTCAAGGCTATACCGTCTTGACGTAAGCTTGCAAAGCCTGCAAGTAAACAAACCACCAGGAATGTCTTTCTATCTGAGAAGTGTAATTTGACACCAGTCAAACTACCCAGCCAGTCCAGATTCAAAGTGTTACGGGTCAAACTGATAATTACACCCACAGGATGGCAGACTCCATGGACTGTGTAATTAAAACCGACCAGGCATGACACCTGATAAGCAGAGGTAGGAAATCACCCAACCGTGATGGCTGACCTCCATCTGAAAACAGACTAGAGGTGCAAGGTGTGAAATCACTGATAAGACTCAGACTGGCAGACTCAGGGAGGTGTGAACCAGGTCTCATAAGGCAATTAACACTGGGCATGTGGGCTTTGTACCAGACAGAGGGGAGTCTGCACTGTAGGAATGTGTGAAACATTTTATTAGAGCAAGACTGGAGGAATGAGAGTGATAGCAAGTTTTGCAGTTAGGATTGCAATTAACGTCAGGGGGAGATAAGAAGAGTTTATGACTGGAATTCCTGGGACATAAGTGTCTACTGCCAGGCTAGGTATAAAAACCCATGCTAGACCTGTTCCCTTTAGATTAAGTCTGACTTCAGAACAGGTAGGCACCCAGCTCGTTTTGTAGTCATATGTCTGATTCTTATGTTGCTAGATTTCACTAGGAGAATTATTTCTTAGTAAATATCTAAGTTTTGTAGATGTATGTACTGATTTTTAGTCTATATCTGACCTAGGTTACTTCAAGAATTATCATTGCTTCAGGTTATTGAGTGTATATCCTATTGCTATAAGGGTTGTTCTTACTATACAAGTTGTTCTTACTATACCTTTGGTGAGACAGACTTTTGACTTTCATTTATCATGTTAGATGTCTGTTACTCTATGTACACTATCCTAGTTGCCTTTTGGTGTGTGCATTTGTTGTACAGAATATAGTCAACTGACTATTTCTTTAAGTGGGGATGTGTTGGTGAGGGATATGTGTGTGTGTGGTGCGTGGGTTGGGAATAGTGCGTGGTAGGGGGTGTATGTGATGTGCGGGTGGGGGATTGTGTGGTGGGGGATTAGGTTAAGGCATGTGTGGGTGGGTGGAAGTTGTATGTGTGGGTGGCGGGGTGTGTGTGAGTGGATTGGGGATGTATGGGTGGTTAGGGAGATGTGTGTGTGTGGGGGGGGGGTAGGGACATGTCAGTTGGTGGGGATGTGTGTGTATGGTTTTGGGATGTGGATGTGCGATGTGTGGGTTGGTGGGGGATTGTGTGCATGGGTGGGGAATATGTTGTCGATGGAGATGTGGCTGGGTGATGGGTGGTTTGAGGTGTGGGTGGGGAGAGGATGTGTGGGGTAGGATGTGTATGTGGATGGGCGTGGGATGTGTGGGTTGGTGGGGGAATGTTTGTGGGTGGCGAGTGTGTTTTGGTTGGGGGATCAGGTGAGGGCAGTGTGTGTGGGTGGGGGATGTGCGGGAGGGGGATGGGTCGGTTGGTGGGGTATGTATGTGTCCCTTGGTGTGCGTGTGTGACGGTAGGTGGGGGTGTGTATGTGTCCCTTGGTGCGCGTGTGTGTGGGTAGGTGGGGGTGTTGTGTGGGTGGGGTGATGTATGGATAGGTGGGAGATGGGCTTCATAACATGGTAATTAGCCTTGTTTATGTTTACAACATTCATTTCACAATGTTTATTTTTCTTCCTATGTAAATGTATAATGCTCTTGATGAACGAAAGACGAGTGATTGGAAAGGCCGAATGTAAGACGGGCCTGCGCGCCCAATTTGTGACCCTAATAAAGTTGATTTGATTTGATTTGATTTGATTTAATTCTTACCACAGCAGTAACTAACTGGTGACTAAACCGGACAGATCAGAAATATGGCTGGTCTGTGTGGTCACTTCAATTAGACTTGTTGTATATCTCATTTTGTAGGTATAAAATATGATTACTCATTAATAATGCCTGATACTATTATGTTGAGTATCATTAGATGTCCATCTTGAAGTAATATAATGTTTATGGATAGGTTGGATGTATGTATGTGTAATTTCATATGAATATACGATGCTAGGAATATGCTTCGTACTTATTCTTTTTGTGTATATACGTTCATTTCGTATACATACAAACTAACTAGTGCATTATGCTATGATGTTAAAGTATCATAATATGTCTAGTTTAACCAATATGTTTATGTGTATCGGATGTTTGATATATTGATTTGTCATATGCAAACCTACCAATTTGAAGTGTTATGCTATTGTCTGCGCATTGGCACATTGGCCAACGATTGTGTTGGAAGCAGAGGTGTAATGGTACAGACATTACCCACAATTGGTATAGGGTATATGGTGCTAAACTTTCTCAGTGTATTGTGGGCGTGCGTTCACGGTAATGCATGGGAACCTGGCACAGCTACTGGTCACGGCTTGTAAGCCCGGATGACCCGGCATTATTATAATACCATTACCGATCCTGTGAGCTACTAAACCAACATTGGACGGAGCGGCTGTACGACACAGAATTTCTGTATTAGCGACATGGACATGGGCGGCAGAAATGTAATCAGTACAGGCGTGTGAGACAATTGAAAAGCCCGTCCCAGACTAAAGACAGTAGGGAGAAGGAGGATGGTGAACACAGTAGAGCGGAAAGATAAACTTGGCCAGACTGGTCATTGTATATGTGTTTACTAGAATATGTTTTACTTAAGATTGCACTGATGTAGAACTAGATATAACACATTCTTTACTTTCTTTCAAGCTCTCACAAGGAGCTCCTATGTTATAGATCTCAAGAACGAGTGACTGACTAGGTAGTGTCAGGACTGACAGGAATAGTCAGAATACCGGCAAGCTGTTTTTCTGTGTCTACTGGAGAGTGGGGATCTGGACCACAGATCCAGATAGATCAAATAACAAGTTACGTAATGTTTGTCATCAATATCAATATGTATATGATTTCATCATCCTCATATGGACAATCATCCTATGTCTATTGTTATGATTAGCAAATAAATGTTGTAGTATTGTAACTCATAGTTCTGTCATTATATTTTTTCCAATTGTGCATACGTGTTGTTGTGTACATTGGTGGGGGTTCACTTAGACACCAAGGTAGGGAGCAGTCAGGGAGAAAAACCTGTACTGAGATAGTCGTCTATACTCATATATTTAGACGTAAACATCTATCTTAGCTAACCTTCTCTTTCCCATTCCTTGGCGAATATTCAGCACAGTTCATTTCATTTTGTAACGAGCCATTTGGAGTTGTACGTTGAATATTCAGGGCTTAATCTATAGTTCAGCCATACAGTTTTTGTCCCTAGTCAGTTTCTGACTATTTGGGGTTGCTCTCCAGTGAAAAATACTTTCATCTAGCCGGTGGGGCACCCGGACTTCTGACAGATTGGGGGCTCGTCCGGGATTTGAATTCGGAATTCTCGCTTTCAATAGACTCCGTTACTAGACCCTAGACATATGAGTTTTAAAAGTTAACTCTTGGAATCTTCAGTCATCAAAATAGACTATCATCAGATGTAGCTAATTTTAGTTGAGGAAGTTACAGAGTATAGATATAACTTTTCAAAAGTGTATAACGGAAAAGAACTTATGAGAACTACCTCATCTATCATTTATTGATAATTATTTTAATTCTTATCATTTAGTGTATCATTCATCATTTAATTATAGCTGATCACTTTAATCATATTTACATTGATGTGTTTGATGATTTAACTGCTTGACTGATTTGCCATTTTATGCTTACTTATGCCATTTCATTATGACATGTATGCAGTGCATTTTAATATTTATTTAGGTAAATATTACTATTGATTACTGTGTAGTATATCTCTCACACTTACTTCACTGCGGTCGCCAGAAACTAATTGAATATTACTTTCAGTTGTCTTTCATTGCTGAGGCTAAACTCTACACATTGGTTTAGGTTCTGCTGTCATTGGTTCACTCTTGTCTTTCTAGCTTAGCTCTGAATTTGATAGATACATAGGAGCTTACCTGAATATAGCCATTAGCAAATATGGACTCACCTTCCCAGGATCTAGATTATCTGAAGGCGCGCACAGATTACTTAGAGTCCACGAGAAGGTTAGGCATAATAGAGGGCTTAACAGGAGAACAATTAGAAATATACATCAGAGACGAGATGAAAGAGTGGGACATGGCGGAGGAACAGATGACTAAAACAATTAATGAGTTATTTAAAGCAAAAGAGCGTAGCAAAACTGAAGAAGCAGAGATTAATAAAAAGCATATGGAAGTAGTCAATGCAGAGAAGCTAACCTTTCTAGCGGAACATAAGGTAGGAGATATGGATGCTCACCCAACCAGGAAGGAAGGGACATCTTTGCCAACCATTGCGGAATCAGAGTTAGTGGACCGGGAACTACAGGTTCTCATTCGACCCAGTCCTAAACGGAAAAGAGGGAAGAAAAAACGTGCCAAGGGAATTTCAAACAGTCACAAACGTGATAACTGTTTGCACCACGGAAATTGTGGTCTCACTGGTTCGCCAGTACAGGACCTTCAGGAAAACCACTTGACTGCTACGAGCAATGAATCTCGACAGAAAGAGGAACTGAAGATAACCTTTAATGAGGTCGCAGGCAGAGACCTAGCCGATTCTCACATTCCCTTCTGTTCACAGAGTCACGAAGTGGAATTACATCTGACTGAAATAGGGAGGAAGGAAGAAACGGAATCCCAGGTGAATTTCATTACTGCAACGCGGGAAGAATCACTAATTATCAGTTCAGATAATTTAACTATTAACAGTTACCCAGAGGACAACTGTTTGCACCACGGTTTGCCAGTACAAGACTCCCAGGAATCTCATTTTACTTCAACGAGGGGTGAAATTCAAGAAGAAGAGGACATGAGGACATCTTTTAAAGAAGTCGAAGACGGAGAGGTAACCGACCTTATTATTCCCTTCAGCTTAGGCAAGCAAGAAGTGGGATTAAATTTGACTGACAGTGGGATGAAGGACGATCCAGAACCCCCTGTGATCTTTGAGGCTGCAGCTCAGGAAAAGACACTAGATCTCAGTTCAAATCATTTACCTAATGTGATGGATTGTTTAGACACCAGCCCACCACAGGATTTACCTCAACTGGACTTAGCCCATGAAAGCACGACCAGAGAGGAACATCCAGACCAGGAAACATTTCCAGTTGTTATCTCACAGTATACCAGTTCGGAGACTCAGGAAACACAGGGAATTGTCATGAGCCAGAATATGGACTCTGATATTGTGCAGACAACATTGTCTGTAGTTGCTAAAGAAGAAAATTCTTTGCACAAGATGGAGGAAGAAACGCCTATCATCTCATTAGCTGAAGTTATCAGGGAGTTCCAGCAACAGGGACCTGAAGTAACAGAAGTCAAGAGTGGTTTGGAATCAACACTCTTAGGACTCAATCTACCCTTCAGTCAGGTCGATTTGATAGGAGTAGATCAGCTATTTGTGGATACTTTATTCAAAAGTAACACCACTTTATCGCCCTGGAGTAACTATGTTATTTCTCAAGGCAGGACAACTTGGCACACTAAATTTCCAATTTCTAGCACGGTTTGTACAAGAAACCCTAATGCAGAGAAACTCAGCCCATTAACTGAATATCAGGGGAAGAAACCGCGACACCGAGGAGGGACAATTGTTACGCCCGACTTTGAAGGAGGAAAGCGCCAGTTGAATTTATATCATGGGACCATGATGTGTAACATTATTCCTTTCAAAAGGAAGATATTGATGGATCAGTTAAGGATCTATAAAGGACGGAGGAAAATCACGGAGACAAGCTTTGCTGGGCCAGCTTAGGCGAGACTTCACTAAGGGTACATCCTCGGCTGAAAGGATTAAATCACGTGAGGGAATGGACTAAGACCGTTGCCCAGAGGCGCCGAAGAATCCCGTTGATTGTGATCTTTCCGAGAAGGGTAAAAATACAACCTCCTGACAATTACCGGATTTTACCAAGCTATTGCATGGAATCCCGGCCGAAAACCAGGTACAAGGATCTATCCAGAGTATCCTTGAATTATGGAAATGGGAAGTCTTTATGTAGAGGCAGGACAACCCACTGCCACAAGGAATATTGGAAACCTTTAGGCAGATACAGAACGGAGAGTGCTTAGGCATTATTCTGGGATGTACGGCGTGCTTGACAAAAGATTTCTGGCAGAAACTTTTTTAAATGGGGAAGCTCTGTCACGAATTTGCAGCCTTTACTTCCCAGAACAATTTTCGGTTCACTTTTGATAGGCCATGTAGAGAATCAACAGACGAACAAAACTGTTTTCTCTATATTCAAGGCTATACCGTCTTGACGTAAGCTTGCAAAGCCTGCAAGTAAACAAACCACCAGGAATGTCTTTCTATCTGAGAAGTGTAATTTGACACCAGTCAAACTACCCAGCCAGTCCAGATTCAAAGTGTTACGGGTCAAACTGATAATTACACCCACAGGATGGCAGACTCCATGGACTGTGTAATTAAAACCGACCAGACATGACACCTGATAAGCAGAGGTAGGAAATCACCCAACCGTGATGACTGACCTCCATCTGAAAACAGACTAGAGGTGCAAGGTGTGAAATCACTGATAAGACTCAGACTGGCAGACTCAGGGAGGTGTGAACCAGGTCTCATAAGGCAATTAACACTGGGCATGTGGGCTTTGTACCAGACAGAGGGGAGTCTGCACTGTAGGAATGTGTGAAACATTTTATTAGAGCAAGACTGGAGGAATGAGAGTGATAGCAAGTTTTGCAGTTAGGATTGCAATTAACGCCAGGGGGAGATAAGAAGAGTTTATGACTGGAATTCCTGGGACATAAGTGTCTACTGCCAGGCTAGGTATAAAAACCCATGCTAGACCTGTTCCCTTTAGATTAAGTCTGACTTCAGAACAGGTAGGCACCCAGCTCGTTTTGTAGTCATATGTCTGATTCTTATGTTGCTAGATTTCACTAGGAGAATTATTTCTTAGTAAATATCTAAGTTTTGTAGATGTATGTACTGATTTTTAGTCTATATCTGACCTAGGTTACTTCAAGAATTATCATTGCTTCTGGTTATTGAGTGTATATCCTATTGCTATAAGGGTTGTTCTTACTATACAAGTTGTTCTTACTATACCTTTGGTGAGACAGACTTTTGACTTTCATTTATCATGTTAGATGTCTGTTACTCTATGTACACTATCCTAGTTGCCTTTTGGTGTGTGCATTTGTTGTACAGAATATAGTCAACTGACTATTTCTTTAATTCTTACCACAGCAGTAACTAACTGGTGACTAAACCGGACAGATCAGAAATATGGCTGGGTGTGTGGTCACTTCAATTAGACTTGTTGTATATCTCATTTTGTAGGTATAAAATATGATTACTCATTAATAATGCCTGATGCTATTATGTTGAGTATCATTAGATGTCCATCTTGAAGTAATATAATGTTTATGGATAGGTTGGATGTATGTATGTGTAATTTCACATGAATATACGATGCTAGGAATATGCTTCGTACTTATTCTTTTTGTGTATATACGTCTCATTTAGTATACATACAAACTAACTAGTGCATTATGCTATGATGTTAAAGTATCATAATATGTCTAGTTTAATCAATATGTTTATGTGTATTGGATGTTTGATATATTGATTTGTCATATGCAAACCTACCAATATGAAGTGTTATGCTATTGTCTGCGCATTGGCACATTGGCCAACGATTGTGTTGGAAGCAGAGGTGTAATGGTACAGACATTACCCACAATTGGTATAGGGTATTGTAGGGTGGTAAATATAATAAAGTAGAATAAGGACAAGTTTCGCTAGGGGTATTCAGTATGAATGGGGTCTAAAACCCAAACACGCCCTCTATAGGAATTAATATATTGGCTCGTAACCCCCAAGTATTGAACAAGGCAGAAAAGGGTGCAAGTTCAACACTAACATAGAAGAAATGTTTCCCATAGAAGGCTGGGAGATCCGGGAAGTTCTACCACAGACACCCGAGTACTAATCACTCTACCCAGAAGGTGTGTCTATGTGTAAGTGCCCCGCCCCACCTTTAATCTCCCACATATATATAAACATTGACAAGTATCCACTGTCATGCACATCCACAGTATTATACAACAGAGGGACAACAACCAATGTTAGACGCAACAACTGGATTACATGACAGAGGAAAACAGCCATTGTTAGACAAAAACAGTACAATAACTCACTGTATCACATAACAGTAACAATAACTCACTGTATCACATAACAGTAACAATAACTGGACTATAAACATCAATTTTGGAACAACAGGTTAACAATGAAGTAACTGCAAGGCTTGGTTAAACCAAACAAACAAACAATTGTATTGTGGAAACATTTGGGTTCTGGAAAACCCTGTTGGCTACAATATGGTGACATGGACATGAAAAATTATCATATTTCAGGCAATGCACACAAAGTATACAACCAAACAGAAGTCCCCAAAAATATTTCCCCAAAAAAGGTTCACATCAAATACATGTGTCAAACACAAAACAAAGTAAATAATCCATACAAAGAACTAGATAAAGAAAATCTATCTAATCTGTCTCTAGAAATATCCTAGGGGTCTGATGATGACTCCCTCTCCTTCAATATCCACTAGAAAAGTCTGGCCATAATCACACTCTCTATAATCCAAGGAAAACAGCTGCTTTGCATATATCCACCTATTCAGAAAATTGGGGATTGCACACACACACACACAGAGCTTCCACTTCTGGATCATATATCCATCGCGAAAAACATGTAGGAGTAATCCATATGAATCCAATGTGGATATACTGTAATCTCTCAAGTCACAGTTGCTAAGTCACTGGGCTAGGAGCGTTCCAGGGTGATATAACAGACAGGTATAAATAAGTCTGAAGCGTTCTGGCGTGGCGTGACACACAGGAGTCCATGTGATTGATTTGATCAGGATCAGGCACAAACACTTTCAGTATCTCTTTGGATGAGGAGTGACATCACATAATCAATTAGAATTTCCTGACAGAACTAACTTGAATTGGGCCTGAATATTTCAGCCCTTTTCTTGGTTAAGATGTAGGTTATTCTTTCTTCAGCTGAATATACGACTTGATTGACCGGGAGTTGGTATGGTGCTTGATTATCCATGTCTGGGATATGATGGATGAGAAGATTCAAAGGAAGCTGGGAGTTCACAAAATCAGTTGGTAAATCCATACTGGTAAATGATGGTGAATTCCAGACTATCCATGAGCCTCTGGAATATGACAGTTGAACGTGGAATTAGGCGGTGACTTTTAGAAGAGGTTATACTCTGTATCCATCTAGGCCAGGCATGCCTCATGTCTTTGCAGACATTGAAAAGATTCACACCTTCTGTAAGTTCCCAGAGGTAGGGAATCCACTTCCGCATATTCAAAATCCAGTAATTATCCAGGCATTGACATTCAGGTTCAGGGTGAGTAGCAGTAACCAGCACTCTTTGTAGAATATTAGAGGAGGCTGGTATCCCAGTTTCCTGCCTCTAAATCCAAACAAGTTGACTATAAATCCAGTGCCAAGCATGGTGACTAGGCCAATTCTCCACCGCCATCTCTAGCGCCTATGTAGAGTGAAGAAGAACAGGGTCGATATAGATTAGTAATACAACCCAAACATTGATAAGTGTATCATAATAAAATATACATTCTTATAACAATGGATCATAATAAACCATACATTCTGATACCAATGTATCATAATTAAATATATATTCTGATATCAGTTATCATAATAAAACATATATTCTGATATCAGTGTAAATAACAAAATAAACATTCCGATACCAGTGTATAATAATAAAAATAGAGGAAACAACAGGGGAGAAGAAAGAAAGGTGACAATAGTTGCCTCCAAATGTGAGTGAGATATCTACTCAATAGGTACATTTCTTCGGGACTGATACTGGAGCTTCCTGGGAGGTTTACTTCACATCCTAAATATGCAAACATCTTTTGATAGTACCGCTGTCACATCATGGAAAAAGTTCCTGAGACAATGTCCTCATGTACACAATTCATAAATCTCCTTTCCATAGTTACAAACAGCATTATGTGACTACCACTGACAAATGGCAAAAAGGCTAGCTACCAATCAGTCATCTCCTCCTGCATCATCATCATCATCATCATCATCATCATCATCATCATCATCATCATCATCATCATCATCATCATCATCATCATCATCATCATCATCATCATCATCATCATCATCATCATCATCATCATCATCATCATCATCATCATCATCATCATCATCATCATCATCATCATCATCATCATCATCATCATCATCATCATCATCATCATCATCATCATCATCATCATCATCATCATCATCATCATCATCATCATCATCATCATCATCATCATCATCATCATCATCATCATCATCATCATCATCATCATCATCATCATCATCATCATCATCATCATCATCATCATCATCATCATCATCATCATCATCATCATCATCATCATCATCATCATCATCATCATCATCATCATCATCATCATCATCATCATCATCATCATCATCATCATCATCATCATCATCATCATCATCATCATCATCATCATCATCATCATCATCATCATCATCATCATCATCATCATCATCATCATCATCATCATCATCATCATCATCATCATCATCATCATCATCATCATCATCATCATCATCATCATCATCATCATCATCATCATCATCATCATCATCATCATCATCATCATCATCATCATCATCATCATCATCATCATCATCATCATCATCATCATCATCATCATCATCATCATCATCATCATCATCATCATCATCATCATCATCATCATCATCATCATCATCATCATCATCATCATCATCATCATCATCATCATCATCATCATCATCATCATCATCATCATCATCATCATCATCATCATCATCATCATCATCATCATCATCATCATCATCATCATCATCATCATCATCATCATCATCATCATCATCATCATCATCATCATCATCATCATCATCATCATCATCATCATCATCATCATCATCATCATCATCATCATCATCATCATCATCATCATCATCATCATCATCATCATCATCATCATCATCATCATCATCATCATCATCATCATCATCATCATCATCATCATCATCATCATCATCATCATCATCATCATCATCATCATCATCATCATCATCATCATCATCATCATCATCATCATCATCATCATCATCATCATCATCATCATCATCATCATCATCATCATCATCATCATCATCATCATCATCATCATCATCATCATCATCATCATCATCATCATCATCATCATCATCATCATCATCATCATCATCATCATCATCATCATCATCATCATCATCATCATCATCATCATCATCATCATCATCATCATCATCATCATCATCATCATCATCATCATCATCATCATCATCATCATCATCATCATCATCATCATCATCATCATCATCATCATCATCATCATCATCATCATCATCATCATCATCATCATCATCATCATCATCATCATCATCATCATCATCATCATCATCATCATCATCATCATCATCATCATCATCATCATCATCATCATCATCATCATCATCATCATCATCATCATCATCATCATCATCATCATCATCATCATCATCATCATCATCATCATCATCATCATCATCATCATCATCATCATCATCATCATCATCATCATCATCATCATCATCATCATCATCATCATCATCATCATCATCATCATCATCATCATCATCATCATCATCATCATCATCATCATCATCATCATCATCATCATCATCATCATCATCATCATCATCATCATCATCATCATCATCATCATCATCATCATCATCATCATCATCATCATCATCATCATCATCATCATCATCATCATCATCATCATCATCATCATCATCATCATCATCATCATCATCATCATCATCATCATCATCATCATCATCATCATCATCATCATCATCATCATCATCATCATCATCATCATCATCATCATCATCATCATCATCATCATCATCATCATCATCATCATCATCATCATCATCATCATCATCATCATCATCATCATCATCATCATCATCATCATCATCATCATCATCATCATCATCATCATCATCATCATCATCATCATCATCATCATCATCATCATCATCATCATCATCATCATCATCATCATCATCATCATCATCATCATCATCATCATCATCATCATCATCATCATCATCATCATCATCATCATCATCATCATCATCATCATCATCATCATCATCATCATCATCATCATCATCATCATCATCATCATCATCATCATCATCATCATCATCATCATCATCATCATCATCATCATCATCATCATCATCATCATCATCATCATCATCATCATCATCATCATCATCATCATCATCATCATCATCATCATCATCATCATCATCATCATCATCATCATCATCATCATCATCATCATCATCATCATCATCATCATCATCATCATCATCATCATCATCATCATCATCATCATCATCATCATCATCATCATCATCATCATCATCATCATCATCATCATCATCATCATCATCATCATCATCATCATCATCATCATCATCATCATCATCATCATCATCATCATCATCATCATCATCATCATCATCATCATCATCATCATCATCATCATCATCATCATCATCATCATCATCATCATCATCATCATCATCATCATCATCATCATCATCATCATCATCATCATCATCATCATCATCATCATCATCATCATCATCATCATCATCATCATCATCATCATCATCATCATCATCATCATCATCATCATCATCATCATCATCATCATCATCATCATCATCATCATCATCATCATCATCATCATCATCATCATCATCATCATCATCATCATCATCATCATCATCATCATCATCATCATCATCATCATCATCATCATCATCATCATCATCATCATCATCATCATCATCATCATCATCATCATCATCATCATCATCATCATCATCATCATCATCATCATCATCATCATCATCATCATCATCATCATCATCATCATCATCATCATCATCATCATCATCATCATCATCATCATCATCATCATCATCATCATCATCATCATCATCATCATCATCATCATCATCATCATCATCATCATCATCATCATCATCATCATCATCATCATCATCATCATCATCATCATCATCATCATCATCATCATCATCATCATCATCATCATCATCATCATCATCATCATCATCATCATCATCATCATCATCATCATCATCATCATCATCATCATCATCATCATCATCATCATCATCATCATCATCATCATCATCATCATCATCATCATCATCATCATCATCATCATCATCATCATCATCATCATCATCATCATCATCATCATCATCATCATCATCATCATCATCATCATCATCATCATCATCATCATCATCATCATCATCATCATCATCATCATCATCATCATCATCATCATCATCATCATCATCATCATCATCATCATCATCATCATCATCATCATCATCATCATCATCATCATCATCATCATCATCATCATCATCATCATCATCATCATCATCATCATCATCATCATCATCATCATCATCATCATCATCATCATCATCATCATCATCATCATCATCATCATCATCATCATCATCATCATCATCATCATCATCATCATCATCATCATCATCATCATCATCATCATCATCATCATCATCATCATCATCATCATCATCATCATCATCATCATCATCATCATCATCATCATCATCATCATCATCATCATCATCATCATCATCATCATCATCATCATCATCATCATCATCATCATCATCATCATCATCATCATCATCATCATCATCATCATCATCATCATCATCATCATCATCATCATCATCATCATCATCATCATCATCATCATCATCATCATCATCATCATCATCATCATCATCATCATCATCATCATCATCATCATCATCATCATCATCATCATCATCATCATCATCATCATCATCATCATCATCATCATCATCATCATCATCATCATCATCATCATCATCATCATCATCATCATCATCATCATCATCATCATCATCATCATCATCATCATCATCATCATCATCATCATCATCATCATCATCATCATCATCATCATCATCATCATCATCATCATCATCATCATCATCATCATCATCATCATCATCATCATCATCATCATCATCATCATCATCATCATCATCATCATCATCATCATCATCATCATCATCATCATCATCATCATCATCATCATCATCATCATCATCATCATCATCATCATCATCATCATCATCATCATCATCATCATCATCATCATCATCATCATCATCATCATCATCATCATCATCATCATCATCATCATCATCATCATCATCATGTGTTTGTCCCCAATGGGGGGGGGGGGAGTTAAAAGATCTACTCCAACAGGAACATCATGAATAGAATATACATATGATGAATAACAGAAAACCTTGTTAGTCTTTTACTAAACATGGTATGAACTCTCTAGTGGGTATTACCCAACATCTCAAAGTAAAAACACAAGAGCATGGTGTCATTTCCCACTCCCTTGAGATTATATATAGATATATCATACCAAATGACAATCTTATAACCGCATTTATTACAGCATTAAGCAGTAACAATCATGAGCATAAAAGGTAAAATACTCATAAAAGAGAAATCATGGGAATCTTTTCCCATACACTTGAGATTATGTATATCATACCACATGAAAATCCCATAACATCATTTATGAAAATAAAAGACTACAAGACAATCTCTGTGTATTTACAACCAGGTAAACAAAAGATTAACTCCTAAGTGCATGAAAAAGTCAAGCGAGAATTTATATCTCTCTCTCTATCTAACAACCTATATTAAAGTTGTACACAAATGTGAGATAGTAATATTTCTCCATCATAAGAGCAGAAATACAAATAAGCACTCAGGAAAAAACACTTTATAACACAGAGACCAGTTGTGAAAAATAAGTATTTAGGAATAAAGTAAGTTCACAAAATCATTTCAGAAGAATGACTCATAGCAAGATTATATTGTAAGCTTTATGAAGGCTGACTGGACAACATGGCGATGTCCAGGCTGTGTGACGTAAACCAACATTTCAATGAAAGCGATTCTCCTAATTTTCACACACACAACTTCAATCATGATATTAGTTGCCACAAAGCATTTATCCTAATACATAACATGATATGTTGTATATAATATAATGCTCACCTAAAACGCAGAGAATAAGTGGGCTTTAAATTAACCCATTAACAATGGGTCACCCGCTAACATTGGAGAAACATGGCGATTGACCAGACCGCTTTGTCTACCAAGCCTTTGTCTAGATTAAGCCTGTGTTTCCGGGGCGCGGCCAATCAATTGTCTTAAAACGAAACGAAATTTCGTTTCGTTAATTTTCCCGTCGGGCTTTTTAATAGCCTCTACTCTTCAGATAGCGTGTCCTAGCAACGTCTGCTGGAAAAGACTGCGAGATGATGACATATATGTCACAGGTATATGGTGCTAAACTTTCTCAGTGTATTGTGGGCGTGCGTTCACGGTAATGCATGGGAACCTGGCACAGCTACTGGTCACGGCTTGTAAGCCCGGATGACCCGGCATTATTATAATACCATTACCGATCCTGTGAGCTGCTAAACCAACATTGAACGGAGCGGCTGTACGACACAGAATTTCTGTATTAGCGACATGGACATGGGCGGCAGAAATGTAATCAGTACAGGCGTGTGAGACAATTGAAAAGCCCGTCTCAGACTAAAGACAGTAGGGAGAAGGAGGATGGTGAACACAGTAGAGCGGAAAGATAAACTTGGCCAGACTGGTCATTGTATATGTGTTTACTAGAATATGTTTTACTTAAGATTGCACTGATGTAGAACTAGATATAACACATTCTTTACTTTCTTTCAAGCTCTCACAAGGAGCACCTATGTTATAGATCTCAAGAACGAGTGACTGACTAGGTAGTGTCAGGACTGACAGGAATAGTCAGAATACCGGCAAGCTGTTTTTCTGTGTCTACTGGAGAGTGGGGATCTGGACCACAGATCCAGATAGATCAAGTGACAAGTTACGTAATGTTTGTCATCAATATCAATATGTATATGATTTCATCATCCTCATATGGACAATCATCCTATGTCTATTGTTATGATTAGCAAATAAATGTTGTAGTATTGTAACTCATAGTTCTGTCATTATATTTTTTCCAATTGTGCATACGTGTTATTGTGTACATTGGTGGGGGTTCACTTAGACACCAAGGAAGGGAGCAGTCAGGGAGAAAAACCTGTACTGAGATAGTCGTCTATACTCATATATTTAGACGTAAACATCTATCTTAGCTAACCTTCTCTTTCCCATTCCTTGGCGAATATTCAGCACAGTTCATTTCATTTTGTAACGAGCCACTTGGAGCTGTACGTTGGATATTCTAGGCTTAATCTATAGTTCAGCCATATAGTTTTTGTCCCTAGTCAGTTTCTGACTATTTGGGGTTGCTCGCCAGTGAAAAATACTTTCATCTAGCCGGTGGGGCACCCCGACTTCTGACAATGACCCATGTCTTCTGACTTCTGTCCGTTGACTTATGTCTTTTGACCTGTCCTCATATTGCCCAAAATGACAACCCAATACAAGTTGACTCTGTTATGAGTGCAACACATGAGCATTGAATGTTCATGTTCCCAATAATATCAGCCCCAACTCGTATACATTAAGTTCTACTCTTCACCTTCTAGCTTCCGTTTGTGAAGAAATATTTTCAATGTTACATTAAGGTTTTTTAAGAAGTTATTGTGTCCCCTGATTTGGGTTACCGTTCTTTGAAACAAATGGTGTATGCAACTTTTATGTGTTCGTTTTCCTGTTTGTTTGCGTGTTTTCTAATAAACTACAGTGTACTTAATTTGCTAACATGTGTCTGCGTTACTATTCTACATGCGTGTATTCCTTCGAGCGCCGTAAATCGGTTTATTGTGGCTACAAATGTCTGTTATTCTTATTTATGACCACAATTCCGTTTCAAGATGCTCAAAGTATTTTCTGTATTTACTACTAATAAAGTATTGCAGTAACACACTTAAAACTTGACAACACATTGGTTACACAGATTGACACAGACAAGTCACAACAAGACGTTTTAAGCGGTGAAAAATAATTTGCCGCTATCTCTCTCTCTCTCTTTCTCTCTCTTTCAATGTTTACTATTGTATTCATTCTCTCTTCTCATTTACACATCTTTCGTTCACTTTCATACCATCGTTATGTTAAAACATTCATTCGTCATTAAAATATGGTTCATAATATCAAGTAAATGAACATTACCTATTTACACTAAATGACTGGCTGAATTGTACAAGTTTTCACGCCAAATGACTGTGCCGTTCCTTTGCACGTGTCATCTCTATGCAAATGGGGTCCTGCCTATCCAAAATATACAAGTTTGTGATGATGGATTGTTACCGATCCTGTAATACTCACTAATCTAACTAACTGATGTAATTTGGTGTGCTGTTCTAAATTTATCCTAAGGGAAATAATCTAACTAATTAATTACATTTAAGCAAACTGGGTTAGTTACCTTCAAGTGTTATTGGTACATGAAATGATGTTAATTCCTAAATGGTTGGGTTAGTTTAGAAATGATATTTTAAATCAATGAATTTATAAATGATTATGTTTATGCGGTGATAAGGTAAAGTAATATCTAATAATTGTATTTCTAATATAGGTGTTAACTTAAATGGGTTCTTAACTAACTGTAGGTGACTTATTATTATCAAATGACATAAATGAAGTTATATATGTACTTGAACATTTTGCAATTCAATTATTAATACAAAAATGAAGTTATGCGTACTGTTTATAAACCACTGTTATTTACATATCACATTTACTTTTATATATAATTACACTAAACTAATGTCGTCCTTTCGGGTGTGATGATGGAGCACTGTTCCATGTAGACTATTTTCATAACATAGTTCATTTAGCCAAAGTCTTATATGCTCTCCTTCCTGGATGTACTATAATAATTCACAAGACCAAGTAGACTTCGGACCTGTTTCTTGGTCGTTGGCATAGTCAAATTGAGAATCTTGGTCACATTTTTTCATCTGTTCTGAGTTGGCCCCTGCAGATGGTATGGCCTAGGAAGTCAATTTCTTCCATGCCCAACTCTACTTTCGTTGGTTTGACTGTAAGACCGAATAATCGCAACCTATCGAAGACATGTCGCAGTTTCTGTAGGTGTGATGTCCAGTCTACAGTATAGATACATATGTCATCTATGTATGTAGAAGTATTTGTTACCCCGTGAAGAAGATCCATAGTTAGACGGACAAAAGTGGAGAAATCGCCACTCATAGAGAGCTAAAGGTGTGGAAAAAGCTGTTAAAGGAATTGAATTTTCTTGCATCGGGACCTGCCAATATCCTTTCGTGAGGTCGAGTTTGGAAAAGATGCGAGATGTAGACATATCAAGGATCAAATCCTAGCATGCTGGGATTGGCTCAGCATCAATTTTGGTCATTCTGTTTAAACGTCGATAATCGACGCAGAGTCGAATTGTTGAGTCCTTTTTGGCGACAAGGACGATAGGGAAAGAATATTCTGACTGAGATTTCTGAATTATTCCACTCGACTCAAGAGATAGTAATTCTTTGTCGAGATTAGCCCTATAATTTAGTGGGATGGAATAAGGTCGACACTTGATTGGGGTGTTAACAGTCAGAATAATGGAGTGCTCTATTCTGTCTGTCTTTCCTGGGATGTCGGAGAAAATGTCTTTGTACTCCGTCACTAATTCTATCATCTGTCGTCGTTGTTCGTCTGTAAGTTTGCTTTCTATCCGTATGCTCTCGATGTTCCCAGTCGTGTCTACTGTAGGGACTGGTAATTCTATTCCGTCGTCATCTGTCTCGTTCAGTACTGTTGTTGTACTAGCTGTGTGTGCTGTTACCTGGCTAAGTGTGTTTGCGATGTCGTTGTCCTGTGTCGCCCTACCTAGTGTAGTTGTGTTGTGTACGTCTGTCGTCCGATTAATTGGTGTGGGTGCATCTTGTTCGTCTGTCGGTAGTTCTTCTCGTGAGAAGTATGTTTTCAGCATGTTGATATGAAATATCTTTAATTTTCCCTTTATCGATATTTCATAATCGACATCTGATATTTCCCGTTCAACGTTGAATGGCCCTTGCCACGATGTTAGTAACAAATTACGTTTATCTGGTAGTAAAAGCAGAACCTTCTGATTAGGTTCAAGGTGTATTGTTTTAGCACCCTTATTTGCATAGTCGCGGTACATCTGTCCTTTCCTCTCCAAAGATGATTTGGCTATTACACACGCTTTCATTATTCTATCGCGTGTCTCTGTTACCATCTCATACGGTGTTACCGATGTTGGGTTTTCTGGTAAGCTAGTGATTAGCTGATAGTAAATTGTTAGGGGTCCTCGAGGGTTCGCCCCATACACTAATTCAAAAGGTGAGAAACTCGTACTCGAGTGCGGAATTTCTCGATGGGCAAATAGCACTGCTGGCAATAGCGTGTCCCAATCAGATGGGTTTTCTGCTGTTACTTTCGCCAGCATGTGTTTGAGATCCCAGTTAATTTTTTCTATGATCCCGTTACTCATTGGGTGGTACGGGGTACAGAAATGCTGTTCTATCCCTAACAATTTTGTTAAGGCTTGCGTAGCAGCCGAAATAAACTGCGTTCCACGATCTGATAGAATAGTTCGTGGAAAGCCAAAACGACAAAATAAGTGCAAAAATACATTTGCCACATCTTTGGAGGTGATGTATTTTAGTGGAATAGCTTCGATCCACCTGGTACATAGATCCACGAGACTAAGTATGAATCGGTTTCCTTTGCTCGACACCTGATTTAGGGGTCCAACAATATCGACCGCTACACACTCAAATGGTCTAGATGCTAATAATGACCGTTGAACTTCGGCCGTCACATGCTTTCCCTTTCTTACAAGATGTTGACAAATAGTACATGAACGACAGAAAAATTTTATATCAGTACAGAATTTAGGCCAGTAGAAGTGTGACAAAATTCTGGCTCTGGTTTTGTCATAGGCCAAATGTCCAGCAAAAGGTGACTCATGTGCGATCTTTAGCACATTTTGTCGGTATGTTACAGGTAACACCGTCTGCTGAATTTCATGGTTATTATTTGTGTAATAACGCATGAGAATTCCGTTGTGTATTCTAAAATACCAAGATGCATTTTTAGTCACTTTCGCTCGCTCACCTAACAATTTAAAATAAGGTGCGATAGTTTGATCGGTGCGTTGTGCCTCGATAAATTCTTGTCGAGTCGTGTTGTTATTGGCACCGCTGGGTGTTAACAGCTGTAACATCTCATTTTGTAGGTCAGTATAGTGTGTTTGAGTATCTGACCTTGTTACAGCATTAGCCATGTTTGTTTGTTTCCAGGCTAATATGTCGTCGTCAGTACATTGCTTCAAAGAAGCTAAACAGCCTAAAATCAGATCCGTGCAGGGATCTTGCAGGATTGCGCAAGTAAATGTGCCGGTAAGGAACGGGGTATTAATATGCGCTTTTGCCAGTGGGTATTTCTCAATGGTTCCAGAGAAAGTACGGCATTTGACAAATTCACCCGTGTAATCTTCTGGTCTAACCAGCTCTTTTCTTAAACCAAGTAAAGTGCTGCCGCTATCCAGTAAACAATGGCATGGTTGATCATTGACCAGTGCATCGTAGAACTTAAGTTTACCTCTGGAGGCACTAGCTGCATTAGCATCTTCGTTGGAAAATGGTATAACATGACCACATTTCAATTTCCCATCCGCATGAAACTGGTGACATGTGTCACATTTCTTAAAGTCTAATATGTCAGTAACTACTGCCGCACTTTCACATTCACTATCTGGTAATACATTCTCAAGTTCAGAGTCAATTACACTATCATCGTCAGATGACGTATCGATGAGCACAGCATTATTTGCCTTCATTCGTTGCCTACCAAGGCACTTGGAACTATAATGGCCATAGCTAGAACAAAAGTAACATTTAACAGCACGTTTAAATGAATTTCGTCTTCTTTCTTGCTTCTTTATTATGGTTTCTAAGTGTGAGGGATATGCCGGGTTCTTGTCGCACATAGAGTAGCTAAGATGAAATACTTTACAATATCCACACTGTGGTGGCTTCTGGTAAGGTTTGTCTTTCCTATGATACTCTTTCTGATTATAAGATCTACTAGGTACGTTCTTAACAAAAGCAGTGATCTCTGTATCATGTGTGGTGGTCTTAAATATGTCACGATTAGAAGAAAAATATGCTGACCCCCGTTTTTCTAGTTGCTCAATGGATTCGATATCTGATTGTTGGAGAAACTTCGCAAAAGGGGTAGGGACTGTGGATATCACCTTATCCATTACCATGAGATCTTGTAATTTATCAAAGTTTTTGCCCACTTTCGCTGCCTTAATCCATTTATTAAATGTACTTTGCACGTTAGAGATGTAATCTAGAAAGGTTTCAGTTGGCTTTGGTTTTATTTGGGAAAACTGAATCTGATACCCAGTGGCATCCAGAAGGAAATGCTGCATAATCCTATCGTGGATGTACTGATAATTACTCCTTAGTTCTGTAGGTATTGATTCTATAACCTTTAATGGCTCCCCACTGATGTTTCTCATGTAGATCATTGCCCAGTCCTCCAAAGGTATTTTCTGAGTCTTAAGTTGGAACTCTATATTCTCAGTCCATGCTGAGATTGAATCGCCTACGCTATATGGTCTGATCAGGCCTTTATATTTACTAAACTTATTTTGTTCTTCCTGGCTCTTTTGATTACTAGAGGCTATCTGGATATTTGAATCTATCTCCATTTCTTTCATCTTTAATTTAGTGGCTTCTTCTACTTGTTTGTTGGCATGATCTAAATCTAGCTGTTTTTGTTTGGTGACATGATCTAAATCTAGCTGTTTTTGTTTGGTGGCTGCTTCTACTTGTTTCATCTCTTTTTGATGTTGCCTTTCTAATGCTCTTTCGTCTCTCTCTAGAGCAGCTTTTCTCTCTGTTTCTTCTCTCTGTCGAGCAGTTTCTTCTTTCTGTCGAGCTATTTCCTCTTTGTATCTTTGATCAGCCCATTTCTCTAATTTCTCTCCAGTATGGCCTATTTCTTTGCCCGCCTGGATGCAATCATTTAATGATGCCATTTTGTGGCTTTATCTTATTTCACAATGATATCACTCTAGGTTTACACAATGGTTTGTAATTATGTGTTAGTTATGTACATTTTCACTGCAAATAAAGATGCATGGTTAACATAGTGAATATCAAAATAATTCAAAAATATACTCATCTAATTTGTCGGAAAATACGGCCCTTGGGATGTTCCACCGCTGTCTTCCGGACACACAAAAATGATCGACTTGACAACAGAACGGATGCTTCTGTTTAGTAGAGCAACAATATTTTAGAACCATGCATATGATATAAATACATGTTCATATTTCATGCGGCTGATGAATCATAAATGTGATCTAGATAATGATAAATGATGTTAATGAATGAATGTTATGATAGTATAAATGATCGTCATGATTAGTAAGATGATTCGTCATATGACTGTCAACGTCGTCTTCTCTTCACTTTCTATCTTGTTTGGTATAACTACGTTCTATGGCTTCCGTTCGGTAGCTAACATCTTTTCTTTGTGCAAAAAGAACTTATTTTGCACAAATATCCAAATGACTGTGATGAATGGTGACATTAATGGCTGTATCACAGAAAATGAAATGTACACGATGGTTTGCTTGACAATTTAAATTCATATTTGTATACATTTTCATTACCACAAATTCATACACATTTCCTATTAATTTCCGTAGAATAACACAACTTGTAAATTAATCTTTCTTCATTGTGGTTCAAGCTCCACAAATGGTAACATATCAATTATCACGTAGTAATGGTGTTAATCACTAACGTTCATTCACCAAACAAAATTATTTCTGACATTGTATGGTAAATAATAGTTTTCGGTATTTTTTTTAAAACACAGCATTAATGCCAAATGGTGCCTGTTGACGTTGGTTCAGGGACTTCTGACACCAAATGGGGTCCTGCCTGTCAGCGACTTACTTGCGACAGGTATTTCAGGACTCCCCTACTTTTGCACCACACGAAATAATAACTCGTGTCATTTGCAAAAGGATACAATTTATTTAGAGCTGATTACAAACAAGCTCCGCGAGCGGAATACTTCATTGACAATAAACATCATAGTACGTTACACAGATGCAATGAAGAGGTGATAATGATACTATTAATCACTGAATGGAATCTAAAGCCTAACAATCACTATTGTCTATAAACTTATAGTATTTATAAGGAACACGTCTACTCTCTAGCCGTCTCAGTCGCAGTCTGAGCCACGCTTCCAGTTGCGTGTTCAAACACGGACGTTGGATCCTCCGTGCGCTGGCGAGTCTTGCGTGCGTGGTGTCCCAGCACGCTGGTCAGTTAACTAGAGTAACCTGTACTCCATGGTTACTCGTCAAGGCGAGTTTCCTAGTGTCTTGGGAAACCCTCGCTCACTTACACTCAATGCCCTCTTGGTTGACACAAGTGTGTCTGGTGTAAAGCTATTTATAGCGCTGGTGTCTCTTCTGTCTGGTGTTGTTTAATGGTCTCTGTCTTAGCTCTATTTCTCATATTCTTAACTCTGTAAACTCTTATTTAGATCCTTGACAATATATATATATATATATATATATATATATATATATATATATATATATATATATATATATATATATATATATATATATATAAAATGTTGCATACCCTTACAGGACGTTGCAGTCAACACCAGAATTTTCAGCTGCCGTTGATGTACTAGGCAATATTACGCTCAGTAGTTTGCCATTGCTTTCTGAGCGACCTGCTCACATGCCCCTAAGTTACCAACACGGCGAGAACCGCTACAGATTCTCGCACAGGTTACGTTACTCACAAGAATATACGGGAATACGGAAAAAGACGTTAACCTCTAGGCCATGGAGACCGGAAAGACTTATATAATAAATAAAATTAAAAGATTGGGTAATTTAAACCATTAATACACCGACAAGCCCTGATAAGAAAATATAACATAATGACTACATGCCAATTGACAAAAAAATAAAATAAATGAAGACATGCATTGACAAATGTGAAGCAATATTGGGCGTTAACTGTAGGAGTGATAACTTCCCACCAATTTTCTAATAAAGGTTTCTAAAAAGTGAACAGAAAACTTAACGATTAGACGGGAAGAAAAATAAGATTAAACAGATGAGGTTTGAAATTAAAGACATTAAAGGTATTAATGAAAGAAGGGAGCATAATAAAACAATAGAATAAATAGGTAAATAATTGAGAAAGAGCAAAATTAACAGAAGAAAGTAACCTTAAAGGTCTACGTATATTAAACGTACAAGTCCTTGATTTATCTAACAAATGAAGACATGAAAACCAGCTGGGCCAAATGAAATCACGGCAGTAGAATTATAAGTACTGGGAGAATTTGAAATTAGAATGTTAAAACTAAACTCTCTGAATCTCCAGTCATTAGGTACAGAACCACACATATTCCCACGCCAGCAGTAAAAGAGCCCGTACCTCTGTACTCCAAATCCAGTTGCATTTACCAATTCACATGCAGGTGCCAGTCTACCTACATCGGCAGAACAGAGAGGCAGTTAAACAACAGGGTGGTGAAACATATAACTAATTGGAAACCGGTCATGTGATTGATAGAGACAATGCATTTCGTATGCTGTTTAACACAAAATACTCGCTTGTTAAAGATAGCAGAAGCCACCATGATTAATCTCCATAGGCCAGTTTTGTGCAAACAGAAAGACATGATAGTCAGTTTAAAATTATCGTAGTAGACAATTGAATTTACTCTGCGGATATGTGTATATTTCAGCTTGAATTGTTTATCTAGGTACTGTAGTTTATATTGTGTGATTTCTGCAGTAGGGGAGACTGGGGAGAAATGGACCAGCAATTTTGTAGTTTTCAATTTTTGCTCATCACCGGAACAGATTGTATCGAAACATAACAAAACCATGACTAAAATGTTGTACATTCATTTATTTTAAAAGGGGAAAACATTTAGCAATCTATTTCTATATGTTTCTTTACAAAATGCATTTCAAAAATGTATATAAACATGGGGAGAAATTGACCACCACTGGGGTGAAATGGACCAGCACGTGGGGAGCAATGGACCAAAGTGGGGAGAAATGGACCTTTTTTAAAATGAAGCAGCAACAACTCATCCATATTGCTATAAGAAATAAATAATCATTAAAAGGATATTTGCAGTTATTTTTTATTATTTTAAGCGACAGTAAAAAAGTTTAATATGATATATTAATCTAATATAAAGTTTTATCGAACATTTATGCCTGCAAGACTTTCTTTGAAGACATCGTCATAGCCATCTTTGGTCCTAGAAGTGGTTCCAGTGATTGTAAATCTAGTAAGCTGTGCTTTAATACATGTGATTGAGACACTGGCGACATCTTCTACCTTAGGCTTAACAAATTTACCAGCAACCTTCTCACTCTTGCGCAAGAACTCTACCTCAACATCACCATCATCATCAATGTCTCCCCTTACAATTCCTACATAGTAAACACAAGTCTTCTTTGTTCCATATTCACATAGCACACACTGGCCTTCAAAAACCTCACGCACACCAGTCAAGCTAACCGTACACTCCTCATTTTCACCAAATGAAACATCAGAATCTGTGTCATCACAAAACGAAATGTCAGTTTCTGGATCTGAATCAACATCAAGTTCTTTCAGCAGCTGTCTCTTTGCCTTTTTGGGTGGCACTTTTGCTGCCTTTTCTTTCATCACCGCTCTTTCCCTAATTCGATCCATTTCTGGCGTAGAAGTAGCCAGCATAGTATTTCCTCTTTTCCTCATATTATTTGAATCTTTTCGCGGACCAGCTTTTGGTAGTCCTCTGAAAACATGAGGCGAAGTAAAGGAAGAAGTAGCTTTATGTTGAAGACTCCCTGATATTTCCTGCAAGTCATCTACAATGTTCTCAACATTACACCCTTTCTGATTTTCATGAAATTCTTGTGCAGTTTGATCTGTGCTGGTACCACAATGTGGAGATGCTGATCCTGTCTGTTCATTGCTTTCTAAAGTGGCATTTTCACTGTCCTTGCTGATGGGCCTGTTCGTTATTTCTTAAGGCATAAAATCATCTTCTGTAAAAACATCTTCGTTAAAGGGCCAAATACCTGACACTGCAAAGCCTGATTGAATGTTAATGGGAGTTGCCGCTTTAAGAAAAGCGTGGCCTCCTAGATTTGCAACTTGATAGATTGTCAGTGGTGTCCCAACATTTTTCATCATCCATGAATCACACGCATTGTTGTAGACCGACTTCATGGGTCCAAAAACTGAACGGTCCAAGGGCTGAGTTTTAGATGAGGTGTGTGGTGGCAACGTGATCACATGAATGTTGTTTTTCTTGCACAGTTCAAGTGATTCAAATGAAATGTGGGAATCGTGATTGACCAAGATCAAAATCAAAGGGAAGTCTTTGTAAGGTCTTGAATGCTTAATGAAGTGATTTATAACTTTGACGAAATTATCACGGGTCATCCAACCTGATTCATTCACAAGGCCAAGGGAACCTTCAGGTGCTCCAGCAAGCATAAAATTCTTAAAAATTTTTCTGGGAAACACAAAAACTGGAGGGATAATGTGACCCGCAGCTGACACAATGCAACAGATTGTGACCAGTTCTTCTCTTTCTCTGGATGTCACCTGGCCTATTTGCTTCACTCCTCGTGGGGCAATTACTTTTGGCACTTTCTGTACAGTGGTCAGACCTGACTCATCCAAATTGTAGATTTGAGCTCCACTCACATTTAGTTTGGTAATGGTTTCCTTCACAATGTTGAAGAAGGTGCAAATATTATGTTTGTTGAAAGCTGTAGCTCTAGCCAGAGATGTTGCCTCAGGTTGCCTTATGGTCAGCTCGGGATTCCGTAGCAAAAATCCACAAAGCCAGTCATTCCCTGCCATCATTTGCTCATCCCAGGTTAAAGGATGTGCAATGTTATTGACTTTCGCCATCTCGTACGCCAAAATACGAACGTTTTTAGTTGTGAGTCCATGGAACATTCTTGCACAATCTTTCAAGTAACTAGTAAAATCAGCTTCTTGCTTAGCTGTGAAAACAAGGCTATGCCTATAATTTGGTACGAGTCTAGTAGGCAGACCATTTCCTTCTCTGTCTTTTGTAAGATTGTTATTGAGGGTAGAGCGAGCAATGCCGTACTCCCTTGCAGCTTTCCTCACTTTCATTCCATTTTTCACAGCATTAACAGCTTCTCTCATACGTTCCTCCGTAACGAGACCCTTGTTGGTGTTTCTGATGTACAATCTTGGCATCTGAAACAAAAAAGTGACAGAATTATATAACATTTAGAATGATAGGCCTATCATTTGCAAAGAAATACTGATCATAGCACGAATAGCGTGCATCTTTAATAAATCACTGAAATCAAATTTGTTAACAGTTTTATTGGTCTAGATTTAGACCCCAGTATTAAAAAGAATCAATAATGCTGATATTCGAATGCAATCTTCAACACTTTTAATAACAACAGACTGTCTTGTCAATTTCTTCTATGGGGAGAAATGAACCATGGGGAGAAATGAACCGGTCCATTTCTCCCCCATCAATGTATTAAACCATTCAGCCATAAAGTCTCTTAAATCTAATATTATATGCTATATTTTTTATATGAACTTTTAAATAACAAGTAAATAAAGTTATTAACGTAATTACCTTGTCCTGATTCCTGACTATGCGTCTGCTTTACGATGGTGTCTGGAACTGGAAAAAGAAACTTTAGTGCAGAAAATTTTTCAAACTTTGCGTGGGAACGACCTGTGCGGGAAGTCGATGGCAAATGAAAAATTCGGACTATGTTTGATGTGGAAAACAAACTTATTATGGTTTCACTTTCATTGCATCACAGCCAGGGGCCAGAGAGGGGGTGGTCCATTTCTCCCCTATGTCCATTTCTCCCCAGTCTCCTCTATGTACCTGACGAGATGCAGTGAAATATTGCAGGCAATAAATCGTGCAATATATTTATGTTGTGTCTTCGTTATTCAAATTCACTACGGGAAAACATTGTTTTGATTATCTGAAACAAGTGAAACAATTTAACTATCTATGTAGTATGAACGCAGAGGATGACAGAATAGACAGAGACATCGAAATCAGATGTCAATAACAGATGACAGAATAGACAGAGACATCGAAATCAGATGTCAATAACAGATGACAGAATAGACAGAGACATCGATATCAGATGTCAATAACAGATGACAGAATAGACAGAGACATCGAAATCAGATGTCAAACAGCAAGTGCACTTATATAACAACTATCAACCATACTGACCAGGAATAACAATTTATTTCTTTACAGGACGCCACAGTCAACACCAGCATTCTATGCTGTTGTTATCTCTTGGCAAGTTTACGTTCAGTAGTTTGCCATTGATTTATGAACGACCGGCATCCAAACCATTTCGTAAAACCATCGCTAGGCAGTCTGCTGCCAAATCGCCCGTAGCTGTGTTTCGAACACGGGCATGTGAGTTTACGAACTGCGTCCGCAACTCCTTCGTCATCGAGCCCGCAGGAATACTAGTTGGAAATTAAAATATAAGCAACCTACGTAATGCAGATTACAGAGTATTGATGGCTGTAAACATAAACGGTCTGCAACATCTCTTGGACATTATACCCGAGTAGTAATTATACACTAAGCATAACGTTTTTGAGAAAGCAATGGCAAAATATTGAACGTAAATTTGCCGCGAAATAAAAAAAACAGCCAAAAACATGCTGGAGTTGATTATAACGTCCTATAGAGGATATGCAACTAACTAATTTCTTTAGCTTTCACACATTTCCTAGGGGTATTAAAATTCTCTAGGTCTTTTGGATTCTTACAAATTTTCTAGGGCTACTAAAATTCTTGTAGTCTTTTGGATTCTTAATTTAATATCTTAATCTGTTCTCCGTCTTTGTCTACATTGCTCTCTAAACAGTTTTGTGATTGCGCCACATGAAGCGAGCTTTCACCAACGGAGATCTGGCTACCATATTATTGGTTCCGGGGAAGGTTAATCCGGTCAACAAATGCCTGAAGGAGTCGGATGTGTCGGCCCAAAGGCGGTATATCGCAGCTCTGCTGTAAATAGGCACACTGCAATTACGTCCAAAAATAAACATTCCGGACGAAAGAAGCAGAGAAGAAGATATGATTTGATTATTCAATTATTGGTTTATAGAATAGATTATAAAAATCTCATCTATCATCTCATCTCACCATGTTCCTCTTGTACCTTGCGGCGTCGAGGTAAAGTATAAACAGCGGGAGAATGCCCGCTTATGGGCTTCATAAAAATCGTTTTAAAAATAACACGGCACACCACTTGCTTGGGATCTTTTCTCGTGTGTAGTTAGAGACAGAGAAAGAAGAGAATCGGCTTTACAACTGACATACATAACTCTCGGAGTCAGATAACAACAACCATTACTAATCTACCAAATGAATTATGTGAAGAAGTGATTGATGGCGTGATCCAGAGACTTCGTGGCAATGTCCCATAATACATTGTGTTCACTTTTGCAAAATGTACGGCGTGGAGAAAAAGAAGGAGGAAGCGGAAGAAGAAGTAGAAGAAGCAGGGGAGGATGAGAAAGAGGAAGAAGAGGAAAAAGAAGAAGGAGAGGAAGTCGTTACCATTAGGAAAATCATTTTAGCTGATTATAACAACAAATGTGAATTCCATACAACTATTCAAGAAACAAGAACATTCTCAGAAGGCACAAAAATTTGGTTTTAAAGAAAAATATTGAAACCACAATGAACAGAAATGATGAGTAATCTGAAAACTGAAAGAGGGCAAGACACAAAGGGAACTCATTACAAACATCATCAGGAATCTGGCATCAAGTTTTGGCCATATTATTGGAAGAAAAATGAACAAAAGACATTGGAAATAATGACTCACTTAAAGGAAAAAGCCCAACAGATGGGGCTGGTTATCAACCAAGATAAGACAGAATATATGGTAATTTCAAGAGAAGGAATGGCTAAAAACTCTGGCCACATACAAATAGATAACATGACCATTAAAAGAACGGAAACATACAAATACCTGGGTACAATCTTCAACTGCTCCAACATCATAAGGGAAGAAATACAAACTAGAATCAATTCCGGAAATAAGATATACTATGCTCTATAACATCTACTAAAATCAAATGTGTTATCTCATAACACCAAAATCACAATATACAAAACACTGATCAGACCAGTTGTGCTGTATGGCTCTGAAACCTGGAGTACAACGAAAGGAGACGAAGCCTTATTACAAACCTTTGAGAACAAAGTTTTAAGACGCATCTTTGGACCCATTAGGGATACACAAAGTGGAGAGTGGAAAAGAAGAAGTAACAAAGACATTTATGATCTGTTTAAGTCCCCGCTAATCATTGGTATCATGAAGGCTAATAGACTACAATGGCTGGGGCATATGGAAAGAATGGAAGATAATAGGGAAACAAAACTCGCTTACACTCAGGGAATAAATGACCGTAGACCCCGAGGTAGACCAAGAAGACGGTGGAGAGATAATATATATACAGACCTACAAGCACTTGGAATCAACGACTGGCAAGAGAAGGTCAACCAGAGAGACGAATGGAGACGGATTGTATCTGCAGCAAAGAACCTCAATGGCTCGGAAAGCTGAAGAAGAAGAAGAAGAAGAATTGGAAGAGTAAAACAATCATAAGAAACAATTATAGAACCAAGTGGAACTCTGAAGATCCAAATCATCAAAAAGATGATGCATAATGCCAACTCAAACGAGAAGAACACGCACAAATCTTGTGACTCCGAATAGAACACAACAGACTCAAATATCACATGTTTAATAAACTAAAGTGAAGTGTTAATCTGATATTACTCAGCTGCCAGTAGAAGGTACTACCTGCTTTCTGTTAGCGCCGAATGTTGGGCGGCGTTCACCAAACCCAACATCCACACTGTGCCGACGGCTTCGGGTGAAGCGCGCAATTGGGAGGGTGCAAGTCTTACCCCCTCCCCCTTTTTTTCCTTCTCATATCCTTTACAGGACATCGTTGTCAACATCAGCATCTTTCAGCTGATTGTTGATTTCTTGGCAATATTACGTTCAGTAGTTTGCCATTGCTTTCTGAGCGACCGGCTCACATACCCCGTAAGTTACCGACGTGGAGAGAACCGCTACCAATTTTCGCACACGTCACGTTACTCACGAGAGTATATGGGATTATGGAGTAAGCCGTGTAACCCCTAGATCGGGGAGACCGGCAAGCCTTACCCTAGTGCGAGGAAATTCAGCCTAAAGACTAAATGTCATGGCAGGGCAGACCAGGCCCTAAGACTTGGTCGGCAATTGGTCTAGGATGGAAGCTCCTACAGGCGGACAGTTAGGGTATTGATGTGCTGATCCAGTAGCTTCTGCAGCTTGTTTTGTTCAGGCGTATTGATGTTACCTATCCTCTAGAGCAGGGGTCATCAAACTACGGCCCGGCGGCCGGATCCGGCCCGCGACGTCATTTAATCCTGCCCGCCGACGGTACTCGAACTTGCTTGATATAACGTATGAAACACGAGACGTTGTGATACAATTTAAATGTAAATATTACGTTTAAAATAACAGGAGATCTTCACATGTGCGGAGACCGCCTGGCTGCTATGTGTCTTAAATTTACTATTTTCAATTATAAATTATTGTGTCTAGATTTTCTTGTTTATTGCAATGATTGCTTATTTCGCGCCATCACAAGTCCTTCCCCGGCTCGTGGTAGCGACGCCTACGCTCTGACGTTACCATGGTTTCCATGGTCACACACACACACACACACACACACACACACACACACACACACACACACACACACACACGCATCTTTCCCTCCCCCAGATGCGTTCGGCTGTCAACACAGGTCTGATGCTCCAGAAATATTTATTTCTTGTTGCCAGTCATCCATTTTATTGATATGTAACAAGGATTTCTTTGTTTGACAGTGATAGGTAAGTGAACTACAAGTGTGAATAGAGGCAATAAAGTAGCAAGCATTGTATAAGAATGCTGTAGAAGCCTCGTGTTATTACGAAAATATTATCCCCCCCTCAGAAGAATTCCCCGGTCAAAGTGTTAATGAGCTGGTCTCAAAGCCAGTGTTTTTCAACCTTTCTGCTGGAGCAGATCCGTACGCAAATGTTTACGTTGCTCAAGGAACTCAGTGCGGTGATCCAAGTGTCTGTCCTACTTTATGTAATAAACCAGATGGGCAGAAATGTTGCATTTAGGCGATTTCGGTCTGTTCAGGCGGAACCCGTGGCTGCCACTCGCGGAACTCCGGTTGAAAAACTCTGCTCTAGGCTGTTTATTTAGGCCGGCGCTATTTATATATTTTTCAAACCTTATTATGAGGAATATTCTATTACCAAAGGTACCTATAAACTTTATATGTCCCTTTGGTGAGCCATGCCTTCACTAGTGACCCCTAGTCCTCTGCTTTTCTTGTGTTTCAATAGGATTTTAATTATGTTTCTAATTCAATGTCTTTTTCATTTTCAGATCCCGTGTACTTCACCCTTTATTATGGCTACTAAGAAAAGAAAAGTGGACGCCGAGTGTCGCGTTTTCAATGAAGAATGGGGAGTAAAGTACTTCTTTATGGAAATAAAGGACCAGAAAACCAGTTGCGTAATATGCAGCAAAAATGTTGCCGTTTTGAAAGAGTACAATCTTCGGCGTCACTACGAAACAAAACATCTATCAACATATTCAAAGTTTTCTGGAAAGTTACGCTCTCCGAAATGTGAGTCCATGAAACGTGGTTTAGAAACACAAAGATATATCTTCACGCAAGTTTGCTGAAAATGAATCTTTCACTCGTAAAAGTTACAAAATAGTGCATAAGATGGCAGCACGAGGAAAACCGTTTACTGATGGCAACTTCATCAAAGAGTATGATGGAAGCAGGCAATGACTTGTGTCTCTATTTGTTTGTTTGTCAGCCTCTCGACAAGTTCAGATGTTTGAAGAACATAAGAACTTGGAGAGAACATAGTGCTGCAGATACGCGAGAAAACTAGGAACTTGTTGTGATATTCTCTGGCGCTGGTTGAGTCTACTGATCTCTCGAGTACGTCACAACTTCTCGTGTTCATTCGTGGTGTCAATTCGAACTGACAGATAACGGAAGAGTTGGCATCCGTTTGCAGCAAGCATGGCATAACAACTGGGAAAGACATTTTCATGGAAGCGCAAAAAGTTTTGCAAGACTATAACCTTCAGTGGAATCAGCTTCGAAGTGTTACAGTTGATGGAGGAAAAGATGTGGCTGGAGTGAGGAAGGGTCTGATGGGGCAGATCAGGACTCAATTGGAAAATTTGCAAATTCCGGGCTCTCTGTTAATACACTGCATCGTACATTAGCAATCAGTATGTGGAAAAGACTTAGATATTTCCTGTGTACTGAAACCAGTCGTTTCTGCTTTGAATGTCATTCGGGAACATACACTCAGTCACCGTCAGTTCCTGGCTTTTCTTGAAGAAACTGATTCTGAATTCTGTGACTTGCTTTATCACACACCAGTGAAGTATCTCATCTGCGGTAAAGTTCTGTTTCGTTTCTACAAGCTCCGAATCGAAATGGATGTTTTCCTCAATGAAAAAGATAGAGCAGATCCACAGCTATCAGATCCTACCTGGCTGTCAAAGTTGTCATTTTTGGTCGACATCACATCCCACATGATTGAACTGAATTTGAAACTTCAGGGAAAGGATAGCCTCGTCTGTGATTTCTACAGAATCATCAAAGGATATTGGAGAAAGCTGTCAATGTTTGAAGCACTTTTCTTATTTTCACTGTTGCAAAGAGATTGTGCTCCAATCGCCGAAGATGTCAACCTAGATTTCCCGAAGAAAATTATTCGTGACGTGAAGAAGCATTTTTGGAGAGATTTTCAGATCTTGACAGAACTGAGAGTAACATTCTTCTCTTCCAGAATCCGTTTGATTGTAACCTTGATGATGTGCCAGTTGAACTACATTTGGAGCTCATTGATTTGCAAGCAAATGTCTTGTTGAAAGAGAAGCACAGAGAAGGACAACTTGCGTTAAATTTTACTGCTGCTTACCTGATGTTGAGTTTCCGAAACCGAAGAAATTTGCCGCTGGTATCGCATCAGTGTTTGGAACAACTTATGTCTGTGAGCAAACATGTTCAAAAATGAAGTATGCAAAGTCAACACATCCAACAAGATTGACTGATGAACATTTTAAAACAATTCTCTTGATTGGGTGCAGAAATTCCAAACCAAACATTGATGATATCTTGAACGCCAATTCAGTTTCACAAATCTCACTAACCTTTTTTTGCTGCTTAGTTTGTGAGATTCGGATATGTGTACACTAGGTCTGATGTAACTATCTTTTTGTTAATGTCGCCTTCTTTGATAAAATTTTTAAGTAAATAAATATGTTTGTCGTCTTTGTTGTTTGTGTGTGTTTTGCACTCCACTCACCCTGATTTACTTAATTTTTCGTTTTCCCCCCAGAGCTTTTGTTCTGGCTTGCAAGTATTCTTAAAGTCAGTTGCATATCCTTTACAAGACGGTTGCATTAAACACCAGCATTGTTTGTTGTTGTTGATGTTTGGCAAGTTTACGTTCAGTATTTTGCCATTGCTTGCTGAACTACCGGCACAAATACCATAACGTAAATAAGCAGCGCAAGGCGGTCTGCTGCCAAATCAAACACGGGTATACGGGATTACGAACCGCGTCAGTAATACCTTCGCCACGGAGAACGGCGCAAGTATTGTACAGAATGAATATGCGGCCCGCGCTCATCATTTTGTCAGTTATTCGGCCCGCTATGAAAAATGTTTGGTGACCCCTGCTCTAGAGCAAACTAGGCAGTCCGAGAGAGGGAGCATGCTGCATGGGCAACATATGTTCACTTAATTTATTCCAGGCGTTTTACTATCGAGAGGTATAACTTCATTTCACAAATTATTGTCTATAAAAACAGCAGGGTGCCAGCCAGTCAATAAACTAAAGATATGAGATACTGATGAATGTAAGGGGAACTGGTCAATTTACCACTAAATATGCTGCAGGCGTGTCGAGCATTTGCAGAAGAGAAAACAGTATTTTGGCATATCCATTTGAGGACATACTCTTTGGAGATGCCAACAAGCTCAGTTTCATTGCTGCTTTATTTGTGTTAATTTATATTGATGTCTGAAGGTGAACGATGAAGGATGAGAAAAGTAAAACTGGGACATACTGTGACTACGGGTAAACTAAATAGAAAAAAAAATATGTTTGAAGAAAGCGAAAGGAGACTGTAAACAATCATGTATTATGATATGGAAAAATATCAGCATAGAAAATGATATATAGTATTGGAGAATGGGGGTGATGGGGATGCTTTATCACCAAGGGTTGAAACACTTGCTGGTGTTTACGCCATTGATTTTGATCAATGGGCGTAAAGCAACAAGTGTGTATTCGCAGAAAAAATGCTGAACTATGATCTGCTGGGATGGGGGTGTTCATTGAAACCTCTGTAAAAGTATGAGAAATATATTCACGTGTATTGACCGGGCCAAAGAACATTTGTTATTCAACGAGACGCTTTCGTCGTTTGAGGGCTGCGGTTTGAATCCTAATGTATCTAAAGCTTTGAATTTTTATATAGTTTATCCTTCGATTTCTGTTGTTAGTTAGTTGACAGATCATCCTCATTGCACATCGAACCATTCAGTCCATAAGTGCTCTAAACCCCTCCTCATCAAATCCTGCAGCGTATAGCGGCTAACGACACCAGCTCCGTGTTAGTTTATTAATTTTTTGGGGTTCCTGCATTGTGTTCTTGTTTGGCTACACATCTTTTAAGTTGCTGTTCTCGCAGTCTGACCATGGATGTAGATTCACAGACATCACTTGGTTCTCGCAAACTACTTCTCGCAGAGCATTCAGTATATCAGCCTGGTCCATGGCTCGTCCGACCTCCTCAGTAGCTTTACCCACAAACCTGTCAGCCTGCTAATCTCCTCGGACACCCGCATGTTCTGGCACGAAAATGAAACTAATCTATCTCAGCCGCGACCGCTCCAGAGACAAAAACCACTGTCTTTGGATCCACCCCATCGCTTTCTTCCTGAGCATACTCATTGAGTCGCAATGAAACATGCCCGATTGAAGGACTGTGACTCGAGACATGTAATTGCTTTATTTACTGCCATGACTTCCATAGTCAGACTATTATTGTCAAAATAAAAGCAACTGAACCTTTCTTCACAATTTTCCCTCCAGCTTGAGCCGTAAAGGCCCATGAACTTCTAACTCGTCGATCGGCCGACCCATCTTTGTAAATGACAGCACCACCCTCTAAAGAATTCTCGAAGATAAAAGTCTATATTTCCGCCTCCACAGCAGCCGAATTTTCTTGTGTACATTTTCTGTCTAGTTGGATGCAAACTGAAAAAAGGACTTTCAGAACTCTGCTTGCACTTGTACCCAATCATCGCCAGGTTCTAATTCCTCAAAAGAGCACACCTGTTGAAGAATGTCTTCAACTTAACCCATCCATGACTTTCCTCTTTTTAATCTATTTCTGTTGTTTTTAATTGAGTGATCAGGGATTACATGAGTAGGTACATAATGGGGCTTTTAGATCTAGCTGGGGGGTAGCACATTCGAGGGGGCGGTGGTAGTGGCGGGGAGCCAAAACAACACCCCCAGGGACCACGACGAACCCGGGCCCCCCCCCCCCCAGGGCCCCGGGTCGCACACACGCACACACACACACGCACACACGCACACACACACGCATACACACGCACACACGCACGCACACATACACACGCACGCACACACGCACACACATGCACGCATACATACACACGCACGCACACGCACGCACACATACACACGCACACACACACACGCACACACGCATACACACGCACGCGCGCACACGCACGCACGCATACACACAGCCCCGGGGCGCGCCCGAGATACTGAGCACCGTCTCAACCGTCTCAAGCTTTATACTTCCGCATTCCGAAGTCACAAGTTTGTGACTTCGGAATGCGGAAGGTTTTACTAGCTTTACACACGCCACTTTAAGAAAAGCATCTTTCCCACACCTAAATACACACGCGCGTTGACAGAGGAAAAAAAACACTTTAGAAAACCACTTGAGATGTCAAGTGTTTTACAACCGTATAGCCTGCATTAGTGAAATCGACTGCTGTGAGTTGTATATCAACTGCTGTGAGTTGTATATCATTACAAAGTAATGATACAAAAGTATCAACACAAAGTAGTGCAGCTTTGCATAACAGAATTACAATACATACAGGACGTTGCGGCGATTAGCCTTCATCAGCTAAAAAAAAGCACAACATATAGTCCAAGAGAACTCCTTAACTACATTCACAACAGGAGGAAAAGAAGGGAAGAAAAGCAATGGAAAAAATGTTCATAAATACCTCAGAATTTTACATTGTTTATCTGAGGAGTATATCAAGTTCATTACTTCCGCGCATTACTGAAATTCAGTGGCGGATCGTTCGGTGGACTAGGGGGGTAGTTCCAAATTGTTCTGATCCTGTATACATGTTATTTCGACCCTATAGCTTTTACGAATTCTGCCCGCGCCTCGCCTCTTCCTTTCAGAATGAGAGATTTTTTTGTCTCTTCGTTCAGATCCGCAGGCGCCTTGCTCCGAATATCTTTTTTCAACTGGTGAAATTTCTTTTCTTCAGCTGTATTTATTTTATACTCCACATCCGCAATTCTCTCATCATCCAGAGCCTTTGAAACAAGGTCGGCTATACTTGAAAGCTTAGCCGTCGCCAGAGTGCAAATTTCATCGTGTTTCTTAGCTTTCGACGTTAGTTTGCGGGACGCTAGCTTGCTCCCAGCGGACATGATACCACAAGCTAGGGCAGCTATCTCGAGCCCAGCAACTACAGGGGCGGCGATAATGGTGGTGAGAAGCCCAACACCCCCACCCCCATACCAAGGCTAGCCGCCAGCATCACGCTGTCCACAGCGTCTAATGCATTAACGGCACGCCGATATTTTTCATACAGTGCAGCCCTTTTGTCCCTTTCATTTTCTAGAGACTTCCGAAGACGGGTAATCTCTTGAATGCGATAGGTACCGCCGTCACTAGTATCAAATGACGGATAGAGCGAAATTATTCTTTTCGCGTCAAACTTATTCCTACTTCTTCAACTGAGATATTATATTTTCAATGCGAACGGTGCTAACCGGCCCTGTAGTGAACAAAAGCCGGACAAAAGCAGTAACGGTATTAAAGATGATTTCATCCACCGCAATCTCACCGAGCTCTACTATAATGTCCGTCTCTATTGCCCGGGCCGCCCACGTCCCGTCGGCCGCGGAAGTTATTACGAGAACAACATGTCTGGGGGTCGTTGACGCACTCCATTTAAGAGAGACCCGAGGAAGGACTGGGACAAACTCAGTCTGCGCCACAGCCCCAATAGCTAACTCGAGATAGATGGTTGACTCCTTAGGAGGCTTACCTGGCATATCAAGGTCGGCTTTACACTATGTAGTGGCCTTCAAGCAATATTTAGTCCCCTGGGCTTTAGCCTCAGTCACCGCTACGGCATAGAAAGAGGCTTGGCACACTGCATTTTCAGAAACAACTGGTAGGTCACAACAGGAGACTTGTTGGGGCGTATGACCGTCTTGCTGGCCTGATAACTCACAAACGCCTTGCCCATGTTGGTTAGCCTGATAAGAATCCTATTGGGCTCGAGGTGAGTATATCCCGTGCGAAGCTCAAGCTGCAGATCCCAGTCATTGTCGTCGGGATGGTCTATTGCGGCACGAGCATAGACTCCCTGGGGAGTGAGCTGGAGGCCATAGATCTTGTAGTTATGACCCGGCTCCCGCCACGCAATAGTGTCGGCCAAATCAGCAAAGGTTAGGGTAGAGCATGCTCTTGGGCGATGCCTTCCTGGACCTTCTGAATCAGCCATGTTTTATGTGGAGTTCACAACTTAGATATGCCAGCGGCACAGAATTGTCTTGTTCATCACGGACCGAAAGTCTAATAGCGCTTAGAGTTCCTGTCTCCAACTTCTTATAGCGAGACACAGAGAAAATCTCGTGTATCCCTTGATTACATTCCACATGTTTAACAGGCACAGTCCTGAGGAGTGTGGAGGGAAGCGAATTATGACGTTTCTCATATGATGATAGACTCTCCAGATGAATGTACAACTCCTTATATATGATAAGGTTAGGAAACCCCATCGCATATAATATAGACGCCTCATTATTAAACGTAATACTTCTCTCACCTACACCGAACCCAAGAACCCCACCTAGCCCTTTCCATAGTATGTCCTCACCTAGCCCTTTCCACAGTATGTCCTCACTATCTTTCATACCGCTGAGACTTATAAGGCGAGTTGCGGGGTTAAGAGAAAGAGAGAGCTTCCGTGGCTCAAAGAATTGCTTGTTGAGGGCGCATACATCATAATACCCGTCGGGGATAATAACATCCTCGCCACCATATCTGAAGCAATAGTTTTGCAGCTTCGCGGCAATATTAACACAAGCATAATAGAACAGCAATTTCACGATAGCCACCTCTAGTCACCATCGCGATTGTCTAGGACCGGGTTGAGGGGAATGGGTTCCCCATGTTGGACGTTGCTAAGTGTGAGATACATATTAGCACGGCTAATAATGGCCGCTTACGAGTTCAACAAGGACGCAAAATACCCGGCGGAGCAGCCATGTCTGAGGTGGAGCACACAGCTTAGATAAGCCAGTGGCACGTTGTCACCCTTTTCATCACAGACTGAAAGTCTAATATTGCTGAGGGTTCCAGTTTCTAGCTTTTTATAATGAGGCATAGAGAAAATCTCATATCTCCCTTGATTACATTCTTCTTTTTTAACGGGCACAGCCCGGATTAGTGTGGAGGGAAGCGAATGATGACTGTTCTCATATGACGACAGCCCCTCGAGATGAATGTACAACTCCTTATATATGATAAGGTTAGGAAACTTCGACGCGTGGAATATAAACGTTTCATCAGCGAGCATCCTACTTGTATCGCCTGAGTCGAACCCAAAAAACCCTGCCTACCCCACCCCACCTTATGCCAACCCCCGATTTTATACCACCGAGACTTACAAGGCCAGAGAAAGGGGTTTGCGGGGTTAAGAGAAAGAGAGAGCTTCAGTGGCTCAAAGAATTGCTTGTTGAGAGCACATACATCATAATACCCGTCGGGAATATAAAAGCCTCCTTACCATATTTGAACCAATTGTTTTTCAGCTTCTCGGAAATATTAACCTACGCAGGGTAGAACAACAATTCCACGATAGGCACCTCTAGGTCACCATCACGATTGTCTAGGACCGGGCTGAGGGGGATGGGTTCCCCATGTTGGACATTGCTAAGTGTGAGATACATATTAGCACGGCTAATAATAATGACTGCTTACGAGTTCAACAAGGACGCCAAATACCCGGCGGGTGGCGTATACACGTTTGCGCAAATAAAGGATCTCACGAAGGTGGAAATACAACTCAACCTCCAAAGAGCATTTCAGACACAGTTCCCCAATGTGTTTCAAAAATACCGGTTGCCATACGTGGAGTCAGACCAGATCGTAAAAGCCTGGTACAACAATCCGATGCAATTCTGGCAAAACCAACTCAACTTCGCTGTATGGTGTGCAACGGCAGGGTGTGAGGTGTCCGCGTAAGAGCATCTGTCCCACCCTGACCCAATAACGCGAGCCGTCTTCATATTCCATGTCTACTACCAGATTCGTCGAATCCTCAAAGAGATGCGTGTGGCTCTATCACAAGACCAGGGTTGGACCGCCTATTAAAATCCCTACGATGTAAGAGCCTATCAGCGCATATGCGCGGAATTTGGGATTTCCCCAAATAATAACTGGAGACGGAGCGGGCGGAATAACGGGTTGGGGAGAGTATACATTTACTGTACGAACAGTGGTTATCACGTCCTGAATGACGACGAAGATGGTGTATATGACCCAAAGCGACAATCGTTCACACAAAAGACAACGAACGTAGTACTACAAATAGAGTACATCTCGCAAGATGATCCTCAGGCTAACTCCGCCTGGCGATGTTTCGTTCTTAACAAGTCACAGGACTTCACTCACCCCGGAGTTGATCGTATAAATGACAGCATTCGAACCTATGTGTGGACCATCTTAGGGGCCCAGGTGCAGACTAGAACACGCATTCTGGGAACTGGAACGGCGTTTGATGCCCAGAAGCAATTCCTGGTATTAGTAGAAGACGCCATCTGTGCGCCCGTCGATCTCGCGGCGGCCATCAAAAGGTATCAGGACATGCTACAAAACGCGAGCTCAGAAGTTAATTATGTCTTTGGAACGGGATTGTATATGTCCCCCAGCGACATGCTGCTCCGCATTGGCCAGATAGCTGGATATAACGACATGATCCTCATCGCAGAGCCAGGCCTAAAGCGTGGCCTGAATACTGCCATTAATGCCCCATACCCTACGGTAGAGCTGCCCAGCATTGCACAGCCAGCGCAGCCGGCACCGACGGTAGAGCTGCCCAGCATTGCTCAGCCAGCGCAGCCGGCACCGACAGTACAGACCACCAGCATAGCTGATAAGGTAGCCGGGCTGCAGCATCAAAACGAAAAGATAGCACTCATTGCTGGGGGTGTCGCAGTCGGTCTAGTGGCCCTATGGTTTGTTCATTTACTCTGCAAATAGCCGCTCTCTGATAGCCAGCAGCAGCAAACCACCGAGTGCAATCACTAATGCCCAGAGATTTCCAGTCAGCCATCCCGCACCCTTACTCAAGAAGTTAAGGAGGCAGGAGATAATGCCTCTTATGATTCCCGGGAGTGCCGCAGCAGCCTTACCAGCTAGCCTGGCCAGAAGGCTCGCTAGGTCTTTCAGCTTCTGTCGAATCCATTCCTTAGCCCCAGGGCCAGGTGGTGGACCAGGCGGTGGGGTAGGGGGTACACCACCACTACCTCCGCCGCCAGTAATGGCTAGGGTGATAGTGGAAATTAAGAGGCCGATCGCTGTGAGAATGCTCGCTATGGTGATGCCCTGCTCTCGGAACAGAGTCCGCAGCCTCTCACCCAGTGTGGTGTCTTCATTGACCACCCGATGAATGGTTTCACGGATCCAGCTGAATTGGGTGCGCAAGTCTTCGTGTAACTCAGCGACTTCTATTAAAAGCCTCTTCTTAGCTTCTTCAATATCGGCAATCTTTTGCTCTTGAAAGTCCCTACTCTCCTCATTGGGTGCTATCAACATTTTCCGCCGCCGTATGGCGATCTTTTTATCTTGCTGGTCGAGAATAATGAGGTAGTTTGTGAGCTTACTTTTAATCGCCGTCACCGCTTCATCAAGCGCCATGAGATCCCGGAGTTCTCTCACTGGAGGTAGGTCTTTCTCCCCCAGGTTCAGGTCTACGTGTGAGGTTTCTAAAACCCGCTGCACTTCTGAACTCGACATGGCCCGTTCTAAGATATTGCCAATATTTGAAGCTATTTGTGGGACATCCTGAATATCTGCACCACCTAGAGCAGCTTCTTCCCCCGACAGATCACTATCAGTCTGCTCGAGGATGGTGACAGCCTTTGGTGGTATTTTTCTCCCAAACCCCAATGCCTCTCTGGTACTCGCTCTGAGGCCACTCAAAGCTAAAGGCATGCCGTCCAACTTTGTAATCCTTTCGTGCCCAACATAGAGCGCATTCTTGCTACCCAACCTAATTTTTGTATAATCTTTGCCTGTTATAGGTGTGATACCCCACAGCGCCTCCACCCTGTTAAAATAGTCATCAATGGCGCTATTTTCTAGCTCCACTTGTAAGTTGGGCTCCCCCTGTGACGGCTCCCCCTGTGACGGCCACTCGGCATTAACAATGCGGGGATTTTCGACATCAAAATCGTCGTCGATGAAGCCTGTCTCTTCCTCGCCCGTTTCAGGCGGCCCCTCTGCGCCACCGAAATCGGTCAACTCAACTCTATCCATATTAGATATTGCTACAAAGCAACAACAATAGACAACTAGCCATGTCTTCAAGTGCATATGGTTGTAAGCTTAACCCTTACTGCCGTCTCCGGGAGTCGCTCGGTGTGAAAGGATTGCAGCAAACGATAATCGTGACCAACAATCCATCTACGATCGGCCCGAAGCAGCAGCTACTAGTTCGTTTCCCAAATCTCGGTGCATACGATGTTATCATGCCTGGGTCAGTGCGGCTGGCATTCAATGTCGCCCTCAGCTCCCCTGATGTCAACCGGTTCGTGGTTCAGAATCTCGGCCGAGCACTGGTTCAAAACCTGACCGTTAGGCTCTCGGGCAATGAAGTATTCTCTCTTGTGGACAGTGACGTCTACAACGTCTACCTGGATCTTTGGAAGAGCTGATCGGAGCGGGCGAGCGCTGCGTATCAAGGCATTGATACAAGCACCGGCATGAATGTGACCAAGGCGCGTGTTGGTGCAGCGGATGCCGTTGTTCTGCCCCCCGCCAATGCGCCAGACGTGGCCATCGCGAAGACCTTCAAAAACAGGTACTACATACCACTAGACTTTGAGCTGCTTGAAACACATGCATCCTTCTACCAATCTGCTCTTAGTGATCGACTGAAGATTGAGTTGACCTTTAACGACGCTTCCCGTGTGATTCGTGCATCTGGTAAAGATGTCGGCAACTCCACATATTCCCTAGAAAACATCTGTCTCGAGTACGAAGTAGTCACTGAACCCACGTTGGCCCGGCTAATTCGGAGCATGTATAAGAGCCGTATGGTGGTGTTATACGAGCGGGTCCTACGACATAGACGGATCCCTCAGAAAAAGGAGGACTCGATATGGAACTTCAATCTGAATACACCGTGTAAGTCTTTGAAAGGCATTCTCCGATTATGGGAAGATCCCGCCAACCACAAGGAGTTTGCACGCCAACCAGAGTTGTTTTACAACCAGCAGATCACCAAAGTTGAAGTCATTGTTGAAGGACAAGCCAATCAGCTATTTGCGCACGGCTTAGCACCACACCAGCTCTGGGACGAAGCCAGGAAATTCTTTGCCGGTGGCCTCAAAAGACACCCTGAGACAAGTGCTGTTGCCAAAGAGCTAGGATTGTTCGATGTCAGTCTAGGCCAGTATTTGACGACAAAATTCTGCTTGTGGCTGGATTTCCGGACCTCCGACGATGACCATCTTCACGGCAGCGGCCGGCGTGTAGAGAACGGCTCTGAGGGCATCACTTTCCAGACCACGAAAGAGGCTGAACCGGCGGGGCCACTGTACTGCTACGTTTATTTGGTTATGGACGAACAGCTGAACATCGACACCGGGAGATTCGTTAGTGCTGTTTATTAATTAAGTTTCCGCTTAAGCCACACTCGGCCATTGTGGCGAAACGCCAATGGCTCATGTCCTCGTGCCTTCTTTGGGTTTGGGTAAACAGCTTTCGGGAACCCTCAGTTCTATTATTCGCACAATCACCATGGAAGATAGTTCTTTGGGTTACTTTAACAACACGATCTTTTCCTGGAACGGTTAGAAATATGTCTTATCTTGGGGGAAAACCCGATAGGGCCTCTTACACCAAATACACACCAGTGCAACGTCTGGTGCAGTTCATGTCCGTTCCAAGACTTACCGTTTGGTAATTGCAGAATGTCTATTTAATTCAAAGATTAGGACAACACTGCAATCTCCTACTGGAGGAATGAAAAGGTAAACTTGGGTTTTCTTTAGTTCGGCCAAAACTTGGCCTATACATCTCTGTTGCCTCAACTGGTGAAACGAACTGGCGAAAAGCCGGTCATGCCCATATTGTGAGTGGGTTGACCGTTGGCAAATCTAGCTAGGCGTCTTGTTCTTGGCATCGCTGGGGAGTGAATCTGAACAATATATCTCCCCAGGGGATTGCATTCGTTCTTGGCGGCAGATGAGCTGTTGCTATCTTTCCTTCTACGGCCTGAACTGGGCATACTGTCATCTTTCTTTAGAATATAATCATTGGATAGCTACAGTGTGCCGGAAGGAGGGAAGGGCTCCGTGGGGATGGGGTCCACCAATCTATGATCTATTTTCAGCAGACCGAGGGAGTTGTATCTTCTTTCTGTTCTTGCTAGGGATGGGGACCTACCCTGAGTGCCATACATCCTCACTACTATAATATTAGTTAAGGGGGAGAAAAACATATCCTTAAATACAACACACCACAAGAGCTTTGTCGTGAGAAAGGCATGGTTTGCAAGGGAGAGAGAAGCCGGGAAACGAATGTGCCCAATAATAATAAAGGCAGGGTATGAGTGTGGAGAGCGGGTCTTGTGCATGGGGTAGCCAACCGGACGTCTACAAGCTGGAGGTCTACTCAAGCCCGGACGTAGCCAATCCAGGGGCTACCTGACGTGTCCAGCCCAGTCAATCGGGCCTCTTATATACTCTTTGGTAAGAACCAGGTTTGGAAAATGTATTAGCTGAGGCCCTATTGGTCCTCAGGATTGTGGTAAATGAGTCAGCATAGTCGGTCACTTATCTTTGTCATCTACAGAGTCCTTCTTTTGACCGTAAAGTGAGCTGAAGGTCTCGACAGAACTTCTATGCCTAAAGCTATGGGCAACTGATGAGGCCCGGTCAAGTCATTGGTCATACCATGTAGAATGTTTATAACTTTGAGGGAGACTCAGGACGAAAATTAAACGAGTGACAATATCACAACTCAAGTCTTCACATCGACTTAAGGTCAAGTGTTTGGTTTTGATACTGATTGGACCTACGCCTAATTCCCATCCTTGTTCCTTGTCCGGGACAGCGAAAGACTCTGATTCATTCCCTATACACAATCTGGTCTCAGGACACTATTTCCCAACCAAAATTGTGCCAAGTGATCCCATGGCATTTTCCCAGACCAGATGAGTAACTATATCGTGTTGGCCGCGGAAACCTGAAAACTGGTGTTCGAACAACCTACGCTGGAAAGAGAGACCTGAAAATTTGCCGGGTAATGTGGATGTGACCTAACAGAACAATATAGAGATCTGTGGTCTATGATGTTCAGAGTTTTCTTGCTTCATGTCTGGACTAGGGTTGTCTCCTCAGTTTGTTTGTTTTTTTTCAGACTTTTATAGGTTCATCTGTCTCGATGTTTTTCTGTGTTGTCCTTTATTACGGTATTAAATTCTAATTATTGTGACTGAGACGATCGTCATGTTATGTTTGTGTCAGCCAGAAATACACTGCAGGAAATAGACCCCGAGGTCGAAAGAGAGAGTGACAGTGAGTCCGGGGAACGGAGGAGGGTTGGCAGCAAAGACCTATTCCAGCCAGGGCTATAGAATAGTATGGAAACATTGTGACAGGCTATTTGGGACCCTCCCCGTAGCTTGTTACAATAACTGGGGCCACGTCACGGGATATTTGAAATCCTGGTGGAGTTCTGGCTGATATAGTGATAGGGACAGTTATTGTCTACTATCAATAGGTTCTGCCTACCGTGCCTGGCTATTGTCTGTACTCTTCCTGACACAGACTGACCGACATACGACGTGTTGTGGTCGTGTAATATATATATTTTGGTTATGTGAGATAATCATTTTCTATATAATTTCTTATGCACTTTCCCTCTGAGTTTAAGATGGCATCAGTTAAGTTTAATGTTGCTGACGTACAGGCTACAGGGCGTGAGATGGGCTATGATGGGGCGGAGTTACAGAAATATGTGCAAGAAGTGGAAAGAGACTTCAGAAAAACTGTGCGCGAAGCCAAGAAAATTGTGGCTGAGGCTAGGAAGATGGAGGCCGAGCAAGCAGTCAGAGACCATGAGTTCCGTATGAGGGAGTTGGAGCTGAAAGCTCAAACTGCCAAGGAAAGCGAGGGTGCAGTGGGAGGCGCAGTTCTCCCTGACTCAACAACTTCTAGTGGCAGTCCATACCAGGCAATGAAGTTCCCATTGCTCCCGTTCGATGAACACAAAGATAAGATCGACCAGTATCTTCACAGATTTCAGTCGATGGCTTTGGCTATGGGATTGGAGCGTGGGAAATGGAACTTGAAACTCTCACAGGGCCTGAGGGGGACCTCGTACGAGGTCTACTCAAGGTTGCCACCTGGTATGGAGAATGACTATGAGGCTCTGGAAAAAGCATTATTGAAAAGGTTCCAGATGACAGCCCATACATACCGACAACAGTTCAGAAAGTCGAAGAGAGAGCCAGGAGAGATGTTCGCAGCCTACAGTGTTAGACTGAAGTCTTACCTTTTGAAGTGGATGTCATTAGCTGGATTTGCTAACGACTATGAAAGTTTAGAAGAATTAGTGGTCGTGGACCAAATGAAGAGAATGATGCCTAAGCCATTGCAAACCTTCTTGCTTGAAAATGGGGCAGAAAGGTTAGACGTAGTAAACACATTAGCGGAAAGGTATGTGCTAGCTCATAGGGATAATGGGGAACTGTCACAACCCAATCCCCGATCACCAGACACATGGTCTGGAAAGAATAAGAACCCTAAAACACCCCACACCAAGAAGGAGGATCCTTTCGATAAAGTTCCAATTAAGAAACCCTCTGGTAAGAGTCCACCTGGATCTCCTAAAAGAAAGTGGAGTGAAAAGTGGTGCGCCTACTGCAAATCTCCCACACACAATACGGCCGATTGCAGGCGCAAACAGAAAGACTCTCACTATGCTGCCTGTCTTGTAGAAACCGGGGAAGGGTCTAACAGGGAGGTAGAAGGGAGGGGTCTTGAGAACAAAGATTCAGAGAAACCACCAGTAGTAGAGACGATACTTGTGAACGGACAACCAGTCGAGTGTCTCTATGACACCGGTCTGCAGTTTGAGGCCGTAATTTCCTCACACTTAGTGAGCCCAGAGCAGCTAACCCGGGAGTCTATTGAGATTCAAACGGCGACCAAGAGTGCGGTAGCGATGTCTCTTCCGATTGCGAAGGTGGACATCAAATCGAAATATGTTACCAGCACTATACAGGCAGCCGTTCTGCTCGATCCAATCTTCCCAATGATCTTGGGTTGTCGCTACGTCTTTCTAGGGATCCCAACAGAATCCATGTACGTAGGGGCAATGCAAACCAGATCTCAGTCGGGAGATGAGCAGACGCCGGCCTTGATCGTGAATCCCTTGCCTGGGGAGTTACGAGCTGCTCAAAGCCAGGATGCTACTTTGCAACCTTGCTTTAACCAGTTGCCAAAAAGTTCTGACCCACCAAGACGGGGTCAGTATTATATGAAGAATCGGTTACTGTACCGGAGAGCCGGAGTGGAGGAACGCCAGCATGGACAGCTGGTAGTCCCTAAGGCCTATCGGGAACAGCTTCTTCATAAGGGACACACCATTTCATTCAGTGGACATATGGGTGTCGGGGCAACACTCCAGCGCATTTCCTGCCATTACTACTGGCCAGGGATGACTGGAGACGTGCGTCGGTACGTCAAGTCGTGCCCAGAGTGCCAGCGTGTGGCACCAAAACACTGGACGGCTCCGGTAATCCTGGGCGACATGCCCATTATGAACTCTCCTTTCGAGAGAGTTGCCATCGATCTTGTTGGTCCTCTTCCTCGGACTAGGAAGAGGAATATGTACATTCTTACGATGGTGGATTGCTGTTCCATGTGGGGCGAGGCGATACCGTTGGCCACAATTGACTCTAAGCGAGTGGCTGATGCACTGATGGAGACCTTTACTCGGTTGGGATTTCCAAACCAGATCCTAACGGACAATGGGTCTCAGTTCTGTGGTAAGCTGATGGAGGAAGTCTTTCGTATCTTCCAGACTAACCACATTCACACAAGCCCATACCACCCTCAGTCGAATGGGCAAGTAGAGAGGTAATGGTACCTTGATGACCATGCTTCGGAAGCTGGCTCAAGAGAAACCAGACAGATGGGATGAGTATATCCCAGCCGCCTTGTTCGCCTATCGGGACGTTCCCCATGGGTCGACCGGGTTGCCACCAGCCACTCTACTATTCGGGAGGCCAATCAAGGGTCCCTTAGAAGCCCTATTGAGGTGTTGGACAGAGGAAGAAACTTCCGAAGAAGTTGTATCCTCATATAAATACGTCGAAGAGTTAAAGAAGAAACTCCAGACGGGTTGGGCTTTGGCAGCTCAGAATTTGAGGGCGGCCAGAAAGAGACACGCGGCCTACTACAATAGAAGGACGAAAGATAGGTCTCTTAAAGTGGGGGATCGGGTTCTGTTGTTACTTCCAGTAGGTTCCAATAAACTCGAGATTGGTTGGCAGGGGCCTTTCCCGATGGAAAGGGTTGTGTCCCGCACCAACCATGCCATCCGGATCAGGGGGAAATCCAAAATCTTCCACATTAACCTCCTCAAAAAGTATGAAGAACGATCTGATGGTACTTCTCTCCCACTCATGACTATGGCGGTCGCGATGGAAACTGAATCGGGCGAAGACGCGGATAGGGGGTATCCTTTATACCCTGGGGAAACCTATAGGGATGTACATATAAATCCTGATCTGTCGGCTGAAGAAACAGACCTGGTCATCCGTTTGTTGGAGTCCCATGAGCAGATTCTTACCGATCGGCCAGGGCGGACAGGGTTGGTCGAGTTTGATATGACTCTGACTACACAAGACCCCGTTCGCCAAAAAATATATCCAGTGCCCTTTTCGAAAGAGAAGGCCCTGGAAGCCGAAATCCAGAAGCTTCTGGACGATGACATCATCACTCCTTCGACTTCTCCTTATAATGCCGGGGTTGTCTTGTTGAGGAAGCCCAGTGGGGAGCACCGGCTATGTATTGATTACAAGCATTTAAACAGTTGTACGACATTCCAAGTTGAACCGTTACCGAACACTAATCAACTGTTTGCCAGACTAAATAAGGCAAAGTACTTTTCGAAAATTGATCTAAGCCGGGGATATTATCAGATCCCTGTGAAGCCCGAGGTTCGGCCCTTGCTCGCCTTCAGTACTCCGAGCGGGCATTACGAATTCAAGGTGATGCCATTTGGGCTGAGCAATGCACCCAGTGTGTTCACCCGCATGATGAGAATGTTATTAGAGCCTTTAAAGGATCCCTCTGTGGTCTCGTTTATGGATGATATTCTCATCGCGTCTGACAATCTGAGGGATCACCTGAAGTCCTTGGGACAGATTTTCATAAGGTTAAAAGAGGAAGGCTTAACCGCCCGTCCAGCCAAATGCATGATATGTTATCAATCCTTGGAATTTCTGGGACATACTATTACCCCAGGGGGACTGGTACCGGAACAAAAGAATACTGAGAAGGTCAGACTCGCACCCCGTCCTAAATCTAAAAAAGGATGTTAGGTCTTTCTTATCTCTGTGTGGGGTTTACCAGAAATTTATTCCGAGGTTCAACGAAATTGGGGCGCCATTAACCGAGGCCCTGAAGAAAGGATCGCCAGATCCTATAGTCTGGACCCCGAGCTGTGAAGAAGCTTATGGGAAGCTGAAACAGGCTTTGGTGGATAGGCCAGTCCTGCAACTCCCAAATTTGGAGAAAACGTTTGTTCTAAGAACCGACGCGAGTAACATAGGGATTGGGGCAACTCTGTTGCAGGAAGGGCGAAATGATCTTACGGTGCTATGTCCGGTGGCGTATGCAAGTAGAAAACTGTTACCCGCGGAACGGAATTATTCCACCGTCGAACGGGAATGTCTAGCTCTTGTGTGGGCGGTACAGAAATTTCAACCTTATCTGTATGGAGTACCGTTCAAAGTGCAGTCCGACCATCAACCTCTGACATTTTTAGCGACTTATAAGAAACTGAACGCGAGGTTAATGAGATGGTCATTGCTCCTACAACCGTATCAGTTCACGGTCGAATAATCCCCGGAAGGGAGAATGTGGGAGCGGATTTCTTATCACGGCATCCTGTGGTTGAATGTGAGGGTGGGGCCATTCGAACAGAACCTCTGGCAATAGAAAGTTCGTAGGGTTCGACTTTCTTAAGATGGGGCCTATGTGGCGAAACGCCAATGGCTCATGTCCTCATGCCTTCTTTGGGTTTGGGTAAACAGCTTTCGGGAAGCCTCAGTTCTATTATTCGCACAATCACCATGGAAGATAGTTCTTTGGGTTACTTTAACAACACGATATTTTCCTGGAACGATTAGATATATGTCTTATCTTGGGGGAAAACCCGCCGATAGGGCCTCTTACATAAAATACACACCAGTGCAACGTCTGGTGCAGTTCATGTCCGTCCCAAGACTTACCGTTTGGTAATTGCAGAATGTCTATTTAATTCAAAGATTAGGACAACACTGCAATCTCCTACTGGAGGAATGAAAAGGTAAACTTGGGTTTTCTTTAGTCCGGCCAAAACTTGGCCTATAAATCTCTGTTGCCTCAACTGGTGAAACGAACTGGCGAAAAGCCGGCCATGCCCATATTGTGAGTGGGTTGACCGTTGGCAAATCCAGCTAGGCGTCTTGTTCTTGGCATCGCTGGGGAGTGAATCTGAGCAATATATCTCCCCAGGGGATTGCATTCGTTCTTGGCGGCAGATGAGCTGTTGCTATCTTTCCTTCTACGGCCTGAACTGGGCATACTGTCATCTTTCTTTAGAATATAATCATTGGATAGCTACAGTGTGCCGGGAGGAGGGAAGGGCTCCGTGGGGATGGGGTCCACCAATCTATGATCTATTTTCAGCAGACCGAGGGAGTTGTATCTTCTTTTCTGTTCTTGCTAGGGATGGGGACCTACCCTGAGTGCCATACATCCTCACTACTATAATATTAGTTAAGGGGGAGAAAAACATATCCTTAAATACAACACACCACAAGAGCTTTGTCGTGAGAAAGGCATGGTTTGCAAGGGAGAGAGAAGCCGGGAAACGAATGTGTCCAATAATAATAAAGGCAGGGTATGAGTGTGGAGAGCGGGTCTTGTGCATGGGGTAGCCAACCGGACGTCTACAAGCTGGAGGTCTACTCAAGCCCGGACGTAGCCAATCCAGGGGCTACCTGACGTGTCCAGCCCAGTCAATCGGGCCTCTTATATACTCTTTGGTAAGAACCAGGTTTGGAAAATGTATTAGCTGAGGCCCTATTGGTCCTCAGGATTGTGGTAATTGAGTCAGCATAGTCGGTCACTTATCTTTGTCATCTACAGGGTCCTTCTTTTGACCGTAAAGTGAGCTGAAGGTCTCGACAGAACTTCTATGCCTAAGGCTATGGGCAACTGATGAGGCCCGGTCAAGTCATTGGTCATACCATGTAGAATGTTTATAACTTTGAGGGAGACTCAGGACGAAAATTAAACGAGTGACAATATCACAACTCAAGTCTTCACATCGACTTAAGGTCAAGTGTTTGGTTTTGATACTGATTGGATCTAGGCCTAATTCCCATCCTTGTCCGGGACAGCGAAAGACTCTGATTCATTCCCTATACACAATCTGGTCTCAGGACACTATTTCCCAACCAAAATTGTGCCAAGTGATCCCATGGCATTTTCCCAGACCAGATGAGTAACTATATCATGTTGGCCGCGGAAACCTGAAAACTGGTGTTCGAACAACCTACGCTGGAAAGAGAGACCTGAAAATTTGCCGGGTAATGTGGATGTGACCTAACAGAACAATATAGAGATCTGTGGTCTATGATGTTCAGAGTTTTCTTGCTTCATGTCTGGACTAGGGTTTTCTCCTCAGTTTTTTTTTTTTTAAAGACTTTTATAGGTTCATCTGTCTCGAAGTTTTTCTGTGTTGTCCTTTATTACGGTATTAAATTCTAATTATAGTGACTGAGACGATCGACATGTTATGTTTGTGTCAGCCAGAAATACACTGCAGGAAATAGACCCCGAGGTCGAAAGAGAGAGTGACAGTGAGTCCGGGGAACGGAGGAGGGTTGGCAGCAAAGACCTATTCCAGCCAGGGCTATAGAATAGTATGGAAACATTGTGACAGGCTATTTGGGACCCTCCCCGTAGCTTGTTACAATAACTGGGGCAACGTCGCGGGATATTTGAAATCCTGGTGGAGTTCTGGCTGATATAGTGATAGGGACAGTTATTCTTGTCTACTATCAATAGGTTCTGCCTACCGTGCCTGGCTATTGTCTGTACTCTTCCTGAGACAGACTGACCGACATACGACGTGTTGTGGTCGTGTAATATATATATTTTGGTTATGTGAGATAATCATTTTCTATACAATTTCTTATGCACTTTCCCTCTGAGTTTAAGATGGCATCAGTTAAGTTTAATGTTGCTGACGTACAGGCTACAGAGCGTGAGATGGGCTATGATGGGGCGGAGTTACAGAAATATGTGCAAGAAGTGGAAAGAGACTTCAGAAAAACTGTGCGCGAAGCCAAGAAAATTGAGGCTGAGGCTAGGAAGATGGAGGCTGAGAAAGCAGTCAGAGACCATGAGTTCCGTATGAGGGAGTTGGAGCTGAAAGCTCAAACTGCCAAGGAAAGCGAGGGCGCAGTGGGAGGCGCAGTTCTCCCTGACTCAACAACTTCTAGTGGCAGTCCATACCAGGCAATGAAGTTCCCATTGCTCCCGTTCGATGAACACAAAGATAAGATCGACCAGTATCTTCACAGATTTCAGTCGATGGCTTTGGCTATGGGATTGGAGCGTGGGAAATGGAACTTGAAACTCTCACAGGGCCTGAGGGGGACCTCGTACGAGGTCTACTAAAGGTTGCCACCTGGTATGGAGAATGACTATGAGGCTCTGGAAAAAGCATTATTGAAAAGGTTCCAGATGACAGCCCATACATACCGACAACAGTTCAGAAAGTCGAAGAGAGAGCCAGGAGAGATGTTCGCAGCCTACAGTGTTAGACTGAAGTCTTACCTTTTGAAGTGGATGTCATTAGCTGGATTTGCTAACGACTATGAAAGTTTAGAAGAATTAGTGGTCGTGGACCAAATGGAGAGAATGATGCCTAAGCCATTGCAAACCTTCTTGCTTGAAAATGGGACAGAAAGGTTAGACGTAGTAAACACATTAGCGGAAAGGTATGCGCTAGCTCATGGGGATAATGGGGAACTGTCACAACCCAATCCCCGATCACCAGACACATGGTCTGGAAAGAAGAAGAACCCTAAAACACCCCACACCAAGAAGGAGGATCCTTTCGATAAAGTTCCAATTAAGAAACCCTCTGGTAAGAGTCCACCTGGATCTCCTAAAATAAAGTGGAGTGAAAAGTGGTGCGCCTACTGCAAATCACCCACACACAATACGGCCGATTGCAGGCGCAAACAGAAAGACTCTCACTATGCTGCCTGTCTTGTAGAAACCGGGGAAGGGTCTAACAGGGAGGTAGAAGGGAGGGGTCTTGAGAACAAATATTCAGAGAAACCACCAGTAGTAGAGACGATACTTGTGAACGGACAACCAGTCGAGTGTCTCTATGACACCGGTCTGCAGTTTGAGGCCGTAATTTCCTCACACTTAGTGAGCCCAGAGCAGCTAACCGGGGAGTCTATTGAGATTCAAACGGCGACCAAGAGTGCGGTAGCGATGTCTCTTCCGATTGCGAAGGTGGACATCAAATCGAAATATGTTACCGGCACTATACAGGCAGCCGTTCTGCTCGATCCAATCTTCCCAATGATCTTGGGTTGTCGCTACGTCTTTCTAGGGATCCCAACAGAATCCATGTACGTAGGGGCAATGCAAACCAGATCTCAGTCGGGAGATGAGCAGACGCCGGCCTTGATCGTGAATCCCTTGCCTGGGGAGTTACGAGCTGCTCAAAGCCAGGATGCTACTTTGCAACCTTGCTTTAACCAGTTGCCAAAAAGTTCTGACCCACCAAGACGGGGTCAGTATTATATGAAGAATCGGTTACTGTACCGGAGAGCCGGAGTGGAGGAACGCCAGCATGGACAGCTGGTAGTTCCTAAGGCCTATCGGGAACAGCTTCTTCATATGGGACACACCATTTCATTCAGTGGACATATCGGTGTCGGGGCAACACTCCAGCGCATTTCCTGCCATTACTACTGGCCAGGGATGACTGGAGACGTGCGTCGGTACGTCAAGTCGTGCCCAGAGTGCCAGCGTGTGGCACCAAAACACTGGACGGCTCCGGTAATCCTGGGCGACATGCCCATTATGAACTCTCCTTTCGAGAGAGTTGCCATCGATCTTGTTGGTCCTCTTCCTCGGACTAGGAAGAGGAATATGTACATTCTTACGATGGTGGATTGCTGTTCCATGTGGGGCGAGGCGATACCGTTGGCCACAATCGACTCTAAGCGAGTGGCTGATGCACTGATGGAGACCTTTACTCGGTTGGGATTTCCAAACCAGATCCTAACGGACAATGGGTCTCAGTTCTGTGGTAAGCTGATGGAGGAAGTCTTTCGTATCTTCCAGACTAACCACATTCACACAAGCCCATACCACCCTCAGTCGAATGGGCAAGTAGAGAGGTAATGGTACCTTGATGACCATGCTTCGGAAGCTGGCTCAAGAGAAACCAGACAGATGGGATGAGTATATCCCAGCCGCCTTGTTCGCCTATCGGGAGGTTCCCCATGGGTCGACCGGGTTGCCACCAGCCACTCTACTATTCGGGAGGCCAATCAAGGGTCCCTTAGAAGCCCTATTGAGGTGTTGGACAGAGGAAGAAACTTCCGAAGAAGTTGTATCCTCATATAAATACGTCGAAGAGTTAAAGAAGAAACTCCAGACGGGTTGGGCTTTGGCAGCTCAGAATTTGAGGGCGGCCAGAAAGAGACACGCGGCCTACTACAATAGAAGGACGAAAGATAGGTCTCTTAAAGTGGGGGATCGGGTTCTGTTGTTACTTCCAGTAGGTTCCAATAAACTCGAGATTGGTTGGCAGGGGCCTTTCCCGGTGGAAAGGGTTGTGTCCCGCACCAACCATGCCATCCGGATCAGGGGGAAATCCAAAATCTTCCACATTAACCTCCTCAAAAAGTATGAAGAACGATCTGATGGTACTTCTCTCCCACTCATGACTATGGCGGTCGCGATGGAAACTGAATCGGGCGAAGACGCGGATAGGGGGTATCCTTTATACCCTGGGGAAACCTATAGGGATGTACATATAAATCCTGATCTGTCGGCTGAAGAAACAGACCTGGTCATCCGTTTGTTGGAGTCCCATGAGCAGATTCTTACCGATCGGCCAGGGCGGACAGGGTTGGTCGAGTTTGATATGACTCTGACTACACAAGACCCCGTTCGCCAAAAAATATATCCAGTGCCCTTTTCGAAAGAGAAGGCCCTGGAAGCCGAAATCCAGAAGCTTCTGGACGATGACATCATCACTCCTTCGACTTCTCCTTATAATGCCGGGGTTGTCTTGTTGAGGAAGCCCAGTGGGGAGCACCGGCTATGTATTGATTACAGGCATTAAACAGTTGTACGACATTCCAAGTTGAACCGTTACCGAACACAAATCAACTGTTTGCCAGACTAAATAAGGCAAAGTACTTTTCGAAAATTGATCTAAGCCGGGGATATTATCAGATCCCTGTGAAGCCCGAGGTTCGGCCCTTGCTCGCCTTCAGTACTCCGAGCGGGCATTACGAATTCAAGGTGATGCCATTTGGGCTGAGCAATGCACCCAGTGTGTTCACCCGCATGATGAGAATGTTATTAGCGCCTTTAAAGGATCCCTCTGTGGTCTCGTTTATGGATGATATTCTCATCGCGTCTGACAATCTGAGGGATCACCTGAAGTCCTTGGGACAGATTTTCATAACGTTAAAAGAGGAAGGGTTAACCGCCCGTCCAGCCAAATGCATGATATGTTATCAATCCTTGGAATTTCTGGGACATACTATTACCCCAGGGGGACTGGTACCGGAACAAAAGAATACTGAGAAGGTCAGACTCGCACCCCGCCCTAAATCTAAAAAGGATGTTAGGTCTTTCTTATCTCTGTGTGGGGTTTACCAGAAATTTATTCCGAGGTTCAACGAAATTGGGGCGCCATTAACCGAGGCCCTGAAGAAAGGATCGCCAGATCCTATAGTCTGGACCCCGAGCTGTGAAGAAGCTTATGGGAAGCTGAAACAGGCTTTGGTGGATAGGCCAGTCCTGCAACTCCCAAATTTGGAGAAAACGTTTGTTCTAAGAACCGACGCGAGTAACATAGGGATTGGGGCAACTCTGTTGCAGGAAGGGCGAAATGATCTTACGGTGCTATGTCCGGTGGCGTATGCAAGTAGAAAACTGTTACCCGCGGAACGGAATTATTCCACCGTCGAACGGGAATGTCTAGCTCTTGTGTGGGCGGTACAGAAATTTCAACCTTATCTGTATGGAGTACCGTTCAAAGTGCAGTCCGACCATCAACCTCTGACATTTTTAGCGACTTATAAGAAACTGAACGCGAGGTTAATGAGATGGTCATTGCTCCTACAACCGTATCAGTTCACGGTCGAATAATCCCCGGAAGGGAGAATGTGGGAGCGGATTTCTTATCACGGCATCCTGTGGTTGAATGTGAGGGTGGGGCCATTCGAACAGAACCTCTGGCAATAGAAAGTTCGTAGGGTTCGACTTTCTTAAGATGGGGCCTATGTGGCGAAACGCCAATGGCTCATGTCCTCATGCCTTCTTTGGGTTTGGGTAAACAGCTTTCGGGAAGCCTCAGTTCTATTATTCGCACAATCACCATGGAAGATAGTTCTTTGGGTTACTTTAACAACACGATATTTTCCTGGAACGATTAGATATATGTCTTATCTTGGGGGAAAACCCGCCGATAGGGCCTCTTACATAAAATACACACCAGTGCAACGTCTGGTGCAGTTCATGTCCGTTCCAAGACTTACCGTTTGGTAATTGCAGAATGTCTATTTAATTCAAAGATTAGGACAACACTGCAATCTCCTACTGGAGGAATGAAAAGGTAAACTTGGGTTTTCTTTAGTCCGGCCAAAACTTGGCCTATAAATCTCTTTTGCCTCAACTGGTGAAACGAACTGGCGAAAAGCCGGCCATGCCCATATTGTGAGTGGGTTGACCGTTGGCAAATCCAGCTAGGCGTCTTGTTCTTGGCATCGCTGGGGAGTGAATCTGAGCAATATATCTCCCCAGGGGATTGCATTCGTTCTTGGCGGCAGATGAGCTGTTGCTATCTTTCCTTCTACGGCCTGAACTGGGCATACTGTCATCTTTCTTTAGAATATAATCATTGGATAGCTACAGTGTGCCGGGAGGAGGGAAGGGCTCCGTGGGGATGGGGTCCACCAATCTATGATCTATTTTCAGCAGACCGAGGGAGTTGTATCTTCTTTTCTGTTCTTGCTAGGGATGGGGACCTACCCTGAGTGCCATACATCCTCACTACTATAATATTAGTTAAGGGGGAGAAAAACATATCCTTAAATACAACACACCACAAGAGCTTTGTCGTGAGAAAGGCATGGTTTGCAAGGGAGAGAGAAGCCGGGAAACGAATGTGCCCAATAATAATAAAGGCAGGGTATGAGTGTGGAGAGCGGGTCTTGTGCATGGGGTAGCCAACCGGACGTCTACAAGCTGGAGGTCTACTCAAGCCCGGACGTAGCCAATCCAGGGGCTAACTGACGTGTCCAGCCCAGTCAATCGGGCCTCTTATATACTCTTTGGTAAGAACCAGGCTTGGAAAATGTATTAGCTGAGGCCCTATTGGTCCTCAGGATTGTGGTAATTGAGTCAGCATAGTCGGTCACTTATCTTTGTCATCTACAGGGTCCTTCTTTTGACCGTAAAGTGAGCTGAAGGTCTCGACAGAACTTCTATGCCTAAGGCTATGGGCAACTGATGAGGCCCGGTCAAGTCATTGGTCATACCATGTAGAATGTTTATAACTTTGAGGGAGACTCAGGACGAAAATTAAACGAGTGACAATATCACAACTCAAGTCTTCACATCGACTTAAGGTCAAGTGTTTGGTTTTGATACTGATTGGACCTACGCCTAATTCCCATCCTTGTCCGGGACAGCGAAAGACTCTGATTCATTCCCTATACACAATCTGGTCTCAGGACACTATTTCCCAACCAAAATTGTGCCAAGTGATCCCATGGCATTTTCCCAGACCAGATGAGTAACTATATCGTGTTGGCCGCGGAAACCTGAAAACTGGTGTTCGAACAACCTACGCTGGAAAGAGAGACCTGAAAATTTGCCGGGTAATGTGGATGTGACCTAACAGAACAATATAGAGATCTGTGGTCTATGATGTTCAGAGTTTTCTTGCTTCATGTCTGGACTAGGGTTGTCTCCTCAGTTTTTTTTTTTTTTAGACTTTTATAGGTTCATCTGTCTCGAAGTTTTTCTGTGTTGTCCTTTATTACGGTATTAAATTCTAATTATAGTGACTGAGACGATCGACATGTTATGTTTGTGTCAGCCAGAAATACACTGCAGGAAATAGACCCCGAGGTCGAAAGAGAGAGTGACAGTGAGTCCGGGGAACGGAGGAGGGTTGGCAGCAAAGACCTATTCCAGCCAGGGCTATAGAATAGTATGGAAACATTGTGACAGGCTATTTGGGACCCTCCCCGTAGCTTGTTACAATAACTGGGGCCACGTCGCGGGATATTTGAAATCCTGGTGGAGTTCTGGCTGATATAGTGATAGGGACAGTTATTCTTGTCTACTATCAATAGGTTCTGCCTACCGTGCCTGGCTATTGTGGGGATGGGGTCCACCAATCTATGATCTATTTTCAGCAGACCGAGGGAGTTGTATCTTCTTTCTGTTCTTGCTAGGGATGGGGACCTACCCTGAGTGCCATACATCCTCACTACTATAATATTAGTTAAGGGGGAGAAAAACATATCCTTAAATACAACACACCACAAGAGCTTTGTCGTGAGAAAGGCATGGTTTGCAAGGGAGAGAGAAGCCGGGAAACGAATGTGCCCAATAATAATAAAGGCAGGGTATGAGTGTGGAGAGCGGGTCTTGTGCATGGGGTAGCCAACCGGACGTCTACAAGCTGGAGGTCTACTCAAGCCCGGACGTAGCCAATCCAGGGGCTACCTGACGTGTCCAGCCCAGTCAATCGGGCCTCTTATATACTCTTTGGTAAGAACCAGGTTTGGAAAATGTATTAGCTGAGGCCCTATTGGTCCTCAGGATTGTGGTAAATGAGTCAGCATAGTCGGTCACTTATCTTTGTCATCTACAGAGTCCTTCTTTTGACCGTAAAGTGAGCTGAAGGTCTCGACAGAACTTCTATGCCTAAAGCTATGGGCAACTGATGAGGCCCGGTCAAGTCATTGGTCATACCATGTAGAATGTTTATAACTTTGAGGGAGACTCAGGACGAAAATTAAACGAGTGACAATATCACAACTCAAGTCTTCACATCGACTTAAGGTCAAGTGTTTGGTTTTGATACTGATTGGACCTACGCCTAATTCCCATCCTTGTTCCTTGTCCGGGACAGCGAAAGACTCTGATTCATTCCCTATACACAATCTGGTCTCAGGACACTATTTCCCAACCAAAATTGTGCCAAGTGATCCCATGGCATTTTCCCAGACCAGATGAGTAACTATATCGTGTTGGCCGCGGAAACCTGAAAACTGGTGTTCGAACAACCTACGCTGGAAAGAGAGACCTGAAAATTTGCCGGGTAATGTGGATGTGACCTAACAGAACAATATAGAGATCTGTGGTCTATGATGTTCAGAGTTTTCTTGCTTCATGTCTGGACTAGGGTTGTCTCCTCAGTTTGTTTGTTTTTTTTTCAGACTTTTATAGGTTCATCTGTCTCGATGTTTTTCTGTGTTGTCCTTTATTACGGTATTAAATTCTAATTATTGTGACTGAGACGATCGTCATGTTATGTTTGTGTCAGCCAGAAATACACTGCAGGAAATAGACCCCGAGGTCGAAAGAGAGAGTGACAGTGAGTCCGGGGAACGGAGGAGGGTTGGCAGCAAAGACCTATTCCAGCCAGGGCTATAGAATAGTATGGAAACATTGTGACAGGCTATTTGGGACCCTCCCCGTAGCTTGTTACAATAACTGGGGCCACGTCACGGGATATTTGAAATCCTGGTGGAGTTCTGGCTGATATAGTGATAGGGACAGTTATTGTCTACTATCAATAGGTTCTGCCTACCGTGCCTGGCTATTGTCTGTACTCTTCCTGACACAGACTGACCGACATACGACGTGTTGTGGTCGTGTAATATATATATTTTGGTTATGTGAGATAATCATTTTCTATACAATTTCTTATGCACTTTCCCTCTGAGTTTAAGATGGCATCAGTTAAGTTTAATGTTGCTGACGTACAGGCTACAGGGCGTGAGATGGGCTATGATGGGGCGGAGTTACAGAAATATGTGCAAGAAGTGGAAAGAGACTTCAGAAAAACTGTGCGCGAAGCCAAGAAAATTGTGGCTGAGGCTAGGAAGATGGAGGCCGAGCAAGCAGTCAGAGACCATGAGTTCCGTATGAGGGAGTTGGAGCTGAAAGCTCAAACTGCCAAGGAAAGCGAGGGTGCAGTGGGAGGCGCAGTTCTCCCTGACTCAACAACTTCTAGTGGCAGTCCATACCAGGCAATGAAGTTCCCATTGCTCCCGTTCGATGAACACAAAGATAAGATCGACCAGTATCTTCACAGATTTCAGTCGATGGCTTTGGCTATGGGATTGGAGCGTGGGAAATGGAACTTGAAACTCTCACAGGGCCTGAGGGGACCTCGTACGAGGTCTACTCAAGGTTGCCACCTGGTATGGAGAATGACTATGAGGCTCTGGAAAAAGCATTATTGAAAAGGTTCCAGATGACAGCCCATACATACCGACAACAGTTCAGAAAGTCGAAGAGAGAGCCAGGAGAGATGTTCGCAGCCTACAGTGTTAGACTGAAGTCTTACCTTTTGAAGTGGATGTCATTAGCTGGATTTGCTAACGACTATGAAAGTTTAGAAGAATTAGTGGTCGTGGACCAAATGAAGAGAATGATGCCTAAGCCATTGCAAACCTTCTTGCTTGAAAATGGGGCAGAAAGGTTAGACGTAGTAAACACATTAGCGGAAAGGTATGTGCTAGCTCATAGGGATAATGGGGAACTGTCACAACCCAATCCCCGATCACCAGACACATGGTCTGGAAAGAATAAGAACCCTAAAACACCCCACACCAAGAAGGAGGATCCTTTCGATAAAGTTCCAATTAAGAAACCCTCTGGTAAGAGTCCACCTGGATCTCCTAAAAGAAAGTGGAGTGAAAAGTGGTGCGCCTACTGCAAATCTCCCACACACAATACGGCCGATTGCAGGCGCAAACAGAAAGACTCTCACTATGCTGCCTGTCTTGTAGAAACCGGGGAAGGGTCTAACAGGGAGGTAGAAGGGAGGGGTCTTGAGAACAAAGATTCAGAGAAACCACCAGTAGTAGAGACGATACTTGTGAACGGACAACCAGTCGAGTGTCTCTATGACACCGGTCTGCAGTTTGAGGCCGTAATTTCCTCACACTTAGTGAGCCCAGAGCAGCTAACCCGGGAGTCTATTGAGATTCAAACGGCGACCAAGAGTGCGGTAGCGATGTCTCTTCCGATTGCGAAGGTGGACATCAAATCGAAATATGTTACCAGCACTATACAGGCAGCCGTTCTGCTCGATCCAATCTTCCCAATGATCTTGGGTTGTCGCTACGTCTTTCTAGGGATCCCAACAGAATCCATGTACGTAGGGGCAATGCAAACCAGATCTCAGTCGGGAGATGAGCAGACGCCGGCCTTGATCGTGAATCCCTTGCCTGGGGAGTTACGAGCTGCTCAAAGCCAGGATGCTACTTTGCAACCTTGCTTTAACCAGTTGCCAAAAAGTTCTGACCCACCAAGACGGGGTCAGTATTATATGAAGAATCGGTTACTGTACCGGAGAGCCGGAGTGGAGGAACGCCAGCATGGACAGCTGGTAGTCCCTAAGGCCTATCGGGAACAGCTTCTTCATAAGGGACACACCATTTCATTCAGTGGACATATGGGTGTCGGGGCAACACTCCAGCGCATTTCCTGCCATTACTACTGGCCAGGGATGACTGGAGACGTGCGTCGGTACGTCAAGTCGTGCCCAGAGTGCCAGCGTGTGGCACCAAAACACTGGACGGCTCCGGTAATCCTGGGCGACATGCCCATTATGAACTCTCCTTTCGAGAGAGTTGCAATCGATCTTGTTGGTCCTCTTCCTCGGACTAGGAAGAGGAATATGTACATTCTTACGATGGTGGATTGCTGTTCCATGTGGGGCGAGGCGATACCGTTGGCCACAATTGACTCTAAGCGAGTGGCTGATGCACTGATGGAGACCTTTACTCGGTTGGGATTTCCAAACCAGATCCTAACGGACAATGGGTCTCAGTTCTGTGGTAAGCTGATGGAGGAAGTCTTTCGTATCTTCCAGACTAACCACATTCACACAAGCCCATACCACCCTCAGTCGAATGGGCAAGTAGAGAGGTAATGGTACCTTGATGACCATGCTTCGGAAGCTGGCTCAAGAGAAACCAGACAGATGGGATGAGTATATCCCAGCCGCCTTGTTCGCCTATCGGGACGTTCCCCATGGGTCGACCGGGTTGCCACCAGCCACTCTACTATTCGGGAGGCCAATCAAGGGTCCCTTAGAAGCCCTATTGAGGTGTTGGACAGAGGAAGAAACTTCCGAAGAAGTTGTATCCTCATATAAATACGTCGAAGAGTTAAAGAAGAAACTCCAGACGGGTTGGGCTTTGGCAGCTCAGAATTTGAGGGCGGCCAGAAAGAGACACGCGGCCTACTACAATAGAAGGACGAAAGATAGGTCTCTTAAAGTGGGGGATCGGGTTCTGTTGTTACTTCCAGTAGGTTCCAATAAACTCGAGATTGGTTGGCAGGGGCCTTTCCCGATGGAAAGGGTTGTGTCCCGCACCAACCATGCCATCCGGATCAGGGGGAAATCCAAAATCTTCCACATTAACCTCCTCAAAAAGTATGAAGAACGATCTGATGGTACTTCTCTCCCACTCATGACTATGGCGGTCGCGATGGAAACTGAATCGGGCGAAGACGCGGATAGGGGGTATCCTTTATACCCTGGGGAAACCTATAGGGATGTACATATAAATCCTGATCTGTCGGCTGAAGAAACAGACCTGGTCATCCGTTTGTTGGAGTCCCATGAGCAGATTCTTACCGATCGGCCAGGGCGGACAGGGTTGGTCGAGTTTGATATGACTCTGACTACACAAGACCCCGTTCGCCAAAAAATATATCCAGTGCCCTTTTCGAAAGAGAAGGCCCTGGAAGCCGAAATCCAGAAGCTTCTGGACGATGACATCATCACTCCTTCGACTTCTCCTTATAATGCCGGGGTTGTCTTGTTGAGGAAGCCCAGTGGGGAGCACCGGCTATGTATTGATTACAGGCATTTAAACAGTTGTACGACATTCCAAGTTGAACCGTTACCGAACACAAATCAACTGTTTGCCAGACTAAATAAGGCAAAGTACTTTTCGAAAATTGATCTAAGCCGGGGATATTATCAGATCCCTGTGAAGCCCGAGGTTCGGCCCTTGCTCGCCTTCAGTACTCCGAGCGGGCATTACGAATTCAAGGTGATGCCATTTGGGCTGAGCAATGCACCCAGTGTGTTCACCCGCATGATGAGAATGTTATTAGAGCCTTTAAAGGATCCCTCTGTGGTCTCGTTTATGGATGATATTCTCATCGCGTCTGACAATCTGAGGGATCACCTGAAGTCCTTGGGACAGATTTTCATAAGGTTAAAAGAGGAAGGCTTAACCGCCCGTCCAGCCAAATGCATGATATGTTATCAATCCTTGGAATTTCTGGGACATACTATTACCCCAGGGGGACTGGTACCGGAACAAAAGAATACTGAGAAGGTCAGACTCGCACCCCGTCCTAAATCTAAAAAAGGATGTTAGGTCTTTCTTATCTCTGTGTGGGGTTTACCAGAAATTTATTCCGAGGTTCAACGAAATTGGGGCGCCATTAACCGAGGCCCTGAAGAAAGGATCGCCAGATCCTATAGTCTGGACCCCGAGCTGTGAAGAAGCTTATGGGAAGCTGAAACAGGCTTTGGTGGATAGGCCAGTCCTGCAACTCCCAAATTTGGAGAAAACGTTTGTTCTAAGAACCGACGCGAGTAACATAGGGATTGGGGCAACTCTGTTGCAGGAAGGGCGAAATGATCTTACGGTGCTATGTCCGGTGGCGTATGCAAGTAGAAAACTGTTACCCGCGGAACGGAATTATTCCACCGTCGAACGGGAATGTCTAGCTCTTGTGTGGGCGGTACAGAAATTTCAACCTTATCTGTATGGAGTACCGTTCAAAGTGCAGTCCGACCATCAACCTCTGACATTTTTAGCGACTTATAAGAAACTGAACGCGAGGTTAATGAGATGGTCATTGCTCCTACAACCGTATCAGTTCACGGTCGAATAATCCCCGGAAGGGAGAATGTGGGAGCGGATTTCTTATCACGGCATCCTGTGGTTGAATGTGAGGGTGGGGCCATTCGAACAGAACCTCTGGCAATAGAAAGTTCGTAGGGTTCGACTTTCTTAAGATGGGGCCTATGTGGCGAAACGCCAATGGCTCATGTCCTCATGCCTTCTTTGGGTTTGGGTAAACAGCTTTCGGGAAGCCTCAGTTCTATTATTCGCACAATCACCATGGAAGATAGTTCTTTGGGTTACTTTAACAACACGATATTTTCCTGGAACGATTAGATATATGTCTTATCTTGGGGGAAAACCCGCCGATAGGGCCTCTTACATAAAATACACACCAGTGCAACGTCTGGTGCAGTTCATGTCCGTCCCAAGACTTACCGTTTGGTAATTGCAGAATGTCTATTTAATTCAAAGATTAGGACAACACTGCAATCTCCTACTGGAGGAATGAAAAGGTAAACTTGGGTTTTCTTTAGTCCGGCCAAAACTTGGCCTATAAATCTCTGTTGCCTCAACTGGTGAAACGAACTGGCGAAAAGCCGGCCATGCCCATATTGTGAGTGGGTTGACCGTTGGCAAATCCAGCTAGGCGTCTTGTTCTTGGCATCGCTGGGGAGTGAATCTGAGCAATATATCTCCCCAGGGGATTGCATTCGTTCTTGGCGGCAGATGAGCTGTTGCTATCTTTCCTTCTACGGCCTGAACTGGGCATACTGTCATCTTTCTTTATAATATAATCATTGGATAGCTACAGTGTGCCGGGAGGAGGGAAGGGCTCCGTGGGGATGGGGTCCACCAATCTATGATCTATTTTCAGCAGACCGAGGGAGTTGCATCTTCTTTTCTGTTCTTGCTAGGGATGGGGACCTACCCTGAGTGCCATACATCCTCACTACTATAATATTAGTTAAGGGGGAGAAAAACATATCCTTAAATACAACACACCACAAGAGCTTTGTCGTGAGAAAGGCATGGTTTGCAAGGGAGAGAGAAGCCGGGAAACGAATGTGTCCAATAATAATAAAGGCAGGGTATGAGTGTGGAGAGCGGGTCTTGTGCATGGGGTAGCCAACCGGACGTCTACAAGCTGGAGGTCTACTCAAGCCCGGACGTAGCCAATCCAGGGGCTACCTGACGTGTCCAGCCCAGTCAATCGGGCCTCTTATATACTCTTTGGTAAGAACCAGGTTTGGAAAATGTATTAGCTGAGGCCCTATTGGTCCTCAGGATTGTGGTAATTGAGTCAGCATAGTCGGTCACTTATCTTTGTCATCTACAGGGTCCTTCTTTTGACCGTAAAGTGAGCTGAAGGTCTCGACAGAACTTCTATGCCTAAGGCTATGGGCAACTGATGAGGCCCGGTCAAGTCATTGGTCATACCATGTAGAATGTTTATAACTTTGAGGGAGACTCAGGACGAAAATTAAACGAGTGACAATATCACAACTCAAGTCTTCACATCGACTTAAGGTCAAGTGTTTGGTTTTGATACTGATTGGATCTACGCCTAATTCCCATCCTTGTCCGGGATAGCGAAAGACTCTGATTCATTCCCTATACACAATCTGGTCTCAGGACACTATTTCCCAACCAAAATTGTGCCAAGTGATCCCATGGCATTTTCCCAGACCAGATGAGTAACTATATCATGTTGGCCGCGGAAACCTGAAAACTGGTGTTCGAACAACCTACGCTGGAAAGAGAGACCTGAAAATTTGCCGGGTAATGTGGATGTGACCTAACAGAACAATATAGAGATCTGTGGTCTATGATGTTCAGAGTTTTCTTGCTTCATGTCTGGACTAGGGTTGTCTCCTCAGTTTTTTTTTTTTAAAGACTTTTATAGGTTCATCTGTCTCGAAGTTTTTCTGTGTTGTCCTTTATTACGGTATTAAATTCTAATTATAGTGACTGAGACGATCGACATGTTATGTTTGTGTCAGCCAGAAATACACTGCAGGAAATAGACCCCGAGGTCGAAAGAGAGAGTGACAGTGAGTCCGGGGAACGGAGGAGGGTTGGCAGCAAAGACCTATTCCAGCCAGGGCTATAGAATAGTATGGAAACATTGTGACAGGCTATTTGGGACCCTCCCCGTAGCTTGTTACAATAACTGGGGCCACGTCGCGGGATATTTGAAATCCTGGTGGAGTTCTGGCTGAAATAGTGATAGGGACAGTTATTCTTGTCTACTATCAATAGGTTCTGCCTACCGTGCCTGGCTATTGTCTGTACTCTTCCTGAGACAGACTGACCGACATACGACGTGTTGTGGTCGTGTAATATATATATTTTGGTTATGTGAGATAATCATTTTCTATACAATTTCTTATGCACTTTCCCTCTGAGTTTAAGATGGCATCAGTTAAGTTTAATGTTGCTGACGTACAGGCTACAGAGCGTGAGATGGGCTATGATGGGGCGGAGTTACAGAAATATGTGCAAGAAGTGGAAAGAGACTTCAGAAAAACTGTGCGCGAAGCCAAGAAAATTGAGGCTGAGGCTAGGAAGATGGAGGCCGAGAAAGCAGTCAGAGACCATGAGTTCCGTATGAGGGAGTTGGAGCTGAAAGCTCAAACTGCCAAGGAAAGCGAGGGCGCAGTGGGAGGCGCAGTTCTCCCTGACTCAACAACTTCTAGTGGCAGTCCATACCAGGCAATGAAGTTCCCATTGCTCCCGTTCGATGAACACAAAGATAAGATCGACCAGTATCATCACAGATTTCAGTCGATGGCTTTGGCTATGGGATTGGAGCGTGGGAAATGGAACTTGAAACTCTCACAGGGCCTGAGGGGGACCTCGTACGAGGTCTACTAAAGGTTGCCACCTGGTATGGAGAATGACTATGAGGCTCTGGAAAAAGCATTATTGAAAAGGTTCCAGATGACAGCCCATACATACCGACAACAGTTCAGAAAGTCGAAGAGAGAGCCAGGAGAGATGTTCGCAGCCTACAGTGTTAGACTGAAGTCTTACCTTTTGAAGTGGATGTCATTAGCTGGATTTGCTAACGACTATGAAAGTTTAGAAGAATTAGTGGTCGTGGACCAAATGGAGAGAATGATGCCTAAGCCATTGCAAACCTTCTTGCTTGAAAATGGGACAGAAAGGTTAGACGTAGTAAACACATTAGCGGAAAGGTATGCGCTAGCTCATGGGGATAATGGGGAACTGTCACAACCCAATCCCCGATCACCAGACACATGGTCTGGAAAGAAGAAGAACCCTAAAACACCCCACACCAAGAAGGAGGATCCTTTCGATAAAGTTCCAATTAAGAAACCCTCTGGTAAGAGTCCACCTGGATCTCCTAAAATAAAGTGGAGTGAAAAGTGGTGCGCCTACTGCAAATCACCCACACACAATACGGCCGATTGCAGGCGCAAACAGAAAGACTCTCACTATGCTGCCTGTCTTGTAGAAACCGGGGAAGGGTCTAACAGGGAGGTAGAAGGGAGGGGTCTTGAGAACAAATATTCAGAGAAACCACCAGTAGTAGAGACGATACTTGTGAACGGACAACCAGTCGAGTGTCTCTATGACACCGGTCTGCAGTTTGAGGCCGTAATTTCCTCACACTTAGTGAGCCCAGAGCAGCTAACCGGGGAGTCTATTGAGATTCAAACGGCGACCAAGAGTGCGGTAGCGATGTCTCTTCCGATTGCGAAGGTGGACATCAAATCGAAATATGTTACCGGCACTATACAGGCAGCCGTTCTGCTCGATCCAATCTTCCCAATGATCTTGGGTTGTCGCTACGTCTTTCTAGGGATCCCAACAGAATCCATGTACGTAGGGGCAATGCAAACCAGATCTCAGTCGGGAGATGAGCAGACGCCGGCCTTGATCGTGAATCCCTTGCCTGGGGAGTTACGAGCTGCTCAAAGCCAGGATGCTACTTTGCAACCTTGCTTTAACCAGTTGCCAAAAAGTTCTGACCCACCAAGACGGGGTCAGTATTATATGAAGAATCGGTTACTGTACCGGAGAGCCGGAGTGGAGGAACGCCAGCATGGACAGCTGGTAGTTCCTAAGGCCTATCGGGAACAGCTTCTTCATATGGGACACACCATTTCATTCAGTGGACATATGGGTGTCGGGGCAACACTCCAGCGCATTTCCTGCCATTACTACTGGCCAGGGATGACTGGAGACGTGCGTCGGTACGTCAAGTCGTGCCCAGAGTGCCAGCGTGTGGCACCAAAACACTGGACGGCTCCGGTAATCCTGGGCGACATGCCCATTATGAACTCTCCTTTCGAGAGAGTTGCCATCGATCTTGTTGGTCCTCTTCCTCGGACTAGGAAGAGGAATATGTACATTCTTACGATGGTGGATTGCTGTTCCATGTGGGGCGAGGCGATACCGTTGGCCACAATCGACTCTAAGCGAGTGGCTGATGCACTGATGGAGACCTTTACTCGGTTGGGATTTCCAAACCAGATCCTAACGGACAATGGGTCTCAGTTCTATGGTAAGCTGATGGAGGAAGTCTTTCGTATCTTCCAGACTAACCACATTCACACAAGCCCATACCACCCTCAGTCGAATGGGCAAGTAGAGAGGTAATGGTACCTTGATGACCATGCTTCGGAAGCTGGCTCAAGAGAAACCAGACAGATGGGATGAGTATATCCCAGCCGCCTTGTTCGCCTATCGGGAGGTTCCCCATGGGTCGACCGGGTTGCCACCAGCCACTCTACTATTCGGGAGGCCAATCAAGGGTCCCTTAGAAGCCCTATTGAGGTGTTGGACAGAGGAAGAAACTTCCGAAGAAGTTGTATCCTCATATAAATACGTCGAAGAGTTAAAGAAGAAACTCCAGACGGGTTGGGCTTTGGCAGCTCAGAATTTGAGGGCGGCCAGAAAGAGACACGCGGCCTACTACAATAGAAGGACGAAAGATAGGTCTCTTAAAGTGGGGGATCGGGTTCTGTTGTTACTTCCAGTAGGTTCCAATAAACTCGAGATTGGTTGGCAGGGGCCTTTCCCGGTGGAAAGGGTTGTGTCCCGCACCAACCATGCCATCCGGATCAGGGGGAAATCCAAAATCTTCCACATTAACCTCCTCAAAAAGTATGAAGAACGATCTGATGGTACTTCTCTCCCACTCATGACTATGGCGGTCGCGATGGAAACTGAATCGGGCGAAGACGCGGATAGGGGGTATCCTTTATACCCTGGGGAAACCTATAGGGATGTACATATAAATCCTGATCTGTCGGCTGAAGAAACAGACCTGGTCATCCGTTTGTTGGAGTCCCATGAGCAGATTCTTACCGATCGGCCAGGGCGGACAGGGTTGGTCGAGTTTGATATGACTCTGACTACACAAGACCCCGTTCGCCAAAAAATATATCCAGTGCCCTTTTCGAAAGAGAAGGCCCTGGAAGCCGAAATCCAGAAGCTTCTGGACGATGACATCATCACTCCTTCGACTTCTCCTTATAATGCCGGGGTTGTCTTGTTGAGGAAGCCCAGTGGGGAGCACCGGCTATGTATTGATTACAGGCATTTAAACAGTTGTACGACATTCCAAGTTGAACCGTTACCGAACACAAATCAACTGTTTGCCAGACTAAATAAGGCAAAGTACTTTTCGAAAATTGATCTAAGCCGGGGATATTATCAGATCCCTGTGAAGCCCGAGGTTCGGCCCTTGCTCGCCTTCAGTACTCCGAGCGGGCATTACGAATTCAAGGTGATGCCATTTGGGCTGAGCAATGCACCCAGTGTGTTCACCCGCATGATGAGAATGTTATTAGCGCCTTTAAAGGATCCCTCTGTGGTCTCGTTTATGGATGATATTCTCATCGCGTCTGACAATCTGAGGGATCACCTGAAGTCCTTGGGACAGATTTTCATAACGTTAAAAGAGGAAGGGTTAACCGCCCGTCCAGCCAAATGCATGATATGTTATCAATCCTTGGAATTTCTGGGACATACTATTACCCCAGGGGGACTGGTACCGGAACAAAAGAATACTGAGAAGGTCAGACTCGCACCCCGCCCTAAATCTAAAAAGGATGTTAGGTCTTTCTTATCTCTGTGTGGGGTTTACCAGAAATTTATTCCGAGGTTCAACGAAATTGGGGCGCCATTAACCGAGGCCCTGAAGAAAGGATCGCCAGATCCTATAGTCTGGACCCCGAGCTGTGAAGAAGCTTATGGGAAGCTGAAACAGGCTTTGGTGGATAGGCCAGTCCTGCAACTCCCAAATTTGGAGAAAACGTTTGTTCTAAGAACCGACGCGAGTAACATAGGGATTGGGGCAACTCTGTTGCAGGAAGGGCGAAATGATCTTACGGTGCTATGTCCGGTGGCGTATGCAAGTAGAAAACTGTTACCCGCGGAACGGAATTATTCCACCGTCGAACGGGAATGTCTAGCTCTTGTGTGGGCGGTACAGAAATTTCAACCTTATCTGTATGGAGTACCGTTCAAAGTGCAGTCCGACCATCAACCTCTGACATTTTTAGCGACTTATAAGAAACTGAACGCGAGGTTAATGAGATGGTCATTGCTCCTACAACCGTATCAGTTCACGGTCGAATAATCCCCGGAAGGGAGAATGTGGGAGCGGATTTCTTATCACGGCATCCTGTGGTTGAATGTGAGGGTGGGGCCATTCGAACAGAACCTCTGGCAATAGAAAGTTCGTAGGGTTCGACTTTCTTAAGATGGGGCCTATGTGGCGAAACGCCAATGGCTCATGTCCTCATGCCTTCTTTGGGTTTGGGTAAACAGCTTTCGGGAAGCCTCAGTTCTATTATTCGCACAATCACCATGGAAGATAGTTCTTTGGGTTACTTTAACAACACGATATTTTCCTGGAACGATTAGATATATGTCTTATCTTGGGGGAAAACCCGCCGATAGGGCCTCTTACATAAAATACACACCAGTGCAACGTCTGGTGCAGTTCATGTCCGTTCCAAGACTTACCGTTTGGTAATTGCAGAATGTCTATTTAATTCAAAGATTAGGACAACACTGCAATCTCCTACTGGAGGAATGAAAAGGTAAACTTGGGTTTTCTTTAGTCCGGCCAAAACTTGGCCTATAAATCTCTTTTGCCTCAACTGGTGAAACGAACTGGCGAAAAGCCGGCCATGCCCATATTGTGAGTGGGTTGACCGTTGGCAAATCCAGCTAGGCGTCTTGTTCTTGGCATCGCTGGGGAGTGAATCTGAGCAATATATCTCCCCAGGGGATTGCATTCGTTCTTGGCGGCAGATGAGCTGTTGCTATCTTTCCTTCTACGGCCTGAACTGGGCATACTGTCATCTTTCTTTAGAATATAATCATTGGATAGCTACAGTGTGCCGGGAGGAGGGAAGGGCTCCGTGGGGATGGGGTCCACCAATCTATGATCTATTTTCAGCAGACCGAGGGAGTTGTATCTTCTTTTCTGTTCTTGCTAGGGATGGGGACCTACCCTGAGTGCCATACATCCTCACTACTATAATATTAGTTAAGGGGGAGAAAAACATATCCTTAAATACAACACACCACAAGAGCTTTGTCGTGAGAAAGGCATGGTTTGCAAGGGAGAGAGAAGCCGGGAAACGAATGTGCCCAATAATAATAAAGGCAGGGTATGAGTGTGGAGAGCGGGTCTTGTGCATGGGGTAGCCAACCGGACGTCTACAAGCTGGAGGTCTACTCAAGCCCGGACGTAGCCAATCCAGGGGCTAACTGACGTGTCCAGCCCAGTCAATCGGGCCTCTTATATACTCTTTGGTAAGAACCAGGCTTGGAAAATGTATTAGCTGAGGCCCTATTGGTCCTCAGGATTGTGGTAATTGAGTCAGCATAGTCGGTCACTTATCTTTGTCATCTACAGGGTCCTTCTTTTGACCGTAAAGTGAGCTGAAGGTCTCGACAGAACTTCTATGCCTAAGGCTATGGGCAACTGATGAGGCCCGGTCAAGTCATTGGTCATACCATGTAGAATGTTTATAACTTTGAGGGAGACTCAGGACGAAAATTAAACGAGTGACAATATCACAACTCAAGTCTTCACATCGACTTAAGGTCAAGTGTTTGGTTTTGATACTGATTGGACCTACGCCTAATTCCCATCCTTGTCCGGGACAGCGAAAGACTCTGATTCATTCCCTATACACAATCTGGTCTCAGGACACTATTTCCCAACCAAAATTGTGCCAAGTGATCCCATGGCATTTTCCCAGACCAGATGAGTAACTATATCGTGTTGGCCGCGGAAACCTGAAAACTGGTGTTCGAACAACCTACGCTGGAAAGAGAGACCTGAAAATTTGCCGGGTAATGTGGATGTGACCTAACAGAACAATATAGAGATCTGTGGTCTATGATGTTCAGAGTTTTCTTGCTTCATGTCTGGACTAGGGTTGTCTCCTCAGTTTTTTTTTTTTTTTTAGACTTTTATAGGTTCATCTGTCTCGAAGTTTTTCTGTGTTGTCCTTTATTACGGTATTAAATTCTAATTATAGTGACTGAGACGATCGACATGTTATGTTTGTGTCAGCCAGAAATACACTGCAGGAAATAGACCCCGAGGTCGAAAGAGAGAGTGACAGTGAGTCCGGGGAACGGAGGAGGGTTGGCAGCAAAGACCTATTCCAGCCAGGGCTATAGAATAGTATGGAAACATTGTGACAGGCTATTTGGGACCCTCCCCGTAGCTTGTTACAATAACTGGGGCCACGTCGCGGGATATTTGAAATCCTGGTGGAGTTCTGGCTGATATAGTGATAGGGACAGTTATTCTTGTCTACTATCAATAGGTTCTGCCTACCGTGCCTGGCTATTGTCTGTACTCTTTCTGAGACAGACTGACCGACATACGACGTGTTGTGGTCGTGTAATATATATATTTTGGTTATGTGAGATAATCATTTTCTATACAATTTCTTATGCACTTTCCCTCTGAGTTTAAGATGGCATCAGTTAAGTTTAATGTTGCTGACGTACAGGCTACAGAGCGTGAGATGGGCTATGATGGGGCGGAGTTACAGAAATATGTGCAAGAAGTGGAAAGAGACTTCAGAAAAACTGTGCGCGAAGCCAAGAAAATTGAGGCTGAGGCTAGGAAGATGGAGGCCGAGAAAGCAGTCAGAGACCATGAGTTCCGTATGAGGGAGTTGGAGCTGAAAGCTCAAACTGCCAAGGAAAGCGAGGGCGCAGTGGGAGGCGCAGTTCTCCCTGACTCAACAACTTCTAGTGGCAGTCCATACCAGGCAATGAAGTTCCCATTGCTCCCGTTCGATGAACACAAAGATAAGATCGACCAGTATCTTCACAGATTTCAGTCGATGGCTTTGGCTATGGGATTGGAGCGTGGGAAATGGAACTTGAAACTCTCACAGGGCATGAGGGGGACCTCGTACGAGGTCTACTAAAGGTTGCCACCTGGTATGGAGAATGACTATGAGGCTCTGGAAAAAGCATTATTGAAAAGGTTCCAGATGACAGCCCATACATACCGACAACAGTTCAGAAAGTCGAAGAGAGAGCCAGGAGAGATGTTCGCAGCCTACAGTGTTAGACTGAAGTCTTACCTTTTGAAGTGGATGTCATTAGCTGGATTTGCTAACGACTATGAAAGTTTAGAAGAATTAGTGGTCGTGGACCAAATGAAGAGAATGATGCCTAAGCCATTGCAAACATTCTTGCTTGAAAATGGGACAGAAAGGTTAGACGTAGTAAACACATTAGCGGAAAGGTATGCGCTAGCTCATGGGGATAATGGGGAACTGTCACAACCCAATCCCCGATCACCAGACACATGGTCTGGAAAGAAGAAGAACCCTAAAACACCCCACACCAAGAAGGAGGATCCTTTCGATAAAGTTCCAATTAAGAAACCCTCTGGTAAGAGTCCACCTGGATCTCCTAAAATAAAGTGGAGTGAAAAGTGGTGCGCCTACTGCAAATCACCCACACACAATACGGCCGATTGCAGGCGCAAACAGAAAGACTCTCACTATGCTGCCTGTCTTGTAGAAACCGGGGAAGGGTCTAACAGGGAGGTAGAAGGGAGGGGTCTTGAGAACAAATATTCAGAGAAACCACCAGTAGTAGAGACGATACTTGTGAACGGACAACCAGTCGAGTGTCTATATGACACCGGTCTGCAGTTTGAGGCCGTAATTTCCTCACACTTAGTGAGCCCAGAGCAGCTAACCGGGGAGTCTATTGAGATTCAAACGGCGACCAAGAGTGCGGTAGCGATGTCTCTTCCGATTGCGAAGGTGGACATCAAATCGAAATATGTTACCGGCACTATACAGGCAGCCGTTCTGCTCGATCCAATCTTCCCAATGATCTTGGGTTGTCGCTACGTCTTTCTAGGGATCCCAACAGAACCCATGTACGTAGGGGCAATGCAAACCAGATCTCAATCGGGAGATGAGCAGACGCCGGCCTTGATCGTGAATCCCTTGCCTGGGGAGTTACGAGCTGCTCAAAGCCAGGATGCTACTTTGCAACCTTGCTTTAACCAGTTGCCAAAAAGTTCTGACCCACCAAGACGGGGTCAGTATTATATGAAGAATCGGTTACTGTACCGGAGAGCCGGAGTGGAGGAACGCCAGCATGGACAGCTGGTAGTTCCTAAGGCCTATCGGGAACAGCTTCTTCATATGGGACACACCATTTCATTCAGTGGACATATGGGTGTCGGGGCAACACTCCAGCGCATTTCCTGCCATTACTACTGGCCAGGGATGACTGGAGACGTGCGTCGGTACGTCAAGTCGTGCCCAGAGTGCCAGCGTGTGGCACCAAAACACTGGACGGCTCCGGTAATCCTGGGCGACATGCCCATTATGAACTCTCCTTTCGAGAGAGTTGCCATCGATCTTGTTGGTCCTCTTCCTCGGACTAGGAAGAGGAATATGTACATTCTTACGATGGTGGATTGCTGTTCCATGTGGGGCGAGGCGATACCGTTGGCCACAATCGACTCTAAGCGAGTGGCTGATGCACTGATGGAGACCTTTACTCGGTTGGGATTTCCAAACCAGATCCTAACGGACAATGGGTCTCAGTTCTGTGGTAAGCTGATGGAGGAAGTCTTTCGTATCTTCCAGACTAACCACATTCACACAAGCCCATACCACCCTCAGTCGAATGGGCAAGTAGAGAGGTAATGGTACCTTGATGACCATGCTTCGGAAGCTGGCTCAAGAGAAACCAGACAGATGGGATGAGTATATCCCAGCCGCCTTGTTCGCCTATCGGGAGGTTCCCCATGGGTCGACCGGGTTGCCACCAGCCACTCTACTATTCGGGAGGCCAATCAAGGGTCCCTTAGAAGCCCTATTGATGTGTTGGACAGAGGAAGAAACTTCCGAAGAAGTTGTATCCTCATATAAATACGTCGAAGAGTTAAAGAAGAAACTCCAGACGGGTTGGGCTTTGGCAGCTCAGAATTTGAGGGCGGCCAGAAAGAGACACGCGGCCTACTACAATAGAAGGACGAAAGATAGGTCTCTTAAAGTGGGGGATCGGGTTCTGTTGTTACTTCCAGTAGGTTCCAATAAACTCGAGATTGGTTGGCAGGGGCCTTTCCCGGTGGAAAGGGTTGTGTCCCGCACCAACCATGCCATCCGGATCAGGGGGAAATCCAAAATCTTCCACATTAACCTCCTCAAAAAGTATGAAGAACGATCTGATGGTACTTCTCTCCCACTCATGACTATGGTGGTCGCGATGGAAACTGAATCGGGCGAAGACGCGGATAGGGGGTATCCTTTATACCCTGGGGAAACCTATAGGGATGTACATATAAATCCTGATCTGTCGGCTGAAGAAACAGACCTGGTCATCCGTTTGTTGGAGTCCCATGAGCAGATTCTTACCGATCGGCCAGGGCGGACAGGGTTGGTCGAGTTTGATATGACTCTGACTACACAAGACCCCGTTCGCCAAAAAATATATCCAGTGCCCTTTTCGAAAGAGAAGGCCATGGAAGCCGAAATCCAGAAGCTTCTGGACGATGACATCATCACTCCTTCGACTTCTCCTTATAATGCCGGGGTTGTCTTGTTGAGGAAGCCCAGTGGGGAGCACCGGCTATGTATTGATTACAGGCATTTAAATAGTTGTACGACATTCCAAGTTGAACCGTTACCGAACACAAATCAACTGTTTGCCAGACTAAATAAGGCAAAGTACTTTTCGAAAATTGATCTAAGCCGGGGATATTATCAGATCCCTGTGAAGCCCGAGGTTCGGCCCTTGCTCGCCTTCAGTACTCCGAGCGGGCATTACGAATTCAAGGTGATGCCATTTGGGCTGAGCAATGCACCCAGTGTGTTCACCCGCATGATGAGAATGTTATTAGAGCCTTTAAAGGATCCCTCTGTGGTCTCGTTTATGGATGATATTCTCATCGCGTCTGACAATCTGAGGGATCACCTGAAGTCCTTGGGACAGATTTTCATAAGGTTAAAAGAGGAAGGGTTAACCGCCCGTCCAGCCAAATGCATGATATGTTATCAATCCTTGGAATTTCTGGGACATACTATTACCCCAGGGGGACTGGTACCGGAACAAAAGAATACTGAGAAGGTCAGACTCGCACCCCGTCCTAAATCTAAAGAGGATGTTAGGTCTTTCTTATCTCTGTGTGGGGTTTACCAGAAATTTATTCCGAGGTTCAACGAAATTGGGGCGCCATTAACCGAGGCCCTGAAGAAAGGATCGCCAGATCCTATAGTCTGGACCCCGAGCTGTGAAGAAGCTTATGGGAAGCTGAAACAGGCTTTGGTGGATAGGCCAGTCCTGCAACTCCCAAATTTGGAGAAAACGTTTGTTCTAAGAACCGACGCGAGTAACATAGGGATTGGGGCAACCCTGTTGCAGGAAGGGCGAAATGATCTTACGGTGCTATGTCCGGTGGCGTATGCAAGTAGAAAACTGTTACCCGCGGAACGGAATTATTCCACCGTCGAACGGGAATGTCTAGCTCTTGTGTGGGCGGTACAGAAATTTCAACCTTATCTGTATGGAGTACCGTTCAAAGTGCAGTCCGACCATCAACCTCTGACATTTTTAGCGACTTATAAGAAACTGAACGCGAGAATAATGAGATGGTCATTGCTCCTACAACCGTATCAGTTCACGGTCGAATAATCCCCGGAAGGGAGAATGTGGGAGCGGATTTCTTATCACGGCATCCTGTGGTTGAATGTGAGGGTGGGGCCATTCGAACAGAACCTCTGGCAATAGAAAGTTCGTAGGGTTCGACTTTCTTAAGATGGGGCCTATGTGGCGAAACGCCAATGGCTCATGTCCTCATGCCTTCTTTGGGTTTGGGTAAACAGCTTTCGGGAAGCCTCAGTTCTATTATTCGCACAATCACCATGGAAGATAGTTCTTTGGGTTACTTTAACAACACGATCTTTTCCTGGAACGGTTAGATATATGTCTTATCTTGGGGGAAAACCCGCCGATAGGGCCTCTTACATAAAATACACACCAGTGCAACGTCTGGTGCAGTTCATGTCCGTTCCAAGACTTACCGTTTGGTAATTGCAGAATGTCTATTTAATTCAAAGATTAGGACAACACTGCAATCTCCTACTGGAGGAATGAAAAGGTAAACTTGGGTTTTCTTTAGTCCGGCCAAAACTTGGCCTATAAATCTCTGTTGCCTCAACTGGTGAAACGAACTGGCGAAAAGCCGGTCATGCCCATATTGTGAGTGGGTTGACCGTTGGCAAATCCAGCTAGGCGTCTTGTTCTTGGCATCGCTGGGGAGTGAATCTGAGCAATATATCTCCCCAGGGGATTGCATTCGTTCTTGGCGGCAGATGAGCTGTTGCTATCTTTCCTTCTACGGCCTGAACTGGGCATACTGTCATCTTTCTTTAGAATATAATCATTGGATAGCTACAGTGTGCCGGGAGGAGGGAAGGGCTCCGTGGGGATGGGGTCCACCAATCTATGATCTATTTTCAGCAGACCGAGGGAGTTGTATCTTCTTTTCTGTTCTTGCTAGGGATGGGGACCTACCCTGAGTGCCATACATCCTCACTACTATAATATTAGTTAAGGGGGAGAAAAACATATCCTTAAATACAACACACCACAAGAGCTTTGTCGTGAGAAAGGCATGGTTTGCAAGGGAGAGAGAAGCCGGGAAACGAATGTGCCCAATAATAATAAAGGCAGGGTATGAGTGTGGAGAGCGGGTCTTGTGCATGGGGTAGCCAACCGGACGTCTACAAGCTGGAGGTCTACTCAAGCCCGGACGTAGCCAATCCAGGGGCTACCTGACGTGTCCAGCCCAGTCAATCGGGCCTCTTATATACTCTTTGGTAAGAACCAGGTTTGGAAAATGTATTAGCTGAGGCCCTATTGGTCCTCAGGATTGTGGTAATTGAGTCAGCATAGTCGGTCACTTATCTTTGTCATCTACAGGGTCCTTCTTTTGACCGTAAAGTGAGCTGAAGGTCTCGACAGAACTTCTATGCCTAAGGCTATGGGCAACTGATGAGGCCCGGTCAAGTCATTGGTCATACCATGTAGAATGTTTATAACTTTGAGGGAGACTCAGGACGAAAATTAAACGAGTGACAATATCACAACTCAAGTCTTCACATCGACTTAAGGTCAAGTGTTTGGTTTTGATACTGATTGGACCTACGCCTAATTCCCATCCTTGTCCGGGACAGAGAAAGACTCTGATTCATTCCCTATACACAATCTGGTCTCAGGACACTATTTCCCAACCAAAATTGTGCCAAGTGATCCCATGGCATTTTCCCAGACCAGATGATTAACTATATCGTGTTGGCCGCGGAAACCTGAAAACTGGTGTTCGAACAACCTACGCTGGAAAGAGAGACCTGAAAATTTGCCGGGTAATGTGGATGTGACCTAACAGAACAATATAGAGATCTGTGGTCTATGATGTTCAGAGTTTTCTTGCTTCATGTCTGGACTAGGGTTGTCTCCTCAGTTTTTTTTTTTTTTTTTAGACTTTTATAGGTTCATCTGTCTCGGAGTTTTTCTGTGTTGTCCTTTATTACGGTATTAAATTCTAATTATAGTGACTGAGACGATCGACATGTTATGTTTGTGTCAGCCAGAAATACACTGCAGGAAATAGACCCCGAGGTCGAAAGAGAGAGTGACAGTGAGTCCGGGGAACGGAGGAGGGTTGGCAGCAAAGACCTATTCCAGCCAGGGCTATAGAATAGTATGGAAACATTGTGACAGGCTATTTGGGACCCTCCCCGTAGCTTGTTACAATAACTGGGGCCACGTCGCGGGATATTTGAAATCCTGATGGAGTTCTGGCTGATATAGTGATAGGGACAGTTATTCTTGTCTACTATCAATAGGTTCTGCCTACCGTGCCTGGCTATTGTCTGTACTCTTCCTGAGACAGACTGACCGACATACGACGTGTTGTGGTCGTGTAATATATATATTTTGGTTATGTGAGATAATCATTTTCTATACAATTTCTTATGCACTTTCCCTCTGAGTTTAAGATGGCATCAGTTAAGTTTAATGTTGCTGACGTACAGGCTACAGAGCGTGAGATGGGCTATGATGGGGCGGAGTTACAGAAATATGTGCAAGAAGTGGAAAGAGACTTCAGAAAAACTGTGCGCGAAGCCAAGAAAATTGAGGCTGAGGCTAGGAAGATGGAGGCCGAGAAAGCAGTCAGAGACCATGAGTTCCGTATGAGGGAGTTGGAGCTGAAAGCTCAAACTGCCAAGGAAAGCGAGGGTGCAGTGGGAGGCGCAGTTCTCCCTGACTCAACAACTTCTAGTGGCAGTGCATACCAGGCAATGAAGTTCCCATTGCTCCCGTTCGATGAACACAAAGATAAGATCGACCAGTATCTTCACAGATTTCAGTCGATGGCTTTGGCTATGGGATTGGAGCGTGGGAAATGGAACTTGAAACTCTCACAGGGCCTGAGGGGGACCTCGTACGAGGTCTACTAAAGGTTGCCACCTGGTATGGAGAATGACTATGAGGCTCTGGAAAAAGCATTATTGAAAAGGTTCCAGATGACAGCCCATACATACCGACAACAGTTCAGAAAGTCGAAGAGAGAGCCAGGAGAGATGTTCGCAGCCTACAGTGTTAGACTGAAGTCTTACCTTTTGAAGTGGATGTCATTAGCTGGATTTGCTAACGACTATGAAAGTTTAGAAGAATTAGTGGTCGTGGACCAAATGAAGAGAATGATGCCTAAGCCATTGCAAACCTTCTTGCTTGAAAATGGGACATAAAGGTTAGACGTAGTAAACACATTAGCGGAAAGGTATGCGCTAGCTCATGGGGATAATGGGGAACTGTCACAACCCAATCCCCGATCACCAGACACATGGTCTGGAAAGAAGAAGAACCCTAAAACACCCCACACCAAGAAGGAGGATCCTTTCGATAAAGTTCCAATTAAGAAACCCTCTGGTAAGAGTCCACCTGGATCTCCTAAAATAAAGTGGAGTGAAAAGTGGTGCGCCTACTGCAAATCACCCACACACAATACGGCCGATTGCAGGCGCAAACAGAAAGACTCTCACTATGCTGCCTGTCTTGTAGAAACCGGGGAAGGGTCTAACAGGGAGGTAGAAGGGAGGGGTCTTGAGAACAAATATTCAGAGAAACCACCAGTAGTAGAGACGATACTTGTGAACGGACAACCAGTCGAGTGTCTCTATGACACCGGTCTGCAGTTTGAGGCCGTAATTTCCTCACACTTAGTGAGCCCAGAGCAGCTAACCCGGGAGTCTATTGAGATTCAAACGGCGACCAAGAGTGCGGTAGCGATGTCTCTTCCGATTGCGAAGGTGGACATCAAATCGAAATATGTTACCGGCACTATACAGGCAGCCGTTCTGCTCGATCCAATCTTCCCAATGATCTTGGGTTGTCGCTACGTCTTTCTAGGGATCCCAACAGAATCCATGTACGTAGGGGCAATGCAAACCAGATCTCAGTCGGGAGATGAGCAGACGCCGGCCTTGATCGTGAATCCCTTGCCTGGGGAGTTACGAGCTGCTCAAAGCCAGGATGCTACTTTGCAACCTTGCTTTAACCAGTTGCCAAAAAGTTCTGACCCACCAAGACGGGGTCAGTATTATATGAAGAATCGGTTACTGTACCGGAGAGCCGGAGTGGAGGAACGCCAGCATGGACAGCTGGTAGTTCCTAAGGCCTATCGGGAACAGCTTCTTCATATGGGACACACCATTTCATTCAGTGGACATATGGGTGTCGGGGCAACACTCCAGCGCATTTCCTGCCATTACTACTGGCCAGGGATGACTGGAGACGTGCGTCGGTACGTCAAGTCGTGCCCAGAGTGCCAGCGTGTGGCACCAAAACACTGGACGGCTCCGGTAATCCTGGGCGACATGCCCATTATGAACTCTCCTTTCGAGAGAGTTGCCATCGATCTTGTTGGTCCTCTTCCTCGGACTAGGAAGAGGAATATGTACATTCTTACGATGGTGGATTGCTGTTCCATGTGGGGCGAGGCGATACCGTTGGCCACAATCGACTCTAAGCGAGTGGCTGATGCACTGATGGAGACCTTTACTCGGTTGGGATTTCCAAACCAGATCCTAACGGACAATGGGTCTCAGTTCTATGGTAAGCTGATGGAGGAAGTCTTTCGTATCTTCCAGACTAACCACATTCACACAAGCCCATACCACCCTCAGTCGAATGGGCAAGTAGAGAGGTAATGGTACCTTGATGACCATGCTTCGGAAGCTGGCTCAAGAGAAACCAGACAGATGGGATGAGTATATCCCAGCCGCCTTGTTCGCCTATCGGGAGGTTCCCCATGGGTCGACCGGGTTGCCACCAGCCACTCTACTATTCGGGAGGCCAATCAAGGGTCCCTTAGAAGCCCTATTGAGGTGTTGGACAGAGGAAGAAACTTCCGAAGAAGTTGTATCCTCATATAAATACGTCGAAGAGTTAAAGAAGAAACTCCAGACGGGTTGGGCTTTGGCAGCTCAGAATTTGAGGGCGGCCAGAAAGAGACACGCGGCCTACTACAATAGAAGGACGAAAGATAGGTCTCTTAAAGTGGGGGATCGGGTTCTGTTGTTACTTCCAGTAGGTTCCAATAAACTCGAGATTGGTTGGCAGGGGCCTTTCCCGGTGGAAAGGGTTGTGTCCCGCACCAACCATGCCATCCGGATCAGGGGGAAATCCAAAATCTTCCACATTAACCTCCTCAAAAAGTATGAAGAACGATCTGATGGTACTTCTCTCCCACTCATGACTATGGCGGTCGCGATGGAAACTGAATCGGGCGAAGACGCGGATAGGGGGTATCCTTTATACCCTGGGGAAACCTATAGGGATGTACATATAAATCCTGATCTGTCGGCTGAAGAAACAGACCTGGTCATCCGTTTGTTGGAGACCCATGAGCAGATTCTTACCGATCGGCCAGGGCGGACAGGGTTGGTCGAGTTTGATATGACTCTGACTACACAAGACCCCGTTCGCCAAAAAATATATCCAATGCCCTTTTCGAAAGAGAAGGCCCTGGAAGCCGAAATCCAGAAGCTTCTGGACGATGACATCATCACTCCTTCGACTTCTCCTTATAATGCCGGGGTTGTCTTGTTGAGGAAGCCCAGTGGGGAGCACCGGCTATGTATTGATTACAGGCATTTAAACAGTTGTACGACATTCCAAGTTGAACCGTTACCGAACACAAATCAACTGTTTGCCAGACTAAATAAGGCAAAGTACTTTTCGAAAATTGATCTAAGCCGGGGATATTATCAGATCCCTGTGAAGCCCGAGGTTCGGCCCTTGCTCGCCTTCAGTACTCCGAGCGGGCATTACGAATTCAAGGTGATGCCATTTGAGCTGAGCAATGCACCCAGTGTGTTCACCCGCATGATGAGAATGTTATTAGAGCCTTTAAAGGATCCCTCTGTGGTCTCGTTTATGGATGATATTCTCATCGCGTCTGACAATCTGAAGGATCACCTGAAGTCCTTGGGACAGATTTTCATAAGGTTAAAAGAGGAAGGGTTAACCGCCCGTCCAGCCAAATGCATGATATGTTATCAATCCTTGGAATTTCTGGGACATACTATTACCCCAGGGGGACTGGTACCGGAACAAAAGAATACTGAGAAGGTCAGACTCGCACCCCGTCCTAAATCTAAAAAAGGATGTTAGGTCTTTCTTATCTCTGTGTGGGGTTTACCAGAAATTTATTCCGAGGTTCAACGAAATTGGGGCGCCATTAACCGAGGCCCTGAAGAAAGGATCGCCAGATCCTATAGTCTGGACCCCGAGCTGTGAAGAAGCTTATGGGAAGCTGAAACAGGCTTTGGTGGATAGGCCAGTCCTGCAACTCCCAAATTTGGAGAAAACGTTTGTTCTAAGAACCGACGCGAGTAACATAGGGATTGGGGCAACTCTGTTGCAGGAAGGGCGAAATGATCTTACGGTGCTATGTCCGGTGGCGTATGCAAGTAGAAAACTGTTACCCGCGGAACGGAATTATTCCACCGTCGAACGGGAATGTCTAGCTCTTGTGTGGGCGGTACAGAAATTTCAACCTTATCTGTATGGAGTACCGTTCAAAGTGCAGTCCGACCATCAACCTCTGACATTTTTAGCGACTTATAAGAAACTGAACGCGAGGTTATTAAGATGGTCATTGCTCCTACAACCGTATCAGTTCACGGTCGAATAATCCCCGGAAGGGAGAATGTGGGAGCGGATTTCTTATCACGGCATCCTGTGGTTGAATGTGAGGGTGGGGCCATTCGAACAGAACCTCTGGCAATAGAAAGTTCGTAGGGTTCGACTTTCTTAAGATGGGGCCTATGTGGCGAAACGCCAATGGCTCATGTCCTCATGCCTTCTTTGGGTTTGGGTAAACAGCTTTCGGGAACCCTCAGTTCTATTATTCGCACAATCACCATGGAAGATAGTTCTTTGGGTTACTTTAACAACACGATATTTTCCTGGAACGGTTAGATATATGTCTTATCTTGGGGGAAAACCCGCCGATAGGGCCTCTTACATAAAATACACACCAGTGCAACGTCTGGTGCAGTTCATGTCCGTTCCAAGACTTACCGTTTGGTAATTGCAGAATGTCTATTTAATTCAAAGATTAGGACAACACTGCAATCTCCTACTGGAGGAATGAAAAGGTAAACTTGGGTTTTCTTTAGTCCGGCCAAAACTTGGCCTATAAATCTATGTTGCCTCAACTGGTGAAACGAACTGGCGAAAAGCCGGTCATGCCCATATTGTGAGTGGGTTGACCGTTGGCAAATCTAGCTAGGCGTCTTGTTCTTGGCATCGCTGGGGAGTGAATCTGAGCAATATATCTCCCCAGGGGATTGCATTCGTTCTTGGCGGCAGATGAGCTGTTGCTATCTTTCCTTCTACGGCCTGAACTGGGCATACTTTCATCTTTCTTTAGAATATAATCATTGGATAGCTACAGTGTGCCGGGAGGAGGGAAGGGCTCCGTGGGGATGGGGTCCACCAATCTATGATCTATTTTCAGCAGACCGAGGGAGTTGTATCTTCTTTTCTGTTCTTGCTAGGGATGGGGACCTACCCTGAGTGCCATACATCCTCACTACTATAATATTAGTTAAGGGGGAGAAAAACATATCCTTAAATACAACACACCACAAGAGCTTTGTCGTGAGAAAGGCATGGTTTGCAAGGGAGAGAGAAGCCGGGAAACGAATGTGCCCAATAATAATAAAGGCAGGGTATGAGTGTGGAGAGCGGGTCTTGTGCATGGGGTAGCCAACCGGACGTCTACAAGCTGGAGGTCTACTCAAGCCCGGACGTAGCCAATCCAGGGGCTACCTGACGTGTCCAGCCCAGTCAATCGGGCCTCTTATATACTCTTTGGTAAGAACCAGGTTTGGAAAATGTATTAGCTGAGGCCCTATTGGTCCTCAGGATTGTGGTAATTGAGTCAGCATAGTCGGTCACTTATCTTTGTCATCTACAGGGTCCTTCTTTTGACCGTAAAGTGAGCTGAAGGTCTCGACAGAACTTCTATGCCTAAGGCTATGGGCAACTGATGAGGCCCGGTCAAGTCATTGGTCATACCATGTAGAATGTTTATAACTTTGAGGGAGACTCAGGACGAAAATTAAACGAGTGACAATATCACAACTCAAGTCTTCACATCGACTTAAGGTCAAGTGTTTGGTTTTGATACTGATTGGACCTACGCCTAATTCCCATCCTTGTCCGGGACAGCGAAAGACTCTGATTCATTCCCTATACACAATCTGGTCTCAGGACACTATTTCCCAACCAAAATTGTGCCAAGTGATCCCATGGCATTTTCCCAGACCAGATGAGTAACTATATCGTGTTGGCCGCGGAAACCTGAAAACTGGTGTTCGAACAACCTACGCTGGAAAGAGAGACCTGAAAATTTGCCGGGTAATGTGGATGTGACCTAACAGAACAATATAGAGATCTGTGGTCTATGATGTTCAGAGTTTTCTTGCTTCATGTCTGGACTAGGGTTGTCTCCTCAGTTTTTTTTTTTTTTTTAGACTTTTATAGGTTCATCTGTCTCGAAGTTTTTCTGTGTTGTCCTTTATTACGGTATTAAATTCTAATTATAGTGACTGAGACGGTCGACATGTTATGTTTGTGTCAGCCAGAAATACACTGCAGGAAATAGACCCCGAGGTCGAAAGAGAGAGTGACAGTGAGTCCGGGGAACGGAGGAGGGTTGGCAGCAAAGACCTATTCCAGCCAGGGCTATAGAATAGTATGGAAACATTGTGACAGGCTATTTGGGACCCTCCCCGTAGCTTGTTACAATAACTGGGGCCACGTCGCGGGATATTTGAAATCCTGGTGGAGTTCTGGCTGATATAGTGATAGGGACAGTTATTCTTGTCTACTATCAATAGGTTCTGCCTACCGTGCCTGGCTATTGTCTGTACTCTTCCTGAGACAGACTGACCGACATACGACGTGTTGTGGTCGTGTAATATATATATTTTGGTTATGTGAGATAATCATTTTCTATACAATTTCTTATGCACTTTCCCTCTGAGTTTAAGATGGCATCAGTTAAGTTTAATGTTGCTGACGTACAGGCTACAGAGCGTGAGATGGGCTATGATGGGGCGGAGTTACAGAAATATGTGCAAGAAGTGGAAAGAGACTTCAGAAAAACTGTGCGCGAAGCCAAGAAAATTGAGGCTGAGGCTAGGAAGATGGAGGCCGAGAAAGCAGTCAGAGACCATGAGTTCCGTATGAGGGAGTTGGAGCTGAAAGCTCAAACTGCCAAGGAAAGCGAGGGTGCAGTGGGAGGCGCAGTTCTCCCTGACTCAACAACTTCTAGTGGCAGTCCATACCAGGCAATGAAGTTCCCATTGCTCCCGTTCGATGAACACAAAGATAAGATCGACCAGTATCTTCACAGATTTCAGTCGATGGCTTTGGCTATGGGATTGGAGCGTGGGAAATGGAACTTGAAACTCTCACAGGGCCTGAGGGGGACCTCGTACGAGGTCTACTAAAGGTTGCCACCTGGTATGGAGAATGACTATGAGGCTCTGGAAAAAGCATTATTGAAAAGGTTCCAGATGACAGCCCATACATACCGACAACAGTTTAGAAAGTCGAAGAGAGAGCCAGGAGAGATGTTCGCAGCCTACAGTGTTAGACTGAAGTCTTACCTTTTGAAGTGGATGTCATTAGCTGGATTTGCTAACGACTATGAAAGTTTAGAAGAATTAGTGGTCGTGGACCAAATGAAGAGAATGATGCCTAAGCCATTGCAAACCTTCTTGCTTGAAAATGGGACAGAAAGGTTAGACGTAGTAAACACATTAGCGGAAAGGTATGCGCTAGCTCATGGGGATAATGGGGAACTGTCACAACCCAATCCCCGATCACCAGACACATGGTCTGGAAAGAAGAAGAACCCTAAAACACCCCACACCAAGAAGGAGGATCCTTTCGATAAAGTTCCAATTAAGAAACCCTCTGGTAAGAGTCCACCTGGATCTCCTAAAATAAAGTGGAGTGAAAAGTGGTGCGCCTACTGCAAATCACCCACACACAATACGGCCGATTGCAGGCGCAAACAGAAAGACTCTCACTATGCTGCCTGTCTTGTAGAAACCGGGGAAGGGTCTAACAGGGAGGTAGAAGGGAGGGGTCTTGAGAACAAATATTCAGAGAAACCACCAGTAGTAGAGACGATACTTGTGAACGGACAACCAGTCGAGTGTCTCTATGACACCGGTCTGCAGTTTGAGGCCGTAATTTCCTCACACTTAGTGAGCCCAGAGCAGCTAACCGGGGAGTCTATTGAGATTCAAACGGCGACCAAGAGTGCGGTAGCGATGTCTCTTCCGATTGCGAAGGTGGACATCAAATCGAAATATGTTACCGGCACTATACAGGCAGCCGTTCTGCTCGATCCAATCTTCCCAATGATCTTGGGTTGTCGCTACGTCTTTCTAGGGATCCCAACAGAACCCATGTACGTAGGGGCAATGCAAACCAGATCTCAATCGGGAGATGAGCAGACGCCGGCCTTGATCGTGAATCCCTTGCCTGGGGAGTTACGAGCTGCTCAAAGCCAGGATGCTACTTTGCAACCTTGCTTTAACCAGTTGCCAAAAAGTTCTGACCCACCAAGACGGGGTCAGTATTATATGAAGAATCGGTTACTGTACCGGAGAGCCGGAGTGGAGGAACGCCAGCATGGACAGCTGGTAGTTCCTAAGGCCTATCGGGAACAGCTTCTTCATATGGGACACACCATTTCATTCAGTGGACATATGGGTGTCGGGGCAACACTCCAGCGCATTTCCTGCCATTACTACTGGCCAGGGATGACTGGAGACGTGCGTCGGTACGTCAAGTCGTGCCCAGAGTGCCAGCGTGTGGCACCAAAACACTGGACGGCTCCGGTAATCCTGGGCGACATGCCCATTATGAACTCTCCTTTCGAGAGAGTTGCCATCGATCTTGTTGGTCCTCTTCCTCGGACTAGGAAGAGGAATATGTACATTCTTACGATGGTGGATTGCTGTTCCATGTGGGGCGAGGCGATACCGTTGGCCACAATCGACTCTAAGCGAGTGGCTGATGCACTGATGGAGACCTTTACTCGGTTGGGATTTCCAAACCAGATCCTAACGGACAATGGGTCTCAGTTCTGTGGTAAGCTGATGGAGGAAGTCTTTCGTATCTTCCAGACTAACCACATTCACACAAGCCCATACCACCCTCAGTCGAATGGGCAAGTAGAGAGGTAATGGTACCTTGATGACCATGCTTCGGAAGCTGGCTCAAGAGAAACCAGACAGATGGGATGAGTATATCCCAGCCGCCTTGTTCGCCTATCGGGAGGTTCCCCATGGGTCGACCGGGTTGCCACCAGCCACTCTACTATTCGGGAGGCCAATCAAGGGTCCCTTAGAAGCCCTATTGAGGTGTTGGACAGAGGAAGAAACTTCCGAAGAAGTTGTATCCTCATATAAATACGTCGAAGAGTTAAAGAAGAAACTCCAGACGGGTTGGGCTTTGGCAGCTCAGAATTTGAGGGCGGCCAGAAAGAGACACGCGGCCTACTACAATAGAAGGACGAAAGATAGGTCTCTTAAAGTGGGGGATCGGGTTCTGTTGTTACTTCCAGTAGGTTCCAATAAACTCGAGATTGGTTGGCAGGGGCCTTTCCCGGTGGAAAGGGTTGTGTCCCGCACCAACCATGCCATCCGGATCAGAGGGAAATCCAAAATCTTCCACATTAACCTCCTCAAAAAGTATGAAGAACGATCTGATGGTACTTCTCTCCCACTCATGACTATGGCGGTCGCGATGGAAACTGAATCGGGCGAAGACGCGGATAGGGGGTATCCTTTATACCCTGGGGACACCTATAGGGATGTACATATAAATCCTGATCTGTCGGCTGAAGAAACAGACCTGGTTATCCGTTTGTTAGAGTCCCATCAGCAGATTCTTACCGATCGGCCAGGGCGGACAGGGTTGGTCGAGTTTGATATGACTCTGACTACACATGACCCCGTTCGCCAAAAAATATATCCAGTGCCCTTTTCGAAAGAGAAGGCCCTGGAAGCCGAAATCCAGAAGCTTCTGGACGATGACATCATCACTCCTTCGACTTCTCCTTATAATGCCGGGGTTGTCTTGTTGAGGAAGCCCAGTGGGGAGCACCGCCTATGTATTGATTACAGGCATTTAAACAGTTGTACGACATTCCAAGTTGAACCGTTACCGAACACAAATCAACTGTTTGCCAGACTAAATAAGGCAAAGTACTTTTCGAAAATTGATCTAAGCCGGGGATATTATCAGATCCCTGTGAAGCCCGAGGTTCGGCCCTTGCTCGCCTTCAGTACTCCGAGCGGGCATTACAAATTCAAGGTGATGCCATTTGGGCTGAGCAATGCACCCAGTGTGTTCACCCGCATGATGAGAATGTTATTAAAGCCTTTAAAGGATCCCTCTGTGGTCTCGTTTATGGATGATATTCTCATCGCGTCTGACAATCTGAGGGATCACCTGAAGTCCATGGGACAGATTTTCACAAGGTTAAAAGAGGAAGGGTTAACCGCCCGTCCAGCCAAATGCATGATATGTTATCAATCCTTGGAATTTCTGGGACATACTATTACCCCAGGGGGACTGGTACCGGAACAAAAGAATACTGAGAAGGCCAGACTCGCACCCCGTCCTAAATCCAAAAAGGATGTTAGGTCTTTCTTATCTCTGTGTGGGTTTTACCAGAAATTTATTCCGAGGTTCAACGAAATTGGGGCGCCATTAACCGAGGCCCTGGAGAAAGGATCGCCAGATCCTATAGTCTGGACCCCGAGCTGTGAAGAAGCTTATGGGAAGCTGAAGCAGGCTTTGGTGGATAGGCCAGTCCTGCAACTCCCAAATTTGGAGAAAACGTTTGTTCTAAGAACCGACGCGAGTAACATAGGGATTGGGGCAACTCTGTTGCAGGAAGGGCGAGATGATCCTACGGTGTTATGTCCGGTGGCGTATGCAAGTAGAAAACTGTTACCCGCGGAACGGAATTATTCCATCGTCGAACGGGAATGTCTAGCTCTAGTGTGGGCGGTACAGAAATTTCAACCTTATCTGCATGGAGTACCGTTCAAAGTGCAGTCCGACCATCAACCTCTGACATTTTTAGCGACTTATAAGAAACTGAACGCGAGGTTAATGAGATGGTCATTGCTCCTACAACCGTATCAGTTCACGGTCGAATACATCCCCGGAAGGGAGAATGTGGGAGCGGATTTCTTATCACGGCATCCTGTGGTTGAATGTGAGGGTGGGGCCATTCGAACAGAACCTCTGGCAATAGAAAGTTCGCAGGGTTCGACTTTCTTAAGATGGGGCCTATGTGGCGAAACTCCAATGGCTCATGTCCTCATGCCTTCTTTGGGTTTGGGTAAACAGCTTTCGGGAACCCTCAGTTCTATTATTCGCACAATCACCATGGAAGATAGTTCTTTGGGTTACTTTAACAACACGATCTTTTCCTGGAACGGTTAGATATATGTCTTATCTTGGGGGAAAACCCGATAGGGCCTCTTACACCAAATACACACCAGTGCAACGTCTGGTGCAGTTCATGTCCGTTCCAAGACTTACCGTTTGGTAATTGCAGAATGTCTATTTAATTCAAAGATTAGGACAACACTGCAATCTCCTACTGGAGGAATGAAAAGTTAAACTTGGGTTTTCTTTAGTCCGGCCAAAACTTGGCCTATAAATCTCTGTTGCCTCAACTGGTGAAACGAACTGGCGAAAAGCCGGTCATGCCCATATTGTGAGTGGGTTGACCGTTGGCAAATCTAGCTAGGCGTCTTGTTCTTGGCATCGCTGGGGAGTGAATCTGAGCAATATATCTCCCCAGGGGATTGCATTCGTTCTTGGCGGCAGATGAGCTGTTGCTATCTTTCCTTCTACGGCCTGAACTGGGCATACTGTCATCTTTCTTTAGAATATAATCATTGGATAGCTACAGTGTGCCGGGAGGAGGGAAGGGCTCCGTGGGGATGGGGTCCACCAATCTATGATCTATTTTCAGCAGACCGAGGGAGTTGTATCTTCTTTTCTGTTCTTGCTAGGGATGGGGACCTACCCTGAGTGCCATACATCCTCACTACTATAATATTAGTTAAGGGGGAGAAAAACATATCCTTAAATACAACACACCACAAGAGCTTTGTCGTGAGAAAGGCATGGTTTGCAAGGGAGAGAGAAGCCGGGAAACGAATGTGCCCAATAATAATAAAGGCAGGGTATGAGTGTGGAGAGCGGGTCTTGTGCATGGGGTAGCCAACCGGACGTCTACAAGCTGGAGGTCTACTCAAGCCCGGACGTAGCCAATCCAGGGGCTACCTGACGTGTCCAGCCCAGTCAATCGGGCCTCTTATATACTCTTTGGTAAGAACCAGGTTTGGAAAATGTATTAGCTGAGGCCCTATTGGTCCTCAGGATTGTGGTAATTGAGTCAGCATAGTCGGTCACTTATCTTTGTCATCTACAGGGTCCTTCTTTTGACCGTAAAGTGAGCTGAAGGTCTCGACAGAACTTCTATGCCTAAGGCTATGGGCAACTGATGAGGCCCGGTCAAGTCATTGGTCATACCATGTAGAATGTTTATAACTTTGAGGGAGACTCAGGACGAAAATTAAACGAGTGACAATATCACAACTCAAGTCTTCACATCGACTTAAGGTCAAGTGTTTGGTTTTGATACTGATTGGACCTACGCCTAATTCCCATCCTTGTCCGGGACAGCGAAAGACTCTGATTCATTCCCTATACACAATCTGGTCTCAGGACACTATTTCCCAACCAAAATTGTGCCAAGTGATCCCATGGCATTTTCCCAGACCAGATGAGTAACTATATCGTGTTGGCCGCGGAAACCTGAAAACTGGTGTTCGAACAACCTACGCTGGAAAGAGAGACCTGAAAATTTGCCGGGTAATGTGGATGTGACCTAACAGAACAATATAGAGATCTGTGGTCTATGATGTTCAGAGTTTTCTTGCTTCATGTCTGGACTAGGGTTGTCTCCTCAGTTTGTTTGTTTTTTTAAGACTTTTATAGGTTCATCTGTCTCGATGTTTTTCTGTGTTGTCCTTTATTACGGTATTAAATTCTAATTATAGTGACTGAGACGATCGTCATGTTATGTTTGTGTCAGCCAGAAATACACTGCAGGAAATATACCCCGAGGTCGAAAGAGAGAGTGACAGTGAGTCCGGGGAACGGAGGAGGGTTGGCAGCAAAGACCTATTCCAGCCAGGGCTATAGAATAGTATGGAAACATTGTGACAGGCTATTTGGGACCCTCCCCGTAGCTTGTTACAGCCATCATCACGGGCCCCACATCGTGTGGTAAAACAGAATTCATTTTCGACCTCCTGGAAAGCCCGTTCAGGGGTGTTTTCGAGCATATTGTCATTGCTTGCCCTTCGGTACGATATAATGAAACATACCGGGACCGGCCGTGGATGTGATCAGATCCCGAGGTTTTCATATTTGACCCCGGTGATCGGCTGCTCAAATGGCTAGAGGCCTTCTATAAAATATTTCAGGGGACACCGACGTTATGCATCATTGATGACTGCAGCGCAGAGGACGCTATTGCGCAGAAGCGGACTATGTTGACTTATCTAGCTTTTAGCGGGCGACATGCCCAGCAAAGTCTGTGGGTTCAAACCCAGAAGTACAACGCCGTTGCGAAAGGCCGCAGGGCGCAGACACAATGGGTGGCGTTCTTCCATTCCAAGGATAAGGATAGCTTTGAAGACTGCATGGACGAGAACTAAGTCATCCACTCTAGGAAGAAACGTGATGGGGTGCGAAAGCAACTCGAAGCTAATGAGTTCTCAAAGCTGGTACTGAGGACCAAGTTCCCATTTTCTTATAAAGTGCTCAAAGCTGGTGAGGTTTGTTAGATACAGATACTAAGCATATGTTAAGCATCAACTAAGCATATGTTAAGCATCAGCTAAGCATATGTTAAGCATCAGCTAAGCACCACTTAAGCATGTATGAAGCAGTGCTTTGTTACTCCATAACAGCCTTAGTTGTATTACAACTGATATGCACATGTTGTGTGCTTGGATGGGCTGTGCATTCCTATATTAGAGTTAGACGTTGGGTATTTGCAAACGCTGTGATTGATTGTGACACCATACTCGACCAGCTGTTACGTGAAGAGGCAAAGCCAGCAGAGTCTGCTCCGAATACACATGCAACACCACCTGCAACAACGCCACAGTCCGGAACACCACCTGCCACAACGCCACAGTCCGGACATGCGTTGCATCGTGAAAGGCTGGCAGCACTTGCGGCTGGGGGGTGTGCCGGGCAGTATATAGGAGGTAAGTACTCCAAACTTACAGTGGAACAGGTTGATGCCTTGCCTGATCAAGAAATTGAGAAGCTATATGCGAGGCACGAGGCGAGGCTTGGAGCTGCAATAACAAAGACCCTGGGCACGGCTATGCTACAAATGTACGCACATGTGGCAAGTATGTTACTCCCCATTGCTGATAATCAAGCTTTGGTGACAGACCTGGAGGCCGACCCGTTTCTAGGGCATGCGCTAAACACAGTTACATGTGAACTCTACCATAAGTTCGGCATGTGCTTAGCACCTGCAACTGTCGCGCTAGCAACTTTTAGGCACTGACATTTTGGACATATCTGTCCTAAGCAGGAACAAGATGAAGGAGGAGACCCCCGAAATTGCTCCACAGGAGACGCCGTCGGAGAAACTAGTGACGAAGTACCCCAGAAAAGTTGCGACTGGGAAGAGAGGAGCTGCTGCTCGAAAGAGTCGTGAAGCAGAGAGGTTGTCTCTAGCTCTGCAGCAGGCTGTTCGTGAGAAGAAACGAAAGTTGGCCCCGGAGCATGAGCAGGCCCCACCGCTGTTTCCATTGGTGCCCGTTGATTACCGCGACTGGACTCCCTGGATTATCGGAGTGACTGGTGTTGTCGTTGTCGTCGGTGTAATTAGGCAGAAATTGCGGCGGACTAAAGCAACTGCCCCGCCTAAGCCCTCCAAGCGACCGGAGACTAACGTATTAAAGAATAGAGATCCATTTTATATGGAATAATGGCAAGTGTTGACGAGAGAGCTATTGTTAACGCCGTTTACCACTTCGCTGTGATGGCCGCGCTTACGGTAGGCACCGCAAAACTGACCAAGGTGATTTTCAAAGGGGCATCTTTGCCCAAGCTCGACGCTGATATGTATGGCATTGGGATGATGGTTTTAGACACGTCCATCGCCTTAGCACTCCGAGATTTGCTTATCAAAGAGGACTTGATCCCCGCTGATATATTGCATAAGCACTTACAGTATCAGCCCCGCTAGCTATGACCTCTGTCGCAATGATGATAGGGGGCGCTGTTGTCAATGCCCTCGCGTTTACGGGGGGTAACTACCTCTTTTCCAAGCTAGGGCATGCGGACGCCCATGAAGAAATGAGGCGGCACGATGAGGCTGTCGTGCGGTTACAGGCGGCCCAGGCTGAGCGGTCGAGAAAGAGAACTGCGCGTCTGGACTGGCTCAACGATGAGCTACAGCGCGAAGGCCACGCCGTTCACTCTCTCCAGGATGTCGACCAGGCCATGCGGGAATACAGCCTGATCTCCGGCAAACGTGTAGAGCCCCTCGAGCCTGAACCTAGCCTGAACCTCGCCTGTCGGATTTCTACGTGCCATCTCAGCCGCAGAAAGACCGTGAGATCACTTTCATCGTTCTTGGGCTGGCAGTGACGGGTATTGTTGCTTATAAGTTGCTTTAGAGATTGACCGCTGCTACCAAGTAACAAATGAAACGTCTGGAGTACATCTACTACAGTCCTCAGGGCTATTGGAAAGGCTTGGCGGCCATTAAGGAGCTCGCTGCTGCAGCTCATGTTTCAGAGGATGTTGCCCGAGACTGGCTCAAGAAGCAAGCTATTTTTCAGATCTATTTACCCGCTCCTCGTTATATTCCGCGCCATCTATTGATGAAGATAGACCGAATGCCGTCCACCAGACTGACAAGCTCTACCTACCACATGACCGTGTTGGTCGTAAGACATTTAAGTATGCCTTGACGGTTGTGGATGTTGCCTCACGGTTTAAGGAAGCAGAGGCTTTGACTGACAAGAGCAGCGAAGGGGTGGCTTTGGCCCTTGAGCGAATTTACAAACGCGGGCCACTCAAATGGCCACAGCTTCAGCAGATTGACCCGGGGCGTGAGTTTATGGGTGCCGTGAGCCAGCTGGCAACGAAGCATAAGACATAGATACGACGTGGAGAAGCTGGGAATCACCGGCAGCAGGCAATCGTCTAGAGGTTCAATCGCACTCTGGCAGAGAGACTGTTCGGTGCCCAATACGCCCAAGAGCTATTATTGACAGCTCGAGGGTCCTCTGAACGTTCAGCTGAATGGGTTCAGGCTCTTCCTCAGGTGGTCGCGGCGCTTAACAGTGAGGTGACTCGTTTGACGGGTCGGAACCCAGTTGATGCCATTAAGGACACTTCTGTATCCCATACACCGGCCGCTCCAGCTCACCGCGCTATCGGCATCAAGGAACCTGTAATTCCGTCTGATGCTCTAGTTAGGTATCTGTATGCAAGCTCACCTGGGGAGCACGAGCTTGAAGGTGGCCGACGCCGGGTGACTGATCCTTCGTTTCCACTGACATTGCACGGGATTAACCATATCACCCAGCAAGAGGGTCAGCCCACTCTTTACTACCTGCTGGATGGGCCAGCTCGTGGATTTGTGCGCGAGGAACTGCTTGTTGTGCCTCCTGACACACAGCTACCCCCTAGCCGGATTCTAGACCAAAGAGCTTGATGAACATGCGCTCTATTTCACACTCCGTGGCGATATGTCCATAGGCTCTTGTGGTAACACCATCAGCGCAAATCCATTTTTGTGTGTCCATGGGGCTCAGGGATGTTTTATTCATCTCATAGATCCCTATCTGGTGACCCTTGCTCCGTATGGCAGTCTGTGTGTGCTTGTATTCTCGCCGGCCAAACAGGTTGTCCTTATACAGTTGATGCCTGAGGTCCTTTTTCACAACTACTCTGGAGACGTCTTTGGCTTTCTTGATGTTGGTGGCTTCTAGGATTGAGTACATCTTTGGTCTAAGGCATATGAACTCGGCTATGGGCCGGCTGCAGCATTCGTCTTTGAATTTACCGACCACCTTTTTGTTTGCTGTCGAATGGTTGGTGTGGTCTCGTGGGTAGTCCGAGAAGTCGTACCAGTCAGGGTGGACTTTCATGTCGGTATACACATCGTCGGTCTCCACCTGGAACAGTAGAGAGTCGGTGTCTGTATAACAAAGCTCAAGTCTATCACTGTAATGCGGTTTGAGCTTGTTGTACCAGAAACTATACATGAGGTGCTTGGCCAGGTCTAGGATGGCCTGCCCACAATAGACTGGTTTATTCAGCAGGACTCTGGTCTTGATGCTGTGGACAGCAATCAGTCCACCACCGAAGAGGGTGCGTGATTTGAAGTTGGGGTTGGCTATCAATCGTCTGAGTCCGTCGGTCTCTGAGGCCGACAAGGTCGACTCTGATACGTTTGCGGACGTTCTCCATGCTGTTCCCGAAGACTGCGTTGTTCATCAGTTTGAAGAAGTCCTCGAATTCCGACTTGGCTTGGGCACGCAGGGCTGTGTTCATTTCTATGTATGGCTTCATCCACGGAGATTGATTGAACTTGAAGGCTCTGTGGATCTTGGTGACCTGTAGGCCTAGGATGTGATAGAGCTTGAGGTTGCGGTAGTGAACGGTGTACCGCTCCTTGTTGCGGAGGTTGGGGACTAGCTTTATTTGCTCCGTGAACTTGCCCCCCCCCCCCACTCGTTCTGGAGCTTATGCTGATAGTCACTCAACCACCACACTGGGGTGGACAGCGTTTCTGGCGCTAGTGGATAATCGCTGTGGACTTCACGCAGATGCTCTGGGTATTTTATATCTATTCAACGAGCCAGCCCTCAGGCGCATCGTCTGGTGTGCTCAGTACATCCTCGAGGGTTGGGTTGGTCCACTGGAACCCGCTAGTGGGGAGGTATTGCATCATCGCCCAAACGTACAGATTATTCGCATCGAGATACATGATCCATGTTTTCGCTGCTTCATGGCGTAGTCTCGGAACATGGGATTATTGGCCTTCGCATATCGCTTCGAGACCATGGCCACACCCCCTCGGAGGCCATTCTCAACGAAGAGGTGCATGTCCTGGTCGGTCAGGAGCTCGAGTTGGGCCTTCGCCTTTTTTAGGAGTGCGTCCAATGCTAGGCCTGGCACACTAATGTAGTGGGCTGGGTCAAGCCTATACTCTCTCATACAGGTGTCTCGGAACGCCTCGAAGACATCGGCCAGCAAGAGGACGTCTGTTTTCAGGTATAGGCCGTGGTAGTCTCCGAGTGTTTTGCAGCTGAGCACCTGCTACACTTTCTGGGCGTGGGCGTAGTCGGCACCACTGATTCCTTATCTGGTGAGCTTGCTGTAGAAGGCCTCTTTGGGTGGTAGGCAGTCTTCATTGAACCGCTCGGCACTGTCCATGTATTCGTAGGGGTATACACCCTTGCGGAGCAGGAGATGTGAGCCGCCTTGACTTAATGTGGCCCTGAACTTGCCCTCCAACACGGTCCAGGGGGTGTGTTTCTGTACATTGGCCTTGCATGCCCCACATCTACCAATTGATACAACATCACCATCACGTTCGAGATGCTCTAGGGCAGCTCGCTTGCCGCAACAGAATGGTGTAAGCTCGCTTAAATTCCCAACCAGGGTGTCTAGAGAACTGTTCAAGAATTGGAGACTATTGTAACAAGTTACGTGGAGGGTCCAAAGTACCCCTGTCACAGTGCTTCAATTATTATTCTTTAGTCCTCACTGGGATAGGTCTTTGCCCGCCAACCCTCCTCCGTTCCCTGGACTCACTGTCACTCTCTCTCTCTCTCTTGACCTCTGGGCCTATTCCCTGAGGTGTCTTTCTGGCTGACACATATATAACATAGCGATCGTCATAGTAAACTATAATTTCAATTTAATAACTTAATACAGGAAAGCACAAGAAAACATCAAGACAGTTACAACAGATAGTTCTCTACAAACAAACAGGGATAAATGTTCAGTTCATGCACAGAGCCTCATATGGCTTTTCCTCATAGACCAAGCTTAAGACACTGTCCGTTCCGTCCACATAACCTCACCGAGTGTGCCTTCAGTTCCTTCCTTCCAGGTATGATGTGCGAAAAACAGATCTCTGTAGAACCAGGTTTCCAGGTTTGAGTGGACCACTCTATATATTTACTATAGTGTTCCTGGAAGCCCCATGTTATCACCTGTCCCGATGTTGGGTAGGAATTAATACAATGGGAACAGTTCGTGAATGGGGAATGGGTAGGTGTCTTTCACTGTCCCGGACAAGGATGGGTATGACTGAGAATTAGGCGTAGGTCCAGCCAGGAACATAAAATATTCGACCCTATGTCGACGAGATGACTTGAGTTCGTTATCACTGAGAATTGTCACTCTTTCAAGATTAGTTTTGCCTCTCCCTCAGAGATGGTAACATTATGCCTGGTATGGCCTATAACTTGACCTTGCTTCATCAGTTGATTATAGCTCTATGCGTAGAGGCCCTGTTGATACTTTCGGCTTTGTTCACTTCCAGAAGAAGGACCCTGGAGAGGATAAACATTGGTGAAAGCCTCTTGCTTAAACTTCAGGTACAGCCGACATGGAGACTCCTAATGGTCTCAGCATATCAGTTGACATAAACAAAATATATATAATAGAACAAATACAGGAGACCTGGGTGAATTGGCCTGACCTGTTAAGAGATCCTGGATTGGCGGCGTCTTTCCTAGACTAGGCCTCCAGCTGGTATAGGTCGTGTCGTTTGACCCTAGGCCCATTACACATTCTCTTCATGCAAGATTCTCTCCCTTCTCTCATGCCATGCCTTTATTATTACTGGGCACATTCGTTTCCCGGCTTCCCTCTCACTTGCAAACCCTGCCTTTCTCACGACAAAGCTCTTGTGGTGTTGTGTGGGTAATTATGTGTGTTTCCCCACCTCTCCTTTAATATGTGAAGGGGAACGTGTAGATCATACCCTGTGTTCTCGGGACCCATCTTCCGTGCTCTACTGAATAGCCTCTTTTGGCTTATACGGTTCGGTATTTCCCGCGTATTATAGTAGTGGGTCTGTATGGAACGAAGTGTAGTTCCCTATCCCTAGCAAGAATAGGAAAGAAGATACTACCCTTTCCGGCCGCGGCTCTCGTCTGAGCTGTCGCCGCAATGCACTGGCAGTACCTCGCATCACATGTATGTTTAGATGAGTTCAAGGTCTTTCCAGTGAGATAAAGGGGTTTATTTATATCTCTGGCATCATCTTAATGACCAGTAACTATTCGGTCCACTGGGTTACCCTATCTGCTAAAAGACGAAAGAGATAGCACAGGGTGGACCCTCTTCCCCTCAAGAAGACAGAACATAGATGGGTGGAACCCATCCCCACGGAGCCCTCCCCTCCTTCCGGCATACCGTAGATATGTCATATTTATAATCAAATGAAAGATGACACTATGCAGAGTTCAGGCCGTAGGAAGAAAGATAGCCCCCCGCCCATTTGCTGCCAAGAACAAGCGACATCATCTGGGGAAATATATTGCTCAGATTGGTTCAAAGGCTATACCAAGAATAAGATGCTTAGCTGGACTGGCCAACTGTCAACCCACTCCTATATGGCATGATTGGCTTTTCGCCAATTCGTCTCACCAGTCGAGACAACAGAGATTTATAGGCCAAGGTCTGGCAGGACTAATTAAAACCCACGCTTACCTTTTGCTACACCAGCATGATGCTGCACTTAATCTGTCCCAATCTTTAAATTGTTAAATTGACATGATGCAGTATATAACGGTTGTTGAGACGATCCGTGATTGCCCAACAAATTGCACGAGTTCTTATTCCGTGCAAGGTACCCTATCGGGTTTTCCCGAAGAAAAGTCAGACTTCTAATAATTCTTTTTAGAAGATCGGGCTGTAAAAGTAACCAAGAGCTCTATCTTCCAGGGGAATTGAGCGGATAAGAGAACTGAGGGTTCCCGAAAGCTGTTTCCCACTGTTTTCCCAAACCCAAAGAAGGCATGAGGACATGGGCTACTGGCGTTTTGTTACAGTTTTTTGAAAACAGTTTTCTACTCGTAAGAAAGTCGAACCCTACGAACTTTCGACTGCCAGAGGTTCTGTTCGAATGCCCCCCCCCCCCACCTCACATTCGACCATAGGATGCCGTGACAGAAAATCCGCTCCCACATTCTCCCTTTCGGGGATGTATTCGACCGTGAACTGATACGGTTGTAGGAGCAATGACCATCTAATTAACCTCACGTTCAGTTTCTTAGAAGTTGCCAAAAACATCAGAGGTTGATGGTCGGATTGCACTTTGAACGGTACTCCATACAGATAAGGTTGAAATTTCTGTACCGCCCACACGAGAGCCAGATATTCCCGTTCGACGGTGGAGTAATTCCGTTCCGCGGGTAACAGTTTTCTACTTGCCACCGGACATAGTACCGTAGGATCATGTCGCCCCTCCTGCAACAAAGTTGCTCCAATCCCTATGTTACTCGCGTCGGTTCGTAGAACAAACGTTTTCTACAAATTCGGGAGTTGCAAGACTGACCTATCCACCAAAGCCTGTTTCAGCTTCTCATAAGCTTCTTCACAGCTCGGGGTCCAGACTATAGGATCTGGCGATCCTTTCTTCAGGGTTTCGGTTAACGGTCCCCCAATTTCGTTGAACTTCGGAATCAATTTCTGGTAAAACCCACACAGAGACAAGAAAGACCTAACATCCTTTTTGGATTTAGGACGGGGTGCGAGTCTGACCTTCTCAACATTCTTTTCTTCCGGTACCAGTCCCCCCGGGGTAATAGTATGTCCCAGAAATTCCAAGGATTGATAGCCAATCATGCATTTGGCTGGACGGGCGGTTAACCCTTCCTCTTTTAACCGTGTGAGGATTTGTCCCAAGGACTTTAGGTGATCCTTCAGATTGTCAGACGCGATGAGAATATCATCCATAAACGAGACGACAGAGGGATCCTTTAAAGGTTCTAATAACATTCTCATCATGCGGGTGAACACACTGGGCGCATTGCTTAGCCCAAGTGGCATCACCATGAATTCGGAATGCCCGCTCGGAGTACTGAAGAATGCAAGCAAGGGGCGAACCTCGGGCTTCACAGGGATCTGATAATATCCCCGGCTTAGATCGATTTTCGAAAAGTACTTTGCCTTATTTAGTCTGGCAAACAGTTGATTTGTGTTCGGTAACGGTTCAACTTGGAATTTAGTACAACTGTTTAAATGCCTGTAATCAATACATAAGCGGTGCTCCCCGCTGGGCTTCCTCAACAAGACAACCCCGGCATTGTAAGGAGAAGTCGAAGGAGTGATGATGTCATCGTCCAGAAGCTTCTGGATTTCGGCTTTCAGGGCCTTCTCTTTCGAAAAGAGCACTGGCTATATTTTTTTGCGGACGGGGTCTTGGGTAGTCAGAGTCATATCAAACTCGACCAACTGCCAAACTCCTGCTTCACTTCTAGGGCTCGTCGAGCAAGTAGCTGACAATTTCCACGAGACACACAAACACGCAGCAACTGTAGTAGAAGGAACTCAACGTCCTAGAATTGCACAGTGTCTTTATTCAGGACATTGTTATCTCCAAACGTACACCAAATGACATCGTGCTCCCGATCCATAGGAGGGTGGATGTATCCAACACTAAACATGTAACGAATGGAATAACTGTCAATATTAATATGTGCCGTTGACTACCGTTTTGATTCATACACCACTGCTTGTGCTAACGTATAGGCTTAAATGTCAGACCAACTTACTGTTGTTCCTGCCGCAAGCCATTTTGGACGAGAGAGAGAGCTGTCACCTGATGACACCAATAACCCAGCTTATTCTTCGTTGATGCAACATATCGCGTTGACTGGAAACTTTATTCTGTCCAGAGGCATGTTGATAATCATACTTGACAGCCTTTAATCCTCTGCATGATGTTCAGAAACGCCTGCATAAGTTTTCACAACCAGCCAACACCGCAGTTCCAACCTGACTGATTGTTTATCCTTCTTCGCCGAGACCCCACTTCCGTCCTCCCCAAATTCATGGAGTCTTGAGTGATCTCCCTTCTCTCATGATAACATTACTATCACTCAACACGTTTGTGGGGTGATTGTTAACTCTACTCTATTCTTGTTGATCGCTAGCTGTACCGTATGCCTTCTATTAGTACTTAATACTGGTATTGTATGCCTGCTCATAGCTACATGGCAGTATGCCCCCCGTGATTTTAAAAATGGTGTAACCATTTTCCTAGTCTGTACTGTCTTTTCACAATTGACATGTAGCAACATTGATACTTTATGGTTTATAATTCATTATTCCATTTGATTACCTACATTTCATTATCATACTAGGATGGAATGATATACAAGTAAACACCCCATAAAGAAAAAAAAATTATATATATATATCGGACACGCACTTACAAGTCCCATAACCGGACGGCGTGTACCTCCAGTCTCCTATGCTTCAGAGTACTGGAGAGTAACCTGGCACTGAGTTTCAAAACGTTCCCTGGGCATCCTCGGGCCGTTCCTCATTCATGCTTAAGCATGAGCCTCTTCATCCATTCCGAAGCCATTACGCTCTGGATGAAGGTACGTGTGTGTTTAAGAGGTATCATTATCCTCTCTACCATGAATGTTGCCTGGTCTTGTGGAATATATTTCTTTAATCTATGACCTTTTCTCTCTGTTGTGTTTGACGTTATGTCCCTGTCAGTTACCGTTTGACTTTTGTACCATTCTCTTTTTTGATCTGTGGGGTATGCCGTATGAGCAATTAGAGATAGCACTCATGTATTATCGACTTATAGGCCTTATGTATCTTATCTTTGTTAGGTATGATCTTCTTCTCTCCTTTTCAATTAGTGTTGTCACCACTGTGAATGTCCTCACCAATGTGATTGTCTCCCCCAATATGACTGTCTAGATTATACATATACATATATATCCACTAGTGTGAATGTGTCTATTAACAATAATGTGTACATGAAATTTAACAATTATATACTATAGTATTTCATAGCAAACAAAAATATATTTTTTAATACATTTTACATAAGTCCATTAATTATATCATACATTCTTCCTTTCAGCTTCCTTTCATATCTCTTTCATGAGATATGCCATGTCATGGCTTCCTACCTGATTTCGTTTCTTGGTTAGTGTTTCGATGTTCTTCGACATTTATGTGCTTGATAGAGACAAGTTACCTTGTGAATCCCTTTCCTGTATGTTGTCTGTTTATATCATGCATATCCTGTTTGTTTATATGCAATTTCTTTTATTCCGTTGGCGTGCACATGTGTACTGTATCATGTTCACAGGTCATGTTCACAGGTTGTGTTCACAGGTTGTGATCATTGATCTAAACCTTTAATCAGCTTAGTCTGCTGAACGAAATTCTGAGGTCAAGTACTGAAACTTGGCTTGAAGAAAACATTCAATTTATCTGTCATGACATCAATACATATGTACAACTTATCATTCACGCATTCCAAAAACGAATTGTATTTCAACATCGTCTTTGTTTTGACGGTGATGTTGATTGTATGTTACATGAAATTACTTGGATAAATGTCTCTCATTCTTTTCTTTCATTCTGAAACCAGAAAGAAAACTCATTTTTTTTTTGCGCTTCGTTGGTTTGCTATTGTTGTGTACTGTACACTCAGTGGTTCTTCAACCCGGTGATTTCTTCACATGTAAAGTGGTTTAATTATATTATATGATCTCAACATGTATTGTAGTGCTCAGTAGCAAATTTCTGTTGAGCATTCTTGTTATTTTAAAATATTGTTGGCATCTTATTAACTTCACTCACCTTGCATTCTATGATCGTGAAATGATGCATGGGGTGATGATATGATCATTCCTATGACACGATGGTATTCTAATGAAATGATGGCTCATGTGTTATGAAATTGATATGTTTCCATGATGTGATGGTGTAAACATGGATGATACATAATGAAATGATGGCTAATGTTCTATGAAATTGATATATGTTTCTATGATGTGATGGTGTAATTATGGGTGATACATAGGTTGATGTGTATGGTATGATGTTATTTTATTAATTGATGTAGATGATATTCTAAAATAACTTCACTTGATTTTGGTGAAGTTTGATGCTGGTCTTTAGTGTTCTTGTTCCATTCACATCGTGGAACTTCTGGTCATTAGTAGTGGTCCCTTAGGCTCTAGGATGAATGGTTCAGATTTTCATCTAAGCACATCTTTACGTCTGGTATCTCAGTCATCTGGCATTCTCTTTCGGACACTCGACATTCTTACAATCTGGCAATTTACAAATCGGAAAAAATATGTATATACTGTAACAATTAAATATATTAAATACATGATGGTGTCAAATTGTTTGGATGCAATTTGCAAACATTTTATTCAGTAATCCAGAAGTTTTAGATGACATCCAGAGCACTTTCTAACTCCACTTCAACAGTTATGCACAATGTTACATGCACGTTGAATCAGTCTTCAGTCTTTGTCTAATGTTGTCTACAGTCTACTTATTAGGTTAACTAGATTGTTATTTATGTCAGTCCAGTTGACTTTTGTCGGTTGGCGTTTCTTTAAGAGTTCAGAAAAGGTTGATGTCGTGTTAGCAACGTTTAAGATGATAGTCGTTTATCTGTCCCAACACAATCCTGACTTTGTTCTTGGTGTTGGAAGCTTTAAAGTTTTAGACTTTTGCAAATCCCAAATAGGTTTATCTTTGAAATCATTTCTTATTAATGGACTAAGACAATGGCACATAAAATACAGTTTGACTTTTGTTAACCCATACCTGTTCTTATTCATCTGGTATGTGTTTTCTGAATGTATGTTTTCTACTTTCTGTTTTGATTTTCCTGGTTTAAAGAATGTTTTAATCTTATGCAAACTGAAGGTTGCACACCAAACTTGACATTGTAGTGTTTGTATCAAATTTCCCAAGATGGTGTTGAGAAGTTTGCCATATATTGTGCCCTTCAACATTTTATCTAACCTTAATAATTTATCTAACCATGTTGTGTTATATTTCAGTGTTTGTGAATAAATATGTTTATCACAATATTGAAACCAGTTACTTGTCCCTTTCCCCTGGGTGATGATTGAAATTATTCCTAAAATAATATGACAAATGAATATGATTCTTATTTTCCCATGAATTGGCGTGAGTTCTTTTATTTGTGGTTTGTTAATAAAGTTGAATTTGATTTTGCATAGTGGTTTATCTTGTCTGTTATTTTCATGAAGTAATTGTTTGTTAGTTAGAGCCATTTTACTTAATGGAGGGTACCACTCTTTAATTGTGTGGTTGTGTTGTTCCATACTACTGCGGTTTTGTGCAACTTGAGGGGTTGTAGATTTTTGCAATATTGGTGATAGTAAGAGTATCAGTTTGTCTACTTGAGGAGTATCAACTTTTAACTGATTAGGTTGATTTAATGTGGTATGTTGGCAACCTTTTCGTACTGTCATGTCGTCCTTCTGTTGTGTTCTACCGTTTTTCGTCCAAGTCAATTGGCACTGTGTGTTGTCGGTTGAGCTAACCTGTGGGATGGCCTCCTTATCTTTTTCTTCTCTTTGCTTTCGTAGGTGGCCTTTAGTAACTGCACTGGCTGGTACGCAGTTTATTTCCCACTCAATTGCTTCTTCATGGGTACAATCCTTAACATGTTGGATATTCCCAATCATCAGACTTGCGCATGGGTTTGGCAGAGCTGCTGCGTATATTCTTCCCTCATAATAGGGACATCTTATGGTAATGCATGCAATTGGGTATCTCTCAACGGTACCTCCAAATGTTCTGCAGGTAACACTTCTGCCTGTGTAATCTTTCCTATTCACGAGTCTTCGGTCTACCCCTACTATGGATGCTCCTGTGTCCCTGACACATGTTGTTGGCGATCCATTAACCCATGCTTGGTGGACCTTCAGGGTGCCGATTTGAATGTTGACTGCATTGGCCTCTTGTATGGGTATACTGTGGCCACACGCCAGGCTACCGTCTTTGTGAAATTCATTACAAGTTTCACAGTGTATGTCAATGGGGTATGTCTGTAGAGTGGCTGCGTTAGTGTTTTCGTAATCGTCAGTCTCACTACTGGTGATGACATATGCAGTGTTAGCTTCTTTCAAAGCTTGTCTCATTCTACAAACTTTGGCTATATGCCCATAGCTGTTGCAAAGATGACATTTGAAGCTATTGGTGTATGCGGCATCTTTGTTTACTCTCTGTGATGTTAGGTTCTTTATGTACTCATCATAGTTTGGGTTCTTGTCGCACATTTCGAGTAACCCGTGCTGTCTTTTACAATGTTGACATTGTATTACGTAACCCTTCTTTGACCTAGGTGTCTCTCTCTCTGTGGGTAACCTCTTTGATTGTACGACTATCTACCTCTTGTTTGTTGACCATACTGTGGAAATCTGTTGGGTCCACTATTATATCTTTGATTGGACAATCTGGCAGCCGCCCCTATAGGTAAGTCAGGTTGAACCCCTTCAGCAAAAATGTCCCATGGGCATTATAATATGCCTCACCTTTGGACTCCATGTCTGGCACTGATGTACATTTGTTCTCAATCAGAAACGTCGCCATAGCTTCTGGCACGGAAGAAATTAGTTTATCCCTCAACATGAGGTCACGTAATTTGTTAAAGTCGAAGCCTACATTGGCTGATTTAAGCCACTTGTCAAAAAGTGACTGGGTTTCCGAAACGTAATCTAAGAAGGTCTGATTAGCCTTCGGTGCCAATGTCTTGAACTTGGTGCACAAACCCGCCTGATCTAAAGAAAAATGTGCCAGCACCCTTTCTTTGATATAATTATAGTTTGTTCGGAGATTCTCGGGTATCACTTCTACGACCTTCAAAGGTTCAAGGGCAAGATGGCGATGAAAAAGTATCGCCCACTCTTCGGCTGACACTTTATAATGGTTCATTAGAACCTCAAAGTTAGTTACCCAGGCTGATATTGAATCGCCTTGCGTATAGTTTCTGATGAGACCCTGGTACCGTTTAATGGGGTCCAAAGCTTTCGCTGCTATTTTTGCTTGAGCTATTTCAGCCTCTCTATCTTTCTCAAGAGTCTTTACCTTTAAGTTGCCTTCTAACTCTTTATCTTTCATTACTAACTCGGTTGCCAGTTTGTCCTTTTCAAATGCAAGCCTCTCTCTTTCTACGGCCAGCTCTCTATCTTTTGCCGCTATTCTCTCTTTCTCTAGATCAAGTTATTTTTCTTTTTGTCTCTCTAGAGATTCTCTGTTCTCTCTTTCTAGAGCTGCCTGAGCCTTCCTCTCTTCTCTTGCTGCTGCTCTCTCTGCTCGTTGTTGTGCCTGAAATTCTTTCAATTCTTGTTTGGCCCATGCTGCAAGATCAGGCCCTGACAAGCCACACTTTTCTCCCAAGGCAATGAATTCTTGGAGTGACGACATGGTTGACTAATAACTTATGTCCACATAACGACAAAAGAGTGTCTATCTGTATGCCAAGATCGGTGGTATCCACCCAGTGAGGAGGTGTTCTCTGTCTCGGTGAGCAGTGATGCAGTCGGTGTGTGACGCTGGTATCGTGTCACAATATCAAGAATATTCTACAACACATAACAAACGATAACGCCTATAAGAACTGTTAACTACTTTAAACGCAGACAACTTTGAACTATTTTATGTAAAGATACACTGAGAACATATAGTCACGACGTATAGACGGACGATGTTACAAAACAACCCGTGGTTCTAAACAGCAGTCAAATTTCTATAATACATTATCACACTTAATTCGACTGCCGTTAAAATAGAACGTACCTTTGTACATGAACAATATTCAGACACCAAAGTAACCCAACCAACCACTCACAAACACTTAAGACGCAGACATACAATCCACGGAGAACGTGCCCGAATAATACATCTCTGAACTACCAGACAAAATGCAAACAATTACAAACAGACAATTCAACTGGCCTGTTGTGATGATCCGGCGTCGTTGTTGATTTCTGTTGATGGTCCAGTCACGCTTCCAGGGCTTATAACAGGGTGTACGGTTGATTGTAGAACAATGTGTATTTTCATGGGAGCCTCCGAAAATGATGATTAATTCTCACTGTCCATACTACTGACGACGAATATTTGATGTATTTAAGGTTTCTTCGTGCTTCCATGGCTTATACAAGGGTGTACGTTTGATTGTAGAAAAATTTGGACTTTGATGTGATCCTCCGAAAATGATGATTGATTCTCACTGTCTATACTACTCACGGTGGATATTTGATGTTTTTGGGGTTTCTTCATCGCTGTCTGGGAATTTGATAGATCTTCATCGTTGTTTTGATAATAATTGTCTTTTTAACGCATATATACTTGAAACGGAGTGATTCTATAAATGTCAGACGATGGGTCGTCTCCGCAGCTAGGTTCGTTTCTATGTTGCTGGTAATTTTCTCTTCAGCAAAATGACGAAATTTTTGGACTCTACAGTAGATTTACTACCTGTACCCGGTCCACAGTTAAATTTAGAAGATGAATGCTATCTTCGTTTTGTAGAAAGACGTTGTACAACACTGACAAAACATGGTCATGGCTGGAAGTGCTATATTCGTGCTGGCTGTTTAGGCTGTGGTTGCATTTGTACTTCTCGATAAGTGCATCATGTTATAAGAATATATTCATCTTTCTGTGACACTGGTTCCTTGTGTATGTGTGACCTTCGGTGACTTTGTGACGCCTTAAATGGGTGTTTCGTGGTTTAAGAGACCCCCGACTTGCCAAACTCCTGCTTCACTTCTAGGGCTCGTCGAGCAAGTAGCTGACAATTTCCACGAGACACACAAACACGCAGCAACTGTAGTAGAAGGAACTCAACGTCCTAGAATTGCACAGTGTCTTTATTCAGGACATTGTTATCTCCAAACGTACACCAAATGACATCGTGCTCCCGATACATAGGAGGGTTGATGTATCCAACACTAAACATGTAACGAATGGAATAACTGTCAATATTAATATGTGCCGTTGACTATAGTTTTGATTCCTACACCACTGCTAGTGCTAACGTATAGGCTTAAATGTCAGACCAACTTACTGTTGTTCCTGCCGCAAGCCATTTTGGACGAGAGAGAGCTGTCACCTGATGACACCGATAACCCAGCTTATTCTTCGTTGATGCAACATATCGCGTTGACTGAAAACTTTATTCTGTCCAGAGGCATGTTGATAATCATACTTGACAGCCTTTAATCCCCTGCATGATGTTCAGAAACGCCTGCATAAGTTTTCACAACCAGCCAACACCGCAGTTCCAACCTGACTGATTGTTTATCCTTCTTCGCCGTGACTCCACTTCCGTCCTCCCTAAATTCACGGAGTCTTGAGTGATCTCCCTTCTCTCGTGATAACATTACTATCACTCAACACGTTTGTGGGGTGATTGTTAACTCTACTCTATTCTTGTTGATCGCTAGCTGTACCGTATGCCTTCTATTAGTACTTAATACTGGTGTTGTATGCCTGCTCATAGCTACATGGCACCAACCCTGTCCGCCCTGGCCGATCGGTAAGAATCTGCTGATGGGACTCCAACAAACGGATGACAAGGTCTGTTTCTTCCGCCGGCAGATCAGGACATCCCTATAGGTTTCCCCAGGGTGTAAAGGATACTCCCTATCCGCGTCTTCGCCCGATTCAGTTTCCATCGCGACCGCCATAGTCATGAGTGGGAGAGAAGTACCATCGGATCGTTCTTCATACTTTTTGAGGAGGTTAATGTGGAAGATTTTGGATTTTCCCCTGATCCGGATGGTATAGTTTGTGCGAGACACAACCCTTTCCACCGGGAAAGGCCCCTGCCAACCAATCTCGAGTTTATTGGAACCTACTGGAAGTAACAACAGAACCCGATCCCCCACTTTAAGAGACCTATCTTTTGTCCTTCTATTGTAGTAGGCCGCGTGTCTCTTTCTGGCTGCCCTCAGCTTCTGAGCTGCCAAAGCCCAACCCGTCTGGAGTTTCTTCTTTAACTCTTCGACGTATTTATAGGAGGATACAACTTCTTCGGAAGTTTCCTCCTTTGTCCAAGACCTCAATAGGGCTTCTAAGGGACCCTTGATTGGCCTCCCGAATAGTAGAGTGGCTGGTGGCAACCCGGTCGACCCATGGGGAACCTCCCGATAAGCGAACAAGGCGGCTGGGATATACTCATCCCATCTGTCTGGTTTCTCTTGAGCCAGCTTCCGAAGCATAGTCATCAAGGTACCATTAAACCTCTCAACTTGCCCATTAGACTGAGGGTGGTACGGGCTTGTGTGAATGTGGTTGGTCTGGAAAATACGGAAGACTTCCTCCATCAGCTTACCACAGAACTGAGACCCATTGTCCGTTAGGATCTGGTTTGGAAATCCCAACCGAGTAAAGGTCTCCATCAGTGCATCAGCCACTCGCTTAGAGTCGATTGTGGCCAACGGTATCGCCTCACCCCACATGGAACAGCAATCCACCATCGTAAGAATGTACATATTCCTCTTCCTAGTCCGAGGAAGAGTACCAACAAGATCCATGGCAACTCTCTCGAAAGGAGAGTTCATAATGGGCATGTCGCCCAAGATTACCGGAGCCGTCCAGTGTTTTGGTGCCACTCGCTGGCACTCAGGGCACGACTTGACGTACCGACGCACGTCTCCAGTCATCCCTGGCCAGTAGTAATGGCAGGAAATGCGCCGGAGTGTTGCCCCGACACCCATATGTCCACTGAATGAAATGTTGTGTCCCATATGAAGAAGTTGTTCCCGATAGGCCTTAGGAACTACCAGCTGTCCATGGTGGAGTTCCTCTACTCCGGCTCTCCAGTACAGTAACCGATTCTTCATATAATACTGACCCCGTCTTGGTGGGTCAGCACTTTTAGGCAACTGATTGAAACAAGGTTGCAAGGTAGAATCCTGGCTTTGAGCAGCTCGTAACTCCCCAGGCAAGGGATTCACGATCAAGGCCGGCGTCTGCTCATCTCCCGATTGAGATCTGGTTTGCATTGCCCCTACGTACATAGGTTCTGTTGGAATCCCTAAAAAGACGTAGCGACAACCCAAGATCATTGGGAAGATAGGATCGAGCAGAACGGCTACCTAGATATTGCCGGTAACATATTTCGATTTGATGTCCACCTTCGCAATCGGAAGAGACATCGCTACCGCACTCTTGGTCGATGTTTGAATCTCAAAAGACTCTCCGGTTAGCTGCTCTGGGCTCACTAAGTGTGCCGCAATTATGGCCTCGAACTGCAGACCTGTGTCATAGAGACACTCGACTGGTTGTCCGTTCACAAGTATCGTCTCTACTACTGGTAATTTCTCTGAATCTGTGTTCTCAATAACTCTCCCTTCTACCTCCTTGTTAGACCCCTCCCCGGTTTCTACAAGACAGGCAGCATAGTGAGAGTCTTTCTGTTTGCGCCTGCAATAGGCCGTATTGTGTGTGGGAGATTTGCAGTAGGCACACCACTTTTCACTCCACTTTCTTTTAGGAGATACAGGTGGACTCTAAGCAGAGGGTTTCTTAGTTGGAACTTTATCGAAAGGATCCTCCTTCTTGGTGTAGGCTGGTTTAGGCTTCTACTTCTTTCCAGACCATGTGTCTGGTGATCGGGGATTGGGTTGTGACAGTTCCCCATTATCCCCATGAGCTAGCACATACCTTTCCGCTAATGTGTTGACTACGTCTAACCTCTCTGTCCCATTTTCCAGCAAGAAGGTTTGCAATGGCGTAGGCATCATCCTCTTCATTTGGTCCACGACCACTAATTCTTCTAAACTTTCATAGTCATTAGCAAATCCAGCTAATGACATCCACTTCAATAGGTAAGACTTAAGTCTAACGCTGTAGGCTGCGAACATCTCCCCTAGCTCTCTCTTCGACTTTCTGAACTACTGCCGGTATGTATGGGCTGTCATCTGGAACCTTTTCAATAATGCTTTTTCCAGGGCCTCATAGTCATTCTCCATACCAGGTGGCAACCTTGAGTATACCTCGTAAGCTGTCCCCCTCAGTCCCTGTGAGAGTTTCAAGTTCCATTTCCCCCGTTCCAATCCCATAGCCAGAGCCATCGACTGAAATCTTTGAAGATATTGGTCGATCTTCTCTTTGTGTTCATCGAACGGGAGCAATGGGAACTTCATTGCTTGGTATGGACCGCCACTAGAAGTTGTTGAGCCAGGGAGAACTGCGCCTCCCACTGCATCCTCGTTATCCTTGACAATTTGAGCTTTCAGCTCCAACTCCCTCATACGGGACTCATGGTCTCTGGCTGCCTGCTCTGCTTCCAGCTTCTTAGCTTAGCGCTCTGCCTCGATTCTCTTTGCTTCGCGCTCGGCCTCGAGTTTCTTAGCTTCGCGCTCTGCCTCGAGTTTCTTAGCTTCGCGCTCAGCTTGTCTGAAGTCTCTTTCACCTTCTTGAACATATTTCTGTAACTCCGCCCCCTCATAGCCCATATCTCGCCCTGTGGCCTGCACGTCAGCAACATTAAATTTAGCTGATGCCATCTTAAACTCAGAGGGTAAGTGAGTAGGTAATTGTATATTAAATTACTATCTCAAATAACCACAATATATATATATTACACGACCACAGCACGTCGTATGTCGGTCAGTCTGTGTCAGGAAGAGTACAGACAATAGCCAGGCACGGTAGGCAGAACCTATTGATAGTAGACAAGAATATCTGTCCCCTATCACTATATCAGCCAGAACTCCACCAGGATTTCAAATATCCCGCAACGTGACCCCAGAGATTGTAACAAGTTACGTGGAGGGTCCCAAGTACCCCTGTCACAATGCTTCAATTATAATTCTTTAGTCCTGGCTGGGATAGGTCTTTGCCCGCCAACACTCCTCCGTTCCCCGGACTCACTGTCACTCTCTCTCTCTCTTTCTCTTGACCTCTAGGCCTATTCCCTGAGGTGTCTTTCTGGCTGACACATATATAACATAGCGATCGTCATAGTAAACTATAATTTCAATTTAATAACTTAATACAGGAAAGCACAGGAAAACATCAAGACAGTTACAACAGATAGTTCTCTACAAACAAACAGGGATAAATGTTCAGTTCATGCACAGAGCCTCATATGGCTTCTCCTCATAGACCAAGCTTAAGACACTGTCCGTTCCGTCCACATACACCTCACCGAGTGTGCCTTCAGTTCCTTCCTTCCAGGTATGACGTGTGAACAACAGACTTCTGTAGAACCAGGTTTCCAGGTTTGAGTGGACCACTCTATATATTTACTATAGTGTTCTTGGAAGCCGCATGTTATCACCTGTCCCGATGTTGGGTAGGAATTAATACAATGGGAACAGTTCGTGAATGGGGAATGAGTAGGTGTCTTTCACTGTCCCGGGCAAGGATGGGTATGACTGAGAATTAGGCGTAGGTCCAGCCAGGAACATAAAATATTCGACCCTATGTCGACGAGATGACTTGAGTTGCGTTATCACCGAGAATTGTCACTCGTTCAAGATTAGTTTTGCCTCTCCCCCAGAGAGGGTAACATTATGCCTGGTATGGCCAATAACTTGACCTGGCTTCATCAGTTGATTATAGCTCTATGCGTAGAGGCCCTGTTGATACTTTCGGCTTTGTTCACTTCCAGAAGAAGGACCCTGGAGAGGATAAACATTGGTGAAAGCCTCTTGCTTAAACTTCAGGTACAGCCGACATGGAGACTCCTAATGGTCTCAGCATATCAGATGACATAAACAAAATATATATAATAGAACAAATACAGGAGACCTGAGTGAATTGGCCTGACCTGTTAAGAGGTCCTGGATTGGCGGCGTCTTTCCTAGACTAGGCCTCCAGCTGGTATAGGTCGTGTCGTTTGACCCTAGGCCCATTACATATTCTCTTCATGCAAGATTCACTCCCTTCTCTCATGCCATGCCTTTATTATTACTGGGCACATTCGTTTCCCGGCTTCCCTCTCACTTGCAAACCCTGCCTTTCTCACGACAAAGCTCCTGTAGTGTTGTGTGGGTAATTATGTGTGTTTCCCCACCTCTCCTTTAATATGTGAAGGGGAACGTGTAGATCATACCCTGTGTTCTCGGGACCCATCTTCCGTGCTCTACCGAATAGCTTCTTTTGGCTTATACGGTTCGGTATTTCCCGCGTATTATAGTAGTGGGTCTGTATGGAACGAAGTGTAGTTCCCTTTCCCTAGCAAGAATAGGAAAGAAGATACTACCCCTTCCGGCCGCGGCTCTCGTCTGAGCTGTCGCCGCAATGCACCGGCAGTACCTCGCATCACATGTATGTTTAGATGAGTTCAGGGTCTTTCCAGTGAGATAAAGGGATATTTATATCTCTGACATCATCTTAATGACCAGTAACTATTCGGTCCACTGGGTTACCCTATCTGCTAAAAGATGAAAGAGATAGCACAGGGTGGACCCTCTTCCCCTCAAGAAGACTGAACATAGATGGGTGGAACCCGTCCCCACGGAGCCCTCCCCTCCTTCCGGCATACCGTAGATATGTCATATTTATAATCAAATGAAAGATGACACTATGCAGAGTTCAGGCCGTAGGAATAAAGATAGCCCCGCCCATCTGCTGCCAAGAACAAGTGACATCATCTGGGGAAATATATTGCTCAGATTGGTTCCAAGGCTATACCAAGAATAAGATGCTTAGCTGGACTGGCCAACTGTCAACCCACTCCTATATGGCATGATTGGCTTTTCGCCAATTCGTCTCACCAGTCGAGACAACAGAGATTTATAGGGCAAGGTCTGGCAGGACTAATTAAAACCCACGCTTACCTTTTGCTACACCAGCATGATGCTGCACTTAATCTGTCCCAATCTTTAAATTGTTAAATTGACATGATGCAGTATATAACGGTTGTTGAGACGTTCCGTGATTGCCCAACAAATTGCACGAGTGCTTATTCCGTGCAAGGTACCCTATCGGGTTTTCCCGAAGAAAAGTCAGACTTCTAATAATTCTTTTTAGAAGATCGGGTTGTAAAAGTAACCAAGAGCACTATCTTCCAGGGGAATTGAGCGGATAAGAGAACTGAGGGTTCCCGAAAGCTGTTTCCCACTGTTTTCCCAAACCCAAAAAAGGCATGAGGACATGGGCTACTGGCGTTTTGTTACAACTATCAATAAACCGTAGCGGCCCGATTGTGAAGGAGGCGTACTTCTCCATGTTGTTTGGTATGCAGGCGATCTTTGCATCGCTCACCTGCTCCGTCAACCACTTGCCATTCTTCTTCTTGTATACGGTTCTCTTTCCCCAATCCATCTTGCCCACCGCCTGCATGATGAGGTGAGAGTCGTACCCTCTTAGATTGTGGAAGACTACTGGCACCGTCAGCTTGGCTTTGGAGATGTGCCATAATAGATTGCTGGTGTGTTGAGCTGCCCCTCGGTATTTGCCGGTAATGTGGCAGTGGTATCTCACCTTGTCCCCCCCCAGCGACTCTTCACAGATGTGACAGGTGGTGGTTGTGGCGAAGTCTTCGAGGACGTTCTCAGTCATCTTCATTGGGGCTGGTCGCTGTAGGCACTGGCGGATGGTGGCCACATCTCGCCTCAGGTATTGGAGGATGTTGCCGGCGGCGTCCTCCCCCCGATATATGACTGGGCTTGTGGTGAGACCGTCAGAGCGCACGATGGTGTAGCCGAAGCCGCATGCCAGCTGCTCGGCTAGCAGTCGTGTGTTGCTCTGGCTTGGGTCCATCGCGGCGCCCTGTACAGGGACGTTCAACGTCTCGAAGTCTGCGTATATGATGCATGGCGCCCGCATCAGCCTCTAGTAGGATTTGAATTTCATGGTGGTTTTCCCCTCCTCTGGTATGACGCTTACTTGGCATGCTGTGTTGATACCTTGGCAGAGCGGCTCATGCTGGTCCAAGAGGCTCTGGGTGGAGTATACATGGAGGCAGCTGAGACATGGATACTTCTTACCCTTGTGTTTGCTGTCTCTGTAAAGCAGCCGCCCCGCGTCCTTGATCCAGACGTAGTGCTTGGAGTCGCCCTCACTCAGGAGTAGGAGGCTGATTTGGTTCCGCCTGTGGGCAGATTTCCGGAGTATCACTGGCCCCTCCTCCAACCCGAAGACGTTGATGGCTATGGTGGGATTTTGGTTCTAAAATCTACCGATGCTGGTCAGCTGTACTGGGAACTCGATTCCTTCGACGTTTAGCTCGCCTAGATGGCTTCTATAATGGTACAGTTTGTCTACGTTATTGGGTGCTGGGTAGAGGGCTGAGAGAATGGCCCACTCGAAGCAGCGGTTGTCCTCGTTCTTCACATTCACAACGCTTCGTGGTGGGATTACCTTGGCCGCGGAATGGTTGATATTGTGATAGGCGGAGGTCTAGCTGTGGGCAATTCTTAAACTTCCATCCTGACCCGCTTTTCTTGAATTCTTCAATGTCGTGGAGTATCTTGGCTTTGGCCAGCTCCAGCCCCTCGTCAATATCATCGGTATGTAATACCTCATAATTCCTGCTGCCGTGGTAGGTTTCCGCATACGATAATCTGGCCTGTTTTACTGTCTTTGTCCCAATACTTCGCATGTAGACATATATACATTTTGACGCTGCCATACCTCTCCAACGCTTTCTCTATTAGTATCTTGGTGG
>OY992877.1:133056621-133061621 GCA_963921405.1 Cepaea hortensis
CCAAAGAAACAGTGACTGTAAGAAAACTTAGGGTTTCGTTGAGAAAGAACAATAACATAGAGCTATTCAAAACAACTTTGTGGAAAATTATAAGGACATTATCTTCACTTTTAGAAAGTACAGGGGAGGTAGAAATATTCTTTGCAAGCAACCGCATTTAGGAGCCATGAGAAGCAGATACCTATGTGAAATAAGGGAAATGCGCAAAGAAAATTATGGCATAGTGTATTTGGATGAAATGTGGATCAATGCGCACCACACAAGTGATAAGGAATGGCAATCAGTGGATGGACACATAAAACAATATGCGCCCAGTAGTATAGGACAGCTTTTGGTCATGGCCCATGCTGGTAATACGCATAATGGCTTGCAACAGAATGCTGGGCTCGTGTTCGTGTCAAAGCATTCAGACAATAGGGATTATCATAATATGATGAATGGTAATGTATTTAGAGATTGGCTCGAGAATACTGTGCTTCCATCACTAGATAGACCGTCGTGTCCAATTATGGACAGTGCATGATATCAATGTTGTTGCTCAAGAAGACAAAATACCTACATCATCGAGCACAAAGGGAGCAATAAAGATATGGCTCCGAATGGAAAACACCATTTCCAGAAACGTATTTCTGGCTAGAATTGTTGTCCCTTGTAAAACAGACGCCAAAAAGCAAGAAATATCAAATCGACAAGCTGATAGAAGAGCATCGTCATGGGTGCTTGAGGCTTCCGCCGTACCATTCTCATTTTAAACCTATAGAAATTGTGTGGGCTAAAATTAAAGGACAGGTGCCAGCTGACAATACTATATTCAAATTGTCTGACGTCAAGATACTAATCCAGTCCGCGGTATTACATATTGATAAAAGTTACTGGAAAAATGTGAGGACCATGTGTTGAAAGAGGAAGAGGACTTTTGGAGAAAGGATGGATTGAATTTTATGCAACCGAGAGCAGTCATCAACCTACTGGAATCGTCCGACACAGATTAAGGTCTCAGCAGATCGCAGACCTTGATCCACGTGCATGTTTACTGGGATATTTTGCTCCAACTATTCAGACGAATTGCAGGCCCTAAACATTACAGCATCAGCACAATGTCAATCGCAAGAGTTTTTATTCCACAGTGATGAATTTTCAATTCCGCAAGCCCTCAGCGGTGACAAACAACTGGTATTGAAAAAAAAAACAACAACACAGAAACACACTAAACGCATTGAATACCAACAGAAGAGTAATATTGCGGGGAAAACTGGCATATTGTGGCATAACAAGAAAGTGAGAGCAAACACGTTGTCAAATAAGGGGATAACGCACGTGCATACAAATCAATCTATAAATTTCAATGAAAAGAGGACCAACATATTGGTCGTTAAGAAGAAAGCCCACTACAGAGACACTGACAACTATTTTCATAGTGCGAAACTGGTAATCATGTTCCGTCTCTGAACAGTAAACAGCAGAGTAGACAATCTTTCACGAAGACTCAAAGCGGTTCTGTCACCCATGTGTACGTGTGAACAAACTACACAGACAGCTGAGCAGATCCTTAAAAATGGACACATGATGACTAAATTGCGGTATCATTTCTGGTCACTCCATACTCACATTAACGCACAGCTATTTGGAAACTTTCACGAACTCAATATAAAAAGCTAAATGCATCCTAGTAACATTAATACTTGTGTACAATTATTAACCAGCAGCTGAAGAAACAAGAAGGAAATGAAAAATAATGCAAGACATATATTCCTTCTGTTGGATGTGGATTTTAATCTAAGAGAATATTTTGTTAAAAGTGTCTAGGGGATTTAGTTGATTCTCTGGTCACTGGTAGAATGCAATGTGATCAGGGATATTTACCACAAACACCAGGAGAAAACACTTCCATCCTTGAAACAATGGCATCTGTGTGTAGGTTTCCCTTCCCACTTCATCACCCTTTAAATTTACTATAGTGTTAGAGGATATTGATTGTTTACAACATAGAAACAACCAATGTTGAATAAACATCAACACAATTGATGGTGATATCAACATTTGAACATACTGTTCACGAATAAACTCAATTCAGAGGTAACATACAAACATATAATGGCCATATTCAGTTTTGGGCTTTGCATGACATGACATAGGACATAGGTATAAAATCACATGAATTATGACATAAGTGTACAATCTCATATGACAACCCCAGTGTCCCAAAATCAGTATAATCATATTCATGTACTCACCCCAAACAACCAATAATTGGTTATACCACCATTGAACCTTCCATTGGTTTTTACACAAAAAGAAACCATGGTATGAGTTCATAAAACCAGACATATAAAACATTTGTTTCTGACACCAGTTACAATTCTCATATTTAAAAATATTAATGAGATGGTGTCAGAATATTTAACCAAAACATAACTAGTATTTGGTTCTACCCTTCAATTGAAACAAAACTACTGACCTTATAAATCCATGGCATAGGAAAAAAACACACAGATAAAAAGCATTTGGTACTCTTAATTAAACTAATTAATAGAGTTCTTTATCTCATGGTGTGCGGTTAAGTGTTCATCTCTAATGTAAATTAGATCCTATTCCCATTATCTGGGTACCTAGAATACATGCACTCAGTTGTGTTCCTCACAGGTTTATCCACTGGTAATTGGCTGGTGAATATTTTATAATCCATACTCCAGGAATTGAAATATCACACACCACATACCTCCTCCGCGGAGCTAGAAGTTTCGAATACTCTGTTGCAGTAGGCTCGGTGCCTTTAGTGAAATTGAGGCCTTGGTTGGTCTAACTTCCAGGAATTTCCACTTAAGCTCAGCAGAAGGTACATTCCCATCTCACCATAACGGTGCCAAGTAGACGGCCATTCAGCTGCTCTGCTTCCGATATCAGAATCTCAATTATGTTCACAAAGATGTTACACCCACCAAGTCGCGAGTCTATAACCCATGGCATTTAGGCTGACATTGGACCAGCAAGAGGTAGTCGTTACTACCTAACCCAGTGTAGGAACTTATATGGCTGAGAGGCATCCAATGGTAGTATCTGGGACTATGTCCAGAATTGATCTGCACATACATGTATCATAAGATGAATAATTCCAGCACCGAAACAGGGATGCAAACAATCAGAGGATTCTTTTTATTGCAGGCGTCGAGGCATTTACTCTGCTTGCTGCTTTATGGTCTTCTTGATGGTGTTCAGGTCTGAGATCTCAAGTGGATCTTGCTTTGGTTCAGGGTGTTTCATATTTTGACTTGTGGTAATCTGGCTTCTGAGTTGTTATTCAGTTGGTATGAAGCTCATATTCAGTTGGTACTTTGATTGTACTTGCTGATGTTGTTTCAGTGTCTCTTCCCATTCGTTTGAGTTTGTGTTCGTATCTAGATCTTGGTGTTGAGTGTCTTGAACCTTATGTTTGACTTTTTGCTGCTGTGAGACTTACTTTCGAAGACTTATCCATTGTTGGATATGAACTTGGTAATCCAACCGACAGTTGAAGGGTTCTCACTGTTGCTAGTTTTAGTAACTGGTAGGATTTGCCTATAGTTTCACTGATGTTGCTGAGTGATGTGGCTTCAGGTGGTACTTCTCAGAAGTAAAGCAGACGATACACTGTTGTCAGTTACTCTGTAGATCTTTATCTTTGTCGATTTAGATACTGAAATCCATCCTGGATATTCCTACTGAAGTAGGACTTCATCAGTAACGTTGTCAGTTGTCTTCGAAATTGTCTTTTGCTGGCTTGTGCAGCTAATGAGTGCAGCAGTAAACACTGAAGTATTGGTACAGACTGTTTAGGACAGGTTGCCATTTATCACTTACACCAGGCTGTTTACCCAGTGTCCTGACTGGTGAAATGTCCAACAAATCTAACCACCACTTGCTTCTCTTCTATAGAAAAGGATGACAAAGAATACAACACTAACATTAACCTACTGTGGTATGGTAAAATGTTTACAACACAATTACAAACAAAAAAGGGGAAGGAGATATGAGTGGGTTTCCAAGTTCCATGTCCCTCCTTGCTTGTTGTAGAGCTTTCCCAGCTCTGATAGTGAGTGAGGTATCTTTTCACTCTATGTTTTGTTCTGAGATTGTTAATGGGAACTATTTGATGAGCGAAGCCATTCTGTCCATCCAAACATGTTGATATTGCCTCTCTCGTACTTGAAGAGAATAACCCATCCGTAGGCTATTTTGTTTCCTTTCCTTCACTATAATCAGCATTAGGCCAAGGCTATTCAACAGTTTCTTCTTGTGTACTGACATACTCAAGGATTCTTACCTCACCATCATTATGTCCCCAGGGGTAACATTAAAATGTATATTCCCACAGAAAAAGACTAACAATCAGGACAGAATAGAATTTTCATAACCGAGAAAACCAGACATGTACATTTCTCTGATATTAAGTACATGATAATCATACATAATAATTAATCCTAATGATGATGCCAGGAGCCTATGTTTTTGAATTTCCTCATGGGTTAATCCATAAACTAGATTATTCTCCCCCCCCCCCCATCGCTTGCGCAGCCTTGAGTTAGTGAACGCCGTGATATAATTTACCAGTTTCTGCTATTTTTAGAGAATTCTTATCTATTAAAATGATTAAGCAGTATGATAAGTGTTCGGAACATATAATATTATCCCTGGTGTCTATCACCCTTTGTGCGGTGTGACTAAAGGCTTGGTTATATCATGCGTTTACTTTCTTTGTTCTTGAATTTATATTCTCAATCATGGCAATTTCCGAATGGCAATTTCCTAGCATCTTTATGAAAATATTACATGTCTATCACCCATACTGAGTGGTTACTAATATGTTAACAAGAAATGTGTACCAAAATTTAGCACGATAGTTTCAAGTTACAGATCAGCAATTAGGAAACAATTTTTCCAAAATGAACTGAGACCATGATATGCGTCCGCATGGATAAAAAGTCTCCTGAAATGTCCTTAACAGTGAATTTACACCACATAAG
>OY992877.1:133066621-133069121 GCA_963921405.1 Cepaea hortensis
TTCCCTCCTCCTCCTCCCTCTCCCTCCTCCCCCTTCTACTCCTCCCTCCTCCTCCCTCCTCCCTCTTCCTCCTCTCTCCTTCTCCCTCTTCCTCCTCCCTCCTTCTCCCTCTTCCTCCTTCTCCCTCTTCCTCCTCCATCCTCCTCTCTCCTCCTCCTCCCTATCCTCCTCCCTCCTCCTTCTCCCTCTTCCTCCTCCTCCTACCTCCTCCTCCTACCTCCTCCTCCTCCATCTACCTCCTCCCTCCTCCTCCCTCTATCTCCTCCCTCCACCCTCCTCCTCCCTCCTCCTCCTCTTCCTCCTCCCTTTCCCTCCTCACCCTTCTCATTCTCCCTCCTCCTCCTCCATCCTCCCTCTTCCTCCTCCTCCTTCTCCCTCCTCCTACCTCTTCCTCCTCCTCTCCCCTCCTCTCCCTCCTCCTACCTCCTCCCTCCTCCTCGCTCTTCCTACTCCTCCCTCCTCCTCCCTCCTCCTCCCTCCTCCTCCTTCTTCCTCCTCCTCCCTCCTCCTCCTCCTTCCTCCTCCCTCCTCCTCCCTCCTCCTCCCTCTTCCTCCTCCTCCCTCCTCCTACCTCCTACTCCCTCCTCCTCCCTCTCCCCCCATTCCTCCCTCCTCCTCCTAATCCCTCCTCCTCCCTCCTACTCCTCCCTCCTCCTCCTGTCTCCTACCTCCTGCTCCCTCCTCCTCCTCCCTCCGCCGAATATGAATTAAATGATATGCTCCCCACCAGGGACTGGGCGAAGCCGGGCCAGGTCGTCTTTTTGGGAACGGGAGCAGAGGCCGATTATGAATTAAATAAGATGCTCCATTTACCCAAGTTAATTGTTGGGGGAAGATGTAAAGATCTTTCAAGTGCTCTTTCTAATAATAGACAGACAGACAGACAGACAGACAGACAGTAGATAGTCGGGAAGGGGGAACGGGAGCTTATATGACTACTAATATGAATTAAATGAAATGCTCCCCACCAGGAGCTGGGCGAAGCCGGGCCGGGTCAGACAGACAGACAGATAGACAGACAGACAGACAGATAGTCGGGAACGGGAACTTATATGAATACTTATATGAATTAAATGAGATGCTCCCCATCAGGGTCTGGGCGAAGCCGGGCCGGGTCAGACAGACAGACAGACAGACAGATAGACAGACAGACAGACAGATAGATAGTCGGGAACGGGAACTTATATGACTACTTATATGAATTAAATGAGATGCTCCCCGTCAGGGCCTGGGCGAAGCCGGACCGGGTCAGACAGACAAACAGACAGACAGATAGACAGACAGACAGACAGATAGATAGTCTGGCCGGGTCAGACAGACAGACAGACAGATAGACAGACAGACAAACAGATAGATAGATAGTCGGGAACGGGAACGGGAGCTTATATGACTACTTATATGAATTAAATGAGATGCTCCCCACCAAGGAATGGGCGAAGCCGGACCGGGTCAGCTAGTCTATATATATAAAAGATATTCTCCGTCTGTATGTATGTATGTCCTTTATGCGTTCGCGAACGGTCCATCCGATTGAGATGAAATATTCTACACGTCTTCTTCTCATTCCCGTGCTGCCAACTGTCATATATTGTTAAGTGTAAAAACATATTTAATTAATATTATTTAATATTTTAATTTACATTATAATGTATATATAGTGAGGGGACATAACTTCTAATAGCATTGCTATATATGTAAAATTGTTGCATATTTCTCAAATAGGTGGACACTTTCGCTACAGTTATCTACAGGCATAAGCGTTATACTCCTCCACCTAAATCCTCCTCCTCCTCCTCCTCTCTCCACCTCCTACCTCTCCCTGCTCCTCCTCCACCCTTCTCCCTCCTCCTCCCTCTCACTGCTCCTCCCTCCTCCTAATCCTCCCCCTCCTCCTCGCTCCTCCTATTCCCCCTCCTCCTCCTCATCCTCCCTCCTCCACATCTCTCCTCCTCCTCCCTCCACCTCCATCTTCCTTCAACCTCCCTCCCTTCCTCTTCCCTCCTACTCCCTCTTCCTCCCCTCCATCCTCCCCTCCCTCCTCCTCCTACCTCCTCCTCCCTTCACCTCCTCCTCCCTTCTATTCCCTCCTCCTCCTTTATCCTCCTCCCTCCTCCTCCCTCCTCCTCCCTTCACCTCCTTCCTCCCTCCTCCTCCCTTCACCTCCATCCTCCATCCTCCTCCCTCGTCCTCCTCCTCCCTCTTCCTCCTCCTCCCTCTTCCTTCCTCCTCCTTCCTCCTCCCTCCTTCTCATCCCTCTCCCTCCTCCTCCTTCCTCCTCCTCCTTTCTTCTCCTCCCTCCTCCTCCTCCCTCCTCCTCCCCCTTCCTTCTCCTCCCTCTTCCTCCTCCTCCCTCCTCCTCCTCCCCCTCCTCCTTCTCCCTCCTTCCTCCTCCTCCCTCCTCCATCTCCTCCCTCCTCCTCCCTCCTCTTCCTCCCCTCCTCCTCTCTCTTCCTCCTCCTCAATCTTCGTTCTCATCCCTCTTCCTCCTCCTCATCTCTCC
>OY992877.1:133074121-133104121 GCA_963921405.1 Cepaea hortensis
TTATATATATATATATATATATATATATATATATATATATATATATATATATATATATATATATATATATATATATATATATATATATATATATATAACTCTATGAACCTATCACAGGTCAAACAATAAACACAGATACATGAGACCTTTTTTGCTTGGACTACAATACTGAGGTCATGTAAAGATGGGACGTGATTGGTCTAATGGTGCCATTTTTTTACGTAATAACATAAGTCGGCGTCTGGGACCAAGAGGCAGCAAACGGGAATCTTAATCCCCCGTAATCAGCTGCAGGAGATTTGAAAGCAGACAGCCTCGTGTTATATTTAAACATTGTATGAGCATAGGTAGCACAGAAACCATTGGTAAACTACTGTATGTAAATAGCCTGACAAATCTCCCCCAATGCTGGGGTTTAATGTGACGTCTTATAGAGGACATGAACTATAGTGCATTCACATTTGTTTGCCTCAATATAAAAATCCATATCTCAGTAACCAGCTGAGGGAAAACTATGAGATTTAGCATATAACATTGTCATCATGTCCACCCAACAAAAACAGGTTTTGTTCTGGAGATTGTACAGCAGATTTCAATGTTTGTTTATATGTGGTATATAATTTACGGGTCACAGATTAAGTTCATTATTTTAAATGTATTACAACGTAGCCAGATAATCAGCGTTCAATGTTGAATATTCTACGTGTTTCACGGGATTGGCCTTATGGCAAGAACCCCGCGCTGTTTAAACTGGGAGTTTTCAGAGGTGTCGTCAAAATGTGGGTTATTTCATGAAACCTGATTATGTTTTTTTTTTAAAATCTTACAACTTATCGCTAACATTGAAATGTGTGAATATTTTTTCAATGGGATTAAATGCGAAATTGTGTATACACTTCAAAGCATCGCTATGAAGCTGTACACATATTTTTGTCAAGAAGCTGATGGCAGGAAGTTTTATAATATTACAAATTCCCAGAAAAGAACAGTGCATGCATTGGGTTTGAGTAAACGGTCATTTCGTCGAAGGGTGCAAGAATCTGGAATTAAACCACCACGCAATAACCAAACGGTGGGTTGAAAGGTTATTGTAGAGAGCTTTGACAAAGATGCCATAAGGCGAGCTATTATAAAAATGCTTTAAAAAGTTAAAAAGTCGCTTAATAGTCGACAGGGTCAACTTCATTGCACCGGGTTCTATCCCATATGGCTCGGCCTCTTTCCGCAGCGCGAAAATCATCGCACAAAGCACGAACTCCGCAGCTCTAGCGACGACCCACAGAAGTCTCCGAAAAAATTTAACTCGTGAACCGAAGGATGCGGCCCGGAATCGAACCCACAATCTTTGGAGTCCGAGCCAAAAGGCTTGACCACTTCGCCACGGTGACTCCTAAAATTATAAAAATTTTGGATTTTATATCCAGGAAAATCCAGCATGATAAAGATGCTGGATGCCAAAGAAACAGTAACTGTAAGAAAACTTAGCGTTGGTTGAGAAAGAACAATGACATAGAGCTATGAAAAACAACTTTGTGGAAAATTATAAGTACATTATTTTCACTTTTAGAAAGTACAAAGGAGGTAGAAATATTCTTTGCGAGCAACCGCATTTAGGAGCCATGAGAAGCAGATACCTAAAATATTCTTTGCGAGCAACCGAATTTAGGCGCCATGAGAAACAGATACCTATGTGAAATAAGGGAAATGCGCAAATAAAATTATGGCATAGTGTATTTGAATGAAATGTGGATCAATGCGCACCACACAAGTGATAAGGAAAGGCAATCAGTGGATGGACAGATAAATCGATATGTGTCCAGTAGTATAGGGCAGCTTTTGGTCATGGCCCATGCTGGTAATACGCATAATGGCTTACAACAGAATGCTGGGCTCGTGTTCGTATCAAAGCATACAGACAATAGGGATTATCATAATAAGATGAATGGTAATGTAATTAGAGATTGGCTCGAGAATACTGTGCTTCCATCCCTAGATAGACCGTCGTGTCCAATTATGGACAATGCATGATATAAATGTTGTTGCCCAAGAAGACAAAATACCTACAGCATCGAGCACAAAGGGAGCAATAAAGATATGGCTCCGAATGGAAAACATACCATTTCCAGAAACGTATTTCTAGCTAGAATTGTTGTCCCTTGTAAAACAGACGCCAAAAAGCAAGAAATATCAAATCGACAAGCTGATAGAAGAGCATGGTCATGGGTGCTTGAGGCTTCCGCCGTACCATTCTCATTTTACCCCTATAGAAATTGTGTGGGCTAAAATTAAAGTACAGGTGCCAGCTGACAATACTATATTCAAATTGTCTGACGTCAAGATACTAATCCAGTCCGCGCTATTAAATATTGATAAAAGTTACTGGAAAAATGTGAGGACCATGTGTTGAAAGAGGAAGAGGACTATTGGAGAAAGGATGGATTGAATTGTATGGAAGCGAGGGCAATCATCAACCTACTGGAATCGTCCGACACAGATTAAGGTCTGAGCAGATCGCAGACCTTAATCCACGTGCACGCTTACTTGGATATTTTGCTCCAACTATTAAGACGAATTGCAGACCCTAAACATTACAGCATCAGCACAATGTCACTGGAAACAGTTTGTATTCCACAGTGATGAATTTTCAATTCCACAAGCCCTCAGCGGTGACAAACGACTGGTATTGAAAAAAAAAAAACACGCACTAAACGCATTGAATACCAACAGAAGAGAAATTTTGCGGTGGAAACTGACATATTGTGGCATATCAAGAAACGTGAGAGCAAACACGTTGTCAAATTAGGGGACAACACACGTGCATACGAATCAGTCTATAAACTTCAATGAAAAGAGGACCAACATCTTGGTTGTTAAGAAGAAAGCCCACTACAGAGACATTGACATTATTTTCATATTGCAAAACAGGTAATCATGTTCCGTCTCTGAACAGTAAACAGCAGAGTAGACAATCTTTCACGAAGACTCAAAGCGGTTCTGTCACCCATCTGTACGTGTGAACAAACTACACAGACAGCTGAACATATCCTTAAATATGGACACATGATGACTAAATTGCGGTATCATTTCTGGTCACTCCATACGCACATTAACGCACAGCTATTTGGAAGCTTTCACGAACTCAATATAAAAAGCTAAATGCATCCTAGTAACACGAATACTTGTGTACAATCATTAACCAGCAGCTGAAGAAACAAGAAGGAAATGAAAAATAAGGTAAGAAATATATTTCTTCTACTTTCCTGTCAATTTACACATTATTTACCCCATGCCTCTGTAAATTCTCTGTCTTTACTAATATTACACATTGCACCCCTCTCGGGAGTCTCCGTGGTGAAGTAGCCAAGCCGTCTGACTCGGGCTACGAAGGCTGTATGTTCGATTCCGGGCCGCGTCCTTCATTTCACTAGTGCATTTTTTCGGAGACTCCCGAGGTTTGTCGCTGGAGATACGGAGTTCGTGCTTTGTGCGACGATTTCCGCGCTGCGGAAAGAGACTGAGTCATATGGGATAAAAACCCGGTGCAATGCAGTCGACCCTGTCGACTTTTAAGCTACTTCTTTTATTGCACCCATTCCCAATACGAATCCGGATACGCCTTGTGTCGTCATCTGAATTGGCGGGGCATTCATTACTGTAAAAGAAGTTTGTTAGCGAGAAATCACTAGTTTTTCACCAAAACATCAAATAAATGTCGCCTCTTTTGATGATTTAAGTTGTTTTTGGACCTATCAAAGACGTATTCCTGGGATGGGGGTAAATATAAGACGGCAGGAAAAATTTCATAACGATGCAACAGACAGTTTTCAAAATAATTGATCATGAATGACGGCATTAATTTCCGGACAGACTATAACTAATAACATCAATATTAATTACTAATATTCTTCATGTTGGTAATTGTTTCCTCTAACTTCTAATTCTTTTTTTCCGTCCCGCGAGCTGCTCAATATCTTTGTATTTCTCTCACAGTGGCAAGTAACGTGTGAACAACATTTTCTCTCTTTTTTCAGATTTGCCATTACGCTCTGAATTAAATAATTTGAATAATTCTATATCGCTGGCCCGCCAAGACAGTCAATCAATCAATCAATCAGGTGCCGCCTCCACAATGACGGTAGGCTGCAAAACATCTCAAATACTATCAGCCTCTCGCCTTGATTGTACATTCTTTCAGCCTGCTGTTCGGCCATCTCTTTAGGTTATCTTCCCACTTGTATCGTTGTCTACCACTTGTTCGCTTGCCTTCAACCTTAACCTCCAGCATGATTTTTATGAGCGTAATGTTTGTTAACGAGACCGACATAGTCCATTCGCCTATTGTTAAAAAATATTTCATCAACTCTCTTTTCATTCACAGTTTTTCTAGAACCTCTGTATTTTATTGTTTTTGTTTCCATGAAATACGACATATTCTTCTGTATATCCACATCTCCAGGGCCTCTATTCGACTTTCTAATTGCTTGTTCATTGTCCAGGCTTCTACGCCATATAGCAGTGTTGAATATACATGGCATTTGATAATTCTCATGTTCAATGCGTTGTTAATATCTCTAAACCTTAAAATCGATTTCATGTTGATGAAAGCGTTTTTGGCCAAGACAATGGTGCAGGTTCAATCACCAACGGAGGCAATATTATTTTTCCCGACTAGTACGACTCTTTCGTCGGCCCAACTTCACAAAAATGATACTATTCATTTTCAGAATTCTCTTAGAATGACTGGTGAAAAGAAAGGGAGCAATTCACCCTCCTCTTATGACATGTCCTTGAATAGGTCAAGGCCTAAAGCTTCGCATCTCTTCAGCAGTATCTGCTATGCTAGTATCTACTTGTCTTTTGCAGGACATTAGATCAACCACAACCCCAGGTTGATTTACCAGGCAATTTTACTGTCAGTAGTTTTTACCTTTGCCGGTTTCCCCGGCGAAGGGGTTAAGAACGCTGTTCGTAATCCCGTATACCCACGTACGAAACACAGCTGCGCGAGATCCAGCTGAATGCTGGGCTCGTGTTCGTATCAAAGCATACAGACAATAGGGATTATCATAATAAGATGAATGGTAATGTAATTAGAGATTGGCTCGAGAATACTGTGCTTCCATCCCTAGATAGACCGTCGTGTCCAATTATGGACAATGCATGATATAAATGTTGTTGCCCAAGAAGACAAAATACCTACAGCATCGAGCACAAAGGGAGCAATAAAGATATGGCTCCGAATGGAAAACATACCATTTCCAGAAACGTATTTCTAGCTAGAATTGTTGTCCCTTGTAAAACAGACGCCAAAAAGCAAGAAATATCAAATCGACAAGCTGATAGAAGAGCATGGTCATGGGTGCTTGAGGCTTCCGCCGTACCATTCTCATTTTACCCCTATAGAAATTGTGTGGGCTAAAATTAAAGTACAGGTGCCAGCTGACAATACTATATTCAAATTGTCTGACGTCAAGATACTAATCCAGTCCGCGCTATTAAATATTGATAAAAGTTACTGGAAAAATGTGAGGACCATGTGTTGAAAGAGGAAGAGGACTATTGGAGAAAGGATGGATTGAATTGTATGGAAGCGAGGGCAATCATCAACCTACTGGAATCGTCCGACACAGATTAAGGTCTGAGCAGATCGCAGACCTTAATCCACGTGCACGCTTACTTGGATATTTTGCTCCAACTATTAAGACGAATTGCAGACCCTAAACATTACAGCATCAGCACAATGTCACTGGAAACAGTTTGTATTCCACAGTGATGAATTTTCAATTCCACAAGCCCTCAGCGGTGACAAACGACTGGTATTGAAAAAAAAAAAAACACGCACTAAACGCATTGAATACCAACAGAAGAGAAATTTTGCGGTGGAAACTGACATATTGTGGCATATCAAGAAACGTGAGAGCAAACACGTTGTCAAATTAGGGGACAACACACGTGCATACGAATCAGTCTATAAACTTCAATGAAAAGAGGACCAACATCTTGGTTGTTAAGAAGAAAGCCCACTACAGAGACATTGACATTATTTTCATATTGCAAAACAGGTAATCATGTTCCGTCTCTGAACAGTAAACAGCAGAGTAGACAATCTTTCACGAAGACTCAAAGCGGTTCTGTCACCCATCTGTACGTGTGAACAAACTACACAGACAGCTGAACATATCCTTAAATATGGACACATGATGACTAAATTGCGGTATCATTTCTGGTCACTCCATACGCACATTAACGCACAGCTATTTGGAAGCTTTCACGAACTCAATATAAAAAGCTAAATGCATCCTAGTAACACGAATACTTGTGTACAATCATTAACCAGCAGCTGAAGAAACAAGAAGGAAATGAAAAATAAGGTAAGAAATATATTTCTTCTACTTTCCTGTCAATTTACACATTATTTACCCCATGCCTCTGTAAATTCTCTGTCTTTACTAATATTACACATTGCACCCCTCTCGGGAGTCTCCGTGGTGAAGTAGCCAAGCCGTCTGACTCGGGCTACGAAGGCTGTATGTTCGATTCCGGGCCGCGTCCTTCATTTCACGAGTGCATTTTTTCGGAGACTCCCGAGGTTTGTCGCAGAAGATACGGAGTTCGTGCTTTGTGCGACGATTTCCGCGCTGCGGAAAGAGACTGAGTCATATGGGATAAAAACCCGGTGCAATGCAGTCGACCCTGTCGACTTTTAAGCTACTTCTTTTATTGCACCCATTCCCAATACGAATCCGGATACGCCTTGTGTCGTCATCTGAATTGGCGGGGCATTCATTACTGTAAAAGAAGTTTGTTAGCGAGAAATCACTAGTTTTTCACCAAAACATCAAATAAATGTCGCCTCTTTTGATGATTTAAGTTGTTTTTGGACCTATCAAAGACGTATTCCTGGGATGGGGGTAAATATAAGACGGCAGGAAAAATTTCATAACGATGCAACAGACAGTTTTCAAAATAATTGATCATGAATGACGGCATTAATTTCCGGACAGACTATAACTAATAACATCAATATTAATTACTAATATTCTTCATGTTGGTAATTGTTTCCTCTAACTTCTAATTCTTTTTTTCCGTCCCGCGAGCTGCTCAATATCTTTGTATTTCTCTCACAGTGGCAAGTAACGTGTGAACAACATTTTCTCTCTTTTTTCAGATTTGCCATTACGCTCTGAATTAAATAATTTGAATAATTCTATATCGCTGGCCCGCCAAGACAGTCAATCAATCAATCAATCAGGTGCCGCCTCCACAATGACGGTAGGCTGCAAAACATCTCAAATACTATCAGCCTCTCGCCTTGATTGTACATTCTTTCAGCCTGCTGTTCGGCCATCTCTTTAGGTTATCTTCCCACTTGTATCGTTGTCTACCACTTGTTCGCTTGCCTTCAACCTTAACCTCCAGCATGATTTTTATGAGCGTAATGTTTGTTAACGAGACCGACATAGTCCATTCGCCTATTGTTAAAAAATATTTCATCAACTCTCTTTTCATTCACAGTTTTTCTAGAACCTCTGTATTTTATTGTTTTTGTTTCCATGAAATACGACATATTCTTCTGTATATCCACATCTCCAGGGCCTCTATTCGACTTTCTAATTGCTTGTTCATTGTCCAGGCTTCTACGCCATATAGCAGTGTTGAATATACATGGCATTTGATAATTCTCATGTTCAATGCGTTGTTAATATCTCTAAACCTTAAAATCGATTTCATGTTGATGAAAGCGTTTTTGGCCAAGACAATGGTGCAGGTTCAATCACCAACGGAGGCAATATTATTTTTCCCGACTAGTACGACTCTTTCGTCGGCCCAACTTCACAAAAATGATACTATTCATTTTCAGAATTCTCTTAGAATGACTGGTGAAAAGAAAGGGAGCAATTCACCCTCCTCTTATGACATGTCCTTGAATAGGTCAAGGCCTAAAGCTTCGCATCTCTTCAGCAGTATCTGCTATGCTAGTATCTACTTGTCTTTTGCAGGACATTAGATCAACCACAACCCCAGGTTGATTTACCAGGCAATTTTACTGTCAGTAGTTTTTACCTTTGCCGGTTTCCCCGGCGAAGGGGTTAAGAACGCTGTTCGTAATCCCGTATACCCACGTACGAAACACAGCTGCGCGAGATCCAGCTGAATGCTGGGCTCGTGTTCGTATCAAAGCATACAGACAATAGGGATTATCATAATAAGATGAATGGTAATGTAATTAGAGATTGGCTCGAGAATACTGTGCTTCCATCCCTAGATAGACCGTCGTGTCCAATTATGGACAATGCATGATATAAATGTTGTTGCCCAAGAAGACAAAATACCTACAGCATCGAGCACAAAGGGAGCAATAAAGATATGGCTCCGAATGGAAAACATACCATTTCCAGAAACGTATTTCTAGCTAGAATTGTTGTCCCTTGTAAAACAGACGCCAAAAAGCAAGAAATATCAAATCGACAAGCTGATAGAAGAGCATGGTCATGGGTGCTTGAGGCTTCCGCCGTACCATTCTCATTTTACCCCTATAGAAATTGTGTGGGCTAAAATTAAAGTACAGGTGCCAGCTGACAATACTATATTCAAATTGTCTGACGTCAAGATACTAATCCAGTCCGCGCTATTAAATATTGATAAAAGTTACTGGAAAAATGTGAGGACCATGTGTTGAAAGAGGAAGAGGACTATTGGAGAAAGGATGGATTGAATTGTATGGAAGCGAGGGCAATCATCAACCTACTGGAATCGTCCGACACAGATTAAGGTCTGAGCAGATCGCAGACCTTAATCCACGTGCACGCTTACTTGGATATTTTGCTCCAACTATTAAGACGAATTGCAGACCCTAAACATTACAGCATCAGCACAATGTCACTGGAAACAGTTTGTATTCCACAGTGATGAATTTTCAATTCCACAAGCCCTCAGCGGTGACAAACGACTGGTATTGAAAAAAAAAAAAAACACGCACTAAACGCATTGAATACCAACAGAAGAGAAATTTTGCGGTGGAAACTGACATATTGTGGCATATCAAGAAACGTGAGAGCAAACACGTTGTCAAATTAGGGGACAACACACGTGCATACGAATCAGTCTATAAACTTCAATGAAAAGAGGACCAACATCTTGGTTGTTAAGAAGAAAGCCCACTACAGAGACATTGACATTATTTTCATATTGCAAAACAGGTAATCATGTTCCGTCTCTGAACAGTAAACAGCAGAGTAGACAATCTTTCACGAAGACTCAAAGCGGTTCTGTCACCCATCTGTACGTGTGAACAAACTACACAGACAGCTGAACATATCCTTAAATATGGACACATGATGACTAAATTGCGGTATCATTTCTGGTCACTCCATACGCACATTAACGCACAGCTATTTGGAAGCTTTCACGAACTCAATATAAAAAGCTAAATGCATCCTAGTAACACGAATACTTGTGTACAATCATTAACCAGCAGCTGAAGAAACAAGAAGGAAATGAAAAATAAGGTAAGAAATATATTTCTTCTACTTTCCTGTCAATTTACACATTATTTACCCCATGCCTCTGTAAATTCTCTGTCTTTACTAATATTACACATTGCACCCCTCTCGGGAGTCTCCGTGGTGAAGTAGCCAAGCCGTCTGACTCGGGCTACGAAGGCTGTATGTTCGATTCCGGGCCGCGTCCTTCATTTCACGAGTGCATTTTTTCGGAGACTCCCGAGGTTTGTCGCTGGAGATACGGAGTTCGTGCTTTGTGCGACGATTTCCGCGCTGCGGAAAGAGACTGAGTCATATGGGATAAAAACCCGGTGCAATGCAGTCGACCCTGTCGACTTTTAAGCTACTTCTTTTATTGCACCCATTCCCAATACGAATCCGGATACGCCTTGTGTCGTCATCTGAATTGGCGGGGCATTCATTACTGTAAAAGAAGTTTGTTAGCGAGAAATCACTAGTTTTTCACCAAAACATCAAATAAATGTCGCCTCTTTTGATGATTTAAGTTGTTTTTGGACCTATCAAAGACGTATTCCTGGGATGGGGGTAAATATAAGACGGCAGGAAAAATTTCATAACGATGCAACAGACAGTTTTCAAAATAATTGATCATGAATGACGGCATTAATTTCCGGACAGACTATAACTAATAACATCAATATTAATTACTAATATTCTTCATGTTGGTAATTGTTTCCTCTAACTTCTAATTCTTTTTTTCCGTCCCGCGAGCTGCTCAATATCTTTGTATTTCTCTCACAGTGGCAAGTAACGTGTGAACAACATTTTCTCTCTTTTTTCAGATTTGCCATTACGCTCTGAATTAAATAATTTGAATAATTCTATATCGCTGGCCCGCCAAGACAGTCAATCAATCAATCAATCAGGTGCCGCCTCCACAATGACGGTAGGCTGCAAAACATCTCAAATACTATCAGCCTCTCGCCTTGATTGTACATTCTTTCAGCCTGCTGTTCGGCCATCTCTTTAGGTTATCTTCCCACTTGTATCGTTGTCTACCACTTGTTCGCTTGCCTTCAACCTTAACCTCCAGCATGATTTTTATGAGCGTAATGTTTGTTAACGAGACCGACATAGTCCATTCGCCTATTGTTAAAAAATATTTCATCAACTCTCTTTTCATTCACAGTTTTTCTAGAACCTCTGTATTTTATTGTTTTTGTTTCCATGAAATACGACATATTCTTCTGTATATCCACATCTCCAGGGCCTCTATTCGACTTTCTAATTGCTTGTTCATTGTCCAGGCTTCTACGCCATATAGCAGTGTTGAATATACATGGCATTTGATAATTCTCATGTTCAATGCGTTGTTAATATCTCTAAACCTTAAAATCGATTTCATGTTGATGAAAGCGTTTTTGGCCAAGACAATGGTGCAGGTTCAATCACCAACGGAGGCAATATTATTTTTCCCGACTAGTACGACTCTTTCGTCGGCCCAACTTCACAAAAATGATACTATTCATTTTCAGAATTCTCTTAGAATGACTGGTGAAAAGAAAGGGAGCAATTCACCCTCCTCTTATGACATGTCCTTGAATAGGTCAAGGCCTAAAGCTTCGCATCTCTTCAGCAGTATCTGCTATGCTAGTATCTACTTGTCTTTTGCAGGACATTAGATCAACCACAACCCCAGGTTGATTTACCAGGCAATTTTACTGTCAGTAGTTTTTACCTTTGCCGGTTTCCCCGACGAAGGGGTTAAGAACGCTGTTCGTAATCCCGTATACCCACGTACGAAACACAGCTGCGCGAGATCCAGCAGCGGATCGCGTCCAGTTGGTTTCTTACGGAACGTTTTGTGAGCCGGTCGTTCAGAAAGCAATGACAAACTACTCAATAAAAACTACTCAAGTAAAACTTGCCAAGGCATCAACAGCAGCTGAAAAATGCTGTTTTGACTGCAAAGTCCTGTAAAAATAGGATATGCAAAGAAAAAGTTTACCATTGCTTTCTGAACGAGAAATTAACGTAGAAGTCCAACTGACGGTGTAGGGGTTAACGTCCGTACCCGCCGTAATAGCACCGTAAGTTTAAGCGCAAGGGTATTACGTCCAATGGCCTTGCAGACCTCTATCTTGATCTTGATCAGTCTGTAATGACGAGTGTTCTTGTACGAAAACATAATACTGAATTGATTTCCCCATTCTCTCTCATTAAAACGAAGATCGATTGCTAATGAAGTCTTTCAGACGCAAACAGATAGTCAGCTGGCTTCGTGTTTCAGGTACGATAGATGAAAACAATCACCGTGTGACAGTTTGACAGACTGTGATCTCAACTATCTGAACGCAACAAATATGTCTCTTGTTAAATTTAGTTTGGTTTCAAGTGGATGCAATAAAGCTCCATGAAATGTAAGTCACAGAATTTCAAACCAACGCTTCAACTAAAGGCCTTATCAACGTTTGGAAACGTGTGGATCAATTACTTATACGTTAATGCGATAGCTAAGTATGTTTATTTTGGTTAACTGATAAATACTGATCACAACGCTCGCTTAACTGTATATATCTGTCCTTTCGTCGAGTTTTCGAGTTATAATTTTTTATTCATTTGTTTTCAAGGTTTGATAGATAATTTACATGCCAGCAACACGGACAGGACATCTGGCTTATGTTAGAGAGACATTTCCTAAGACTGTTATCGGGGGAAAAACTCTGTACAGGACACGTGGCTAGATGATGAGCTCTAGACTTAGCAAACGGACTTTCTACTGTGTACAGGACACGTGGCTAGATGATGAGCTCTAGACTTAGCAAACGGACTTTCTACTGTGTACAGGACACGTGGCTAGATGATGAGCTCTAGACTTAGCAAACGGACTTTCTACTGTGTACAGGACACGTGGCTAGATGATGAGCTCTAGACTTAGCAAACGGACTTTCTACTGTGTACAGGACACGTGGCTAGATGATGAGCTCTAGACTTAGCAAACGGACTTTCTACTGTGTACAGGACACGTGGCTAGATGATGAGCTCTAGACTTAGCAAACGGACTTTCTACTGTGTACAGGACACGTGACTAGATGATGAGCTCTAGACTTAGCAAACGGACTTTCTACTGTGTACAGGACACGTGGCTAGATGATGAGCTCTAGACTTAGCAAACGGACTTTCTACTGTGTACAGGACACGTGGCTAGATGATGAGCTCTAGACTTAGCAAACGGACTTTCTACTGTGTACAGGACACGTGGCTAGATGATGAGCTCTAGACTTAGCAAACGGACTTTCTACTGTGTACAGGACACGTGGCTAGATGATGAGCTCTAGACTTATCAAACGGACTTTCTACTGTGTACAGGACACGTGGCTAGATGATGAGCTCTAGACTTAGCAAACGGACTTTCTACTGTGTACAGGACACGTGACTAGATGATGAGATCTAGACTTAGCAAACGGACTTTCTACTGTGTACAGGACACGTGGCTAGATGATGAGCTCTAGACTTAGCAAACGGACTTTCTACTGTGTACAGGACACGTGACTAGATGATGAGCTCTAGACTTAGCACACGGACTTTCTACTGTGTACAGGACACGTGGCTAGATGATGAGCTCTAGACTTAGCAAACGGACTTTCTACTGTGTACAGGACACGTGACTAGATGATGAGCTCTAGACTTAGCAAACGGACTTTCTACTGTGTACAGGACACGTGACTAGATGATGAGCTCTAGACTTAGCAAACGGACTTTCTACTGTGTACAGGACACGTGGCTAGATGATGAGCTCTAGACTTAGCAAACGGACTTTCTACTGTGTACAGGACACGTGGCTAGATGATGAGCTCTAGACTTAGCAAACGGACTTTCTACTGTGTACAGGACACGTGGCTAGATGATGAGCTCTAGACTTAGCAAACGGACTTTCTACTGTGTACAGGACACGTGGCTAGATGATGAGCTCTAGACTTAGCAAACGGACTTTCTACTGTGTACAGGACACGTGACTATATGATGAGCTCTAGACTTAGCAAACGGACTTTCTACTGTGTACAGGACACGTGACTAGATGATGAGCTCTAGACTTAGCAAACGGACTTTCTACTGTGTACAGGACACGTGACTAGATGATGAGCTCTATACTTAGCAAACGGACTTTCTACTGTGTACAGGACACGTGGCTAGATGATGAGCTCTAGACTTAGCAAACGGACTTTCTACTGTGTACAGGACACGTGACTAGATGATGAGCTCTAGACTTAGCAAACGGACTTTCTAGGTGTATTTTGTTTTGGCGCTCTCTCGCTTTGAACTCAAGCGTTGTCCATACACGAGCTACTACTTCTAGTGCACTGGATTGATTTTTGCGTGTGGATTAGCTTTCTCTATTACCAGTGTCCATCGGCATCAGACTAACGCACTCCGACTTCAGAGGTACTTGTAATTTGCGTCGCGAAGTCAGGGATAAGAAGTCAACATTTCAGTCCATATGACCGGTCTAGTAGTTGAACCCGCTACCATGTCATTAGCAGACCGGGTGTTTAAGAACGAGCATTCTCATCCTTTCGGCCGTGGTGACTTAGCTTTCTAGGTTAAAATTTTTTTTTAACTTTCTTGTTTGGATAAAAGTTGACAAGAATTATCTTCACCCCCGCCAGTATGAAACTTTCTTGTTTGGATAAAAGTTGACAAGAATTCTCTTTACCCCCGCCAGTATGAAACTTACTTGTTTGGATAAAAGTTGACAAGAATTATCTTCATTCCCGCCAGTACGAAACTTTCTTGTTTGGATAAAAGTTGACAAGAATTATCTTCACCCCCGCCAGTATGAAACTTTCTTGTTTGGATAAAAGTTGACAAGAATTCTCTTCACCCCCGCTAGTATGAAACTTTCTTGTTTGGATATGAGTTGACAAGAATTATCTTCACCCCCGCCAGTTTGAAACTTTCTTGTTTGGATAAAAGTTGACAAGAATTATCTTCACCCCCGCCAGTTTGAAACTTTCTTGTTTGGATAAAAGTTGACAAGAATTATCTTCACCCCCGCCAGTTTGAAACTTTCTTGTTTGGATAAAAGTTGACAAGAATTATCTTCACCCCCGCCAGTATGAAACTTTCTTGTTTGGATATGAGTTGACAAGAATTATCTTCACCCCCGCCAGTTTGAAACTTTCTTGTTTGGATAAAAGTTGACAAGAATTATCTTCAACCCCGCCAGTATGAAACTTTCTTGTTTGGATAAAAGTTGACAAGAATTATCTTCACCATCGCCAGTATGAAACTTTCTTGTTTGGATAGGAGTTGATAAGAATTCTCTCTCTCCCCCCCCCCCCCCCCCCCCCCCCCGTATGAAACTCGATTATCCAACACGATCAAAACTCATTTACTAAAACCAGGACTTCTCTTTCTTGTATACACTTTCACATCTCGTATAATATTGGTTATTCAGAACCATTACAATATACCACAGCCACAGGGAGCCGCGGTAGCGAAGTGGCTAGTCGCTCGTCTTCCGCCCAGTGGTCAAGGGTTCGATCCGCATCGGGGATACTTCGAAATGTAAAAAAAAAATTGATATGGCTAACCGGTCGTTAAAAAGTTAGTTGTATATCCTTACAGGACGTCGGGGTCAATACCAGAATGCTTTGGATGTTTGTGATCTCTTGGCAAGTTTACGTTCAGTAGTTTGCCATTTCTCTCTGAACGACCGACACCCATACCATTTTATTAAAAACCTAACGCAAGGTGGTCTGCTGCCAAATCGCCCACAGCTGTGTTTCGAAAGCGGTATGCGGGATTAGGATCCGCGTCCGCAAATCCTTCGCCACGGAGCAGGCTGACAGAGATCTCTAACGGCAAGTATCATGTCATGTGCCAACATCCTTCTGTGCCACGATACAAAACTGTCAAGAACCTTATCTCGTTCTTTCCATAAATCTTTTCAGTTGTTGCACAGCAACAGAAAATATGGAAATCGATCAGATCTTTTCTCCTATACTTTCACTGATATAAATAATTCTGTCTACTTCAAATGTGTGCAGCAAAACCTCAACCGATCTGGAGAATTTTGCCGCTGTAGTTTCAGGTAATGACTACTTTCTATGCCTAGGTAGATGAAGACATGGCTATTTGATTTTATTGCATGTAGGGGAATAAATGATACAAAGAATAATAGTGACGTTGTACCGAAGGTCTCGGGAATGAAGTGCATGTGAGACAGGGGATTTCGCGCAATTGCTGATAACATTTCATGCCCAAGTTATGAGATAATATACACGGATGGGTTAAGAGTGTAAGGTGGACACAGTGGCTTGGGCTTCACCTTTAAAGGCTAAGTTACGCTGTGTAAAACAGGAGAGTCTGGAGTATGGCATTAGGACTTCCAGCAAGAGAATAAAGGTGAAAAATGTAACGGCTGCGCTCCGATGTCTGGGGAGCAGCACAGAGTGGCATGCATTTGTGACAGACTCGCAAACCATGCTACGTAAAATATGAACTGGTATGCTCCCCTGGAAGTGACTTGCATGTTGTTTAAATGTTGCATATCCCTTACATGACGTTGCAGTCGACACCAGCATTTGTCAGCTGCTGTTGATGTACTAGGCAAGATTACGCTCAGTAGTTTGCCATTGATTTCTCACCGACCGGCTCACATACCCCCGTAAGTTACCAGCGGGGCGCGAACCAATGCCGATTCTCGCGCAGCTGCATTACTCACGAGAATATAGGCGCAAAGGTGGAAACGCATGATGGCAACAAACCAGAACAATCTACAGGAAATGGGTCACGAGCATATCATGGTTTTTTCTGTCCAGGGCATGCGGATTTGCGAGGAAATGAGCAAATCAAAGTCCTGCTGCTGCGCCTTTAGGCTGCGAGCTAGATTATGACAAGCCTGATGTTATGAAGACTCCTTGGGATCGAGTGGAAAGTGCAACAAGACAAATAAAGGATCCACATCTGTAAAAGCTGATTCAGTGGGCAGCAAGAAGAGGGTCTGGACGAGGTTGAGGAAAACGAAAGAGACGATCAATCAAGCTTCCACTTTGATCACCAGCATCAGAACTCTTCTGTGGCTATTGAAGAGGTGGGGAACCATCCTCATGTAGCAGATCGTCGTTTGCAGAATGGCACTCCCATTACGGCTCGCGAAATAGATACTCCATCCTTTGCCATTCTACCTGCCCAATATATTTTCGTACTCAAGGCGTCTTCAATATCCAGTGTCCATTTTCATGCTGGTGGATCCCTGCCTCTTCTTTCAGGAAGCATGCCTTCCATTATTGTTCTTGTCAAATTTCTGTGAGGATTAACATGGTCAAATATTTCAGTTTTCGAAGCATGATGTTGTTGATGAGCCAGTTTTCTTCATTGTCCAGATCTTGTAGAATGGCAGTGTTATTCTTCTTCTTCGTCCATAATATTCTAAAATGTTTGTAAATGTAAAATGCATGATGGCAACAAGTCAGAACAATCTACAGGAAATGATAGATACAGTGGTTGTAGAAAGTGAAAGAATGGACTTTAATTTGAATAATAGAAAGACAGAACTTATGGTGATGTGAAAGAAACATCATGTGCCTAAATGTGCAGTTACAGCACTGGAGGTTATTTTGGGCGAAGAGCAGAAATTCAGATGTCTAAGCACATGGATAAAATCAGATGGAAGATGCATCACAGAGATAAAGAGCGGAATAGGACAAGCAAAAACTACATTCTATCAAATGAAGAACGTTTAGTGCAATGAGTCACTGTCCTTGAAAGTCAGGAAAAGAGTTCTTGCATGTTACATAGAACCAGTTTTAACATACGTCTGCGACTCCTGGATAATTAGTTCACAGGCGAAAAATAAATCCCTGGTGCTTTTGCCATATGGTTTTATAAAAGAATGCTGAAAATTAGTTGGACAGCCATAAAGAGCAATCAGGATGTTTTAAGGGAAGCTGAGTCGCAAAGATAAATTATCATAAACTCAGAACAGATGCAAAATCAGTACTCGAGGCTCTCCTGTCTGGGACATTGCCAGTACTAAGGACACTACTTTCTGAACTAAGCAGTCAGCATAAGGTCACCTTACAGTGGATACAATCCCACTGTGAAATACCTTGAAACGACAGAGCTGATCGATTGGCTAAGGAAGGAGCAAAAGAAGTACAGCTTGATGTGCCGTTACATCCCACCAAAAGAAAAGAATGATCAAATCAGTCAGAAAGCCACCAAAACCTGCTCAAGACGACTACCACATTATGGACAGACCAGAACAAGTCATTATTCTGCGCCTCAGAACAGGACACAATAGATTACGCAACCACAAGTATACAAAATTCAAGATTGGTGAATCAGTCATGTGCACATGTGGATTGGGGTCGCAGACAGCAGAGCACATACACCAAAACTGCCCAAATTACAACATGTCTAGGCAAACCTTCTGGCCTAGAGAGACGACATTTGAAGATAAACTCTATGGACCGCTAAGTGTACTAAAAAAGACAGTTAAATTCATACAAGAGACAACATTGCAGTTATAGACATATTTCAAGCGAACGAAAGAAGAAGAAGATAAACTCAGAAAGAGGCAGTCCTCGTTTCTTGGCCACGTTATGAGAAGACAAAAACTGGCACATGTTTTGACAACTGGAAAGATTTGCGGAGAGAAAGATTGAGGAAAACAGCGTGAGAAGATTATTGACAGTCTTGTATCACGGCACGGAAGGGAGTCAACACACGAATTGATCCATGACGTCGGAGATCGTAATTTGCGGAGAGAGATGATCGCCCACACCAGCCGGCAATACACTGGATGATGATGATGTTCACAATCCCAGATTTTCCCCGTTAGTGATTGCACAATGATCAATGGCACACATCCGCATGTTGACATAGGACAGATGCATGTTTTCAAATATTGACTCTATTTTTGTTAGCTGGTGTTGTGCCAGAGGCTCTTACTACTGTTTAAAATCTCTGTATTACTATCATCATTATGTGCAATAACGATAATATTTGGCGGTCTAATTATACTAATTATCACCACAGACGAGCTACAAGCAACATCGTTCCAGGCCACAATGAACATGGCGCATAAAACATCTCTCTATCTATGGAACACGAACACAACGAAGCGTTGCCATTCCTAGATATTCTAATGAGACTCAGAGCAGACGGCACAATTCAAAGATCGGTGTATCGCAAAGGAACATGGACTGGCCAATACCTAAATTTTCAGAGCTTCACACCTGTCCAGTACAAACGGGGCTTAGTACGGACCCTGTTTGACCGTGCTAGAAAGATATGCACCCAGGACACACTGACAGAGGAATTTGAAACTCTGAAGAATGTCTTAAACCTGAATGGGTAGGGGAGACTGGGGAGAAATGGACATAGGGGAGAAATGGACCACCCCCTCTCTGGCCCCTGGCTGTGATGCAATGAAAGTGAAACCATAATAAGTTTGTTTTCCACATCAAACATAGTCCGAATTTTTCATTTGCCATCGACTTCCCGCACAGGTCGTTCCCACGCAAAGTTTGAAAAATTTTCTGCACTAAAGTTTCTTTTTCCAGTTCCAGACACCATCGTAAAGCAGACGCATAGTCAGGAATCAGGACAAGGTAATTACGTTAATATCTTTATTTACTTGTTATTTAAGAGTTCATATAAAAAATATAGCATATAATATTAGATTTAAGAGACTTTAGGGCTGAATAGTTTAATACATTGATGGGGGAGAAATGGACCGGTTCATTTCTCCCCATGGTTCATTTCTCCCCATAGAAGAAATTGACAAGACAGTCTGTTGTTATTAAAAGTGTTGAAGATTGCATTCGAATATCAGCATTATTGATTCTTTTTAATACTGGGGTCTAAATCTAGACCAATAAAACTGTTAACAAATTTGATTTCAGTGATTTATTAAAGATGCACGCCATTCGTGCTATGATCAGTATTTCTTTGCAAATGATAGGCCTACAATTCTAAATGTTATATAATTCTGTCACTCTTTTGTTTCAGATGCCAAGATTGTACATCAGAAACACCAATAAGGGTCTCGTTACGGAGGAACGTATGAGAGAAGCTGTTAATGCTGTGAAAAATGGAATGAAAGTGAGGAAAGCTGCAAGGGAGTACGGCATTGCTCGCTCTACCCTCAATAACAATCTTACAAAAGACAGAGAAGGAAATGGTCTGCCTATTAGACTCGTACCAAATTATAGGCATAGCCTTGTTTTCACAGCTAAGCAAGAAGCTGATTTTGCTAGTTACTTGAAAGATTGTGCAAGAATGTTCCATGGACTCACCACTAAAAACGTTCGTATTTTGGCGTACGAGATGGCGAAAGTCAATAACATTGCACATCCTTTAACCTGGGATGAGCAAATGATGGCAGGGAATGACTGGCTTTGTGAATTTTTGCGACGGAATCCCGAGCTGACCATAAGGCAACCTGAGGCAACATCTCTGGCTAGAGCTACAGCTTTCAACAAACATAATATTTGCACCTTCTTCAACATTGTGAAGGAAACCATTACAAAACTAAATGTGAGTGGAGCTCAAATCTACAATTTGGATGAGTCAGGTCTGACCACTGTACAGAAAGTGCCAAAAGTAATTGCCCCACGAGGAGTGAAGCAAATAGGCCAGGTGACATCCAGAGAAAGAGGAGAACTGGTCACAATCTGTTGCATTGTGTCAGCTGCGGGTCACATTATCCCTCCAGTTTTTGTGTTTCCCAGAAAAGTTTTTAAGAATTTTATGCTTGCTGGAGCACCTGAAGGTTCCCTTGGCCGTGTGAATGAATCAGGTTGGATGACCCGTGATAATTTCGTCAAAGTTATAAATCACTTCATTAAGCATTCAAGACCTTCCAAAGACTTCCCTTTGATTTTGATCTTGGACAATCACGATTCCCACATTTCATTTGAATCACTTGAACTGTGCAAGAAAAACAACATTCATGTGATCACGTTGCCACCACACACCTCATCTAAAACTCAGCCCTTGGACCGTTCAGTTTTTGGACCCATGAAGTCGGTCTACAACAATGCGTGTGATTCATGGATGATGAAAAATGTTGGGACACCACTGACAATCTATCAAGTTGCAAATCTAGGAGGCCACGCTTTTCTTAAAGCGGCAACTCCCATTAACATTCAATCAGGCTTTGCAGTGTCAGGTATTTGGCCCTTTAACGAAGATGTTTTTACAGAAGATGATTTTATGCCTTCAGAAATAACGAACAGGCCCATCAGCAAGGACAGTGAAAATGCCACTTTAGAAAGCAATGAACAGACAGGATCAGCATCTCCACATTGTGGTAGCATCACAGATCAAACTGCACAAGAATTTCATGAAAATCAGAAAGAGTGTAATGTTGAGAACCTTGTAGATGACTTGCAGGAAATATCAGGGAGTCTTCAACATAAAGCTACTTCTTCCTTTACTTCGCCTCATGTTTTCAGAGGACTACCAAAAGCTGGTCCGCGAAAAGATTCAAATAATATGAGGAAAAGAGGAAAAACTATGCTGGCTACTTCTACGCCAGAAATGGATCGAATTAGGGAAAGAGCAGTGATGAAAGAAAAGGCAGAAAAAGTTCCACCCAAAAAGGCAAAGAGACAGCTGCTGAAAGAACTTGATGTTGATTCAGATCCAGAAACTGACACTTCGTTTTGTGATGACACAGATTCTGATGTTTCATTTGGTGAAAATAAGGAGTGTACGGTTAGCTTGACTGGTGTGCGTGAGGTTTTTGAAGGCCAGTGTGTGCTATGTGAATATGGAACAAAGAAGACTTGTGTTTACTATGAAGGAATTGTAAGGGGAGACATTGATGATGATGGTGATGTTGAGGTAGAGTTCTTACGCAAGAGTGAGAAGGTTGCTGATAAATTTGTTAAGCCTAAGGTAGAAGATGTCGCCAGTGTCTCAATTACATGTATTAAAGCACAGCTTACGAGATCTACAATCACTGGAACTACTTCTAGGACCAAAGATGGCTATGTCTTCAAAGAAAGTCTTGCAGGCATAAATGTTCGATAAAACTTTATATTAGATTAATATATCATATTAAACTTTTTTTACTGTCGCTTAAAATAATAAAAAAAAACCCTGCAAATATCCTTTTAATGATTATTTATTTCTTATAGCAATATGGATGAGTTGTTGCTGCTTCTTTTTAAAAAAGGTCCATTTGTCCCCACTATGGTCCATTGCTCCCCACGTGCTGGTCCATTTCACCCCAATGATGGTCAATTTCTTCCCATGTTCATATACATTTTTGAAATGCATTTTGTAAAGAAACATATAGAAATAGATTGCTAAATGTTTTCCCCTTTTAAAATAAATGAATGTACAACATTTTAGTCATGGTTTTGTTATGTTTCGATAAAATCTGTTCCGGTGATGAGCAAAAATTGAAAACTACAAAATTGCTGGTCCATTTCTCCCCAGTCTCCCCTACTCCACAGGATTTATAAAGCGCCACTGCCAACAGCCCAAACCAAAACCAGATGTAACTACAGTCCCTAAACTCAAGGTATTCATCCAGCTCACCTTTCGAGGGGATGACGTAATGCAACGTCTACAAGACCGGCTTACTACAGCAGTAGGCCGAACATTCTGTGCTGCAACTCCAGTCATTAGATATAAAACCGTACCGATTCCTACACTAGCAGTCAAAGAGCCTGTTCCTCTGTACGCCACAAACAGTTGTATTTACCAATTCACATGTAGATGCCAGGCCTTCTACATTGGTAGAACAGAGAGACAGCTTAACAAACGAATGTCAGAACACATACCTCAATGGGCCAACAAGATACAACACACAGGAGATGCTAGCCTCGTGGGGCCGACACACCGAAAGCTCCCGGCGTCTTCAATTGGTAGGCACATTATCGAAAGCGGCCATGTGGTTGACAGAGACATTGCCTTTCGCGTGTTGTTTAACACACAAAATACTCGCTTGTTAACGTTTGCAGAAGCAATTATGATCTATCAACGCAAGCCAGAATTGTGCAAACAGAAAGACATGTTAGTCAGCTTAAAATTACCGTGGTAGACAATTGACATTACTGTGCGAATATGTGTATATTTCAACTTGAAGGATTTATCTAGTTAATTCACGTAAGTTGTGTGATTTCTGCAGTATGTAACTGACGAGATGAAGCGAAATGCCTGGCAATAAATCGTGCAATCTATTGTTTGTGTCTTCGTTATTCAAACTAAGTTCTCTAGTTTATTTTTTCTCATAAAGTGTCCAAAAATGTGACTGTGTACGTCTAATTTCTCTAATGAGTTGATGATTTTTATCTGCTTCTTGAAGGACGTGCTCATAAATTTTCTGTCTGTCCATGATATTCAGTGCATTGTCCTCAGAAACTACATTTCCTCTGCCAATAAATGTTTTTCACCTTGTCTACTCATTGTCCACGTTTAGCATCCATAAAAAATATAGGTTCTATGTAGCACTTCAACTCTTTTTCTAGCAGCAATCGACATCTTCTTTCTCTGCATTGCTACGGCCAGTCAATATCTGACGTTTGTGAGCAGTCATAATTGCCGTTAATTATAAGCCAAAATACTGAAACGTGGTGATATTTTCAGTTTCTTCAGTGTTGAATGTGATGATTAGTTACACGTAGTTTTGTTTGTGAAAATTATTTTGTGTGTTTTGTTTTTTGAGCTCAGAAACACATTTTGATCTTCACATTGTCCAGTGACAGGTAGTATTAACTCCAATCCCTGAGCACTATTTAAAAGAAGTGCCATCTGCATATCTCATTCCTGCAATTGGATTTCTACCAATTATGAATGGATCGAAGTTTCTCCGGTCTCATCATTATTGACGTTTCTCATTACGTTTTCTGCATTGATGTCGAACAGGTATGGGGAGAAACTGCATCCCCCCACCCACCCCATCCGTCTTGCACTTCAAGCCAGTGTGATATTTCATCGGCTCCTGTAATAGAATCTTTTGAATTTGAAGTAAGATCCCATGTCGCCAGCTCTGTGGCGAAGGAGTTTTACGAATGCAATCCCACATACAGCGTTCGAACCATAGCAGCGGCCGGTTTGGAAGCAGACCAAATTGCGCTGGTCTTCATGTGGTATGAGTGCGGGTCGTTTAGAAAGCAATGGGAAACTACTGAGCGTAAACTTGCCAAGAAATCACAAACAGCCAAAGAATGCTGGGGTTGACTGCGACGTACTGAAAAGTATATGCAACTAACTCTCGTGTCTAAAATGGATACCAGGAAATGTCCAGCAAGTGAATGCGGCTAGCGTGACATTGACCACATCATCACTTCGAAGTGCCGTTTGGTCTATACAATTATGTGGCTAGCGTGACATTGACCACTTCACCACTTCGAAGTACCGTTTGGTCTATACAATTATGTGACTAGCGTGACATTGACCACATTACCACTTCGAAGTACCGTTTGGTCTATACAATTATGTGGCTAGAGTGACAATGACCACTTCACCACTTCGAAGTACCGTTTGGTCTATACAATTATGTGGCTAGCGTGACATTGACCACATCATCACGAAGTACCGTTTGGTCTATACAATTATGTGGCTAGAGTGACAATGACCACTTCACCACTTCGAAGTACCGTTTGGTCTATACAATTATGTGGCTAGCGTGACATTGACCACATCATCACGAAGTACCGTTTGGTCTACACAATTATGTGGCTAGCGTGACATTGATCACATCATCACGAAGTACCGTTTGGTCTATACAATTATGTGACTAGCGTGACATTGACCACATCATCATCATGAAGTACTGTTTGGTCTATACAATTATGTGACTAGCGTGACATTGACCACATCATCACGAAGTATCGTGTGGTCTATACAATTATGTGACTAGCGTGACATTGACCACATCATCACGAAGAGCCGTTTGGTCTATACAATTATGTGGCTAGCGTGACATTGACCACATCTTCACGAAGTGCCGTTTGGTCTATACAATTATGTGACTAGCGTGACATTGACCACATCATCACGAAGTACCGTTTGGTCTATACAATTATGTGGCTAGCGTGACATTGACCACATCATCACGAAGTACCGTTTGGTCTATACAATTATGTGGCTAGCGTGACATTTACCACATCATCACGAAGTACCGTTTGGTCTATACAATTATGCGGCTAGCGTGACATTGACCACATCACCACTTTGAAGTGCCGTTTGGTCTATACAATTATGTGCCTAGTGTGACATTGACCACATCATCACGAAGTACTGTTTGGTCTATACAATTATGCGGCTAGCGTGACATTGACCATATCATCACGAAGTACCGTTTGGTCTATACAATTATGAGGCTATCGTGACATTGGCCACATCATCACGAAGTACCGTTTGGTGTATACAATTATGTGACTAGCGTGACATTGACCACATCATCACGAAGTACCGTTTGGTCTATAACATTATGTGACTAGCGTGACATTGACCACATCATCACGAAGTACCGTTTGGTCTATACAATTATGTGGCTAGCGTGACATTGACCACATCGTCACGAAGTACCGTTTGGTCTATAACATTATGTGGCTAGCGTGACATTGACCACATCATCTCGAAGTACCGTTTGGTCTATAACATTATGTGACTAGCGTGACATTGACCACATTATCACGAAGTACCGTGTGGTCTATACAATTATGTGACTAGCGTGACATTGACCACATTATCACGAAGTACCGTGTGGTCTTTACAATTATGTGGCTAGCGTGACATTGACCACTTCACCACGAAGTTCCGTTTGGTACAAGAGGTTCAACCCCTACACCAGACAGTTGGACTAAAATGTTGACCTATTTCCTTGACTTTGGGACGTAAATTACACGTACCTCTGAAGTCGGAGTGGGTTCGCCTGATGGCGAGGGACACTGTTAACAGGGAAAGCTAACCCACACGCAGAATTCAGTCCAACACTACTAGAAGTAGAATTGCGTGTATGAACTACGCTTGAGTTCAAAGCGAGCGAACGCAAAAAAAAAAAAAATCTGCTGAGTTATGAAGAAAAACACACATGCCTAATTACCAGCCCTAGTGCTCCGAATAACTAGTTCAGTTTATCCATGAAATATTGCCGCATTGTGATCCCACAGCGTCTGTGTAGTTAGCTTTGTATTATACACTCTTACATCGTGGCAAGAGATCTATAGTTTTGATTTTGCTTTTCATTAACTCCTGAATGGATTCTAATTCCCAGAAAGGCAAGAAATTGATACCCATTGTAGATGAAATAAATAATCTTGCCTGTATTGAAGTACTGTTTTGAGATCGCTCGCTTTGATCTCAAGCGCAGTCCATACACACTTCTTCTAGTAGCACTGGACTTAATCTCGCGTGTGGCTAATCTTTCACTATTGCCAGTCTCTCTCGCCATCAGGCGAACCCACTCCGACTTCAGAGGTACTTGTAACTTACGCCCCCAAGTCAAGGACTAGAAGTCAACATTTTAGTTCAACTGACCGATGTAGGGGTTGAACCCCCAACCTCAGCATCAGCGCACCGACGTTTAACAACGAGCGCTCTTATCCGTTGGGTCATGCTGATCTCCTTTACTAAAGTCCCAAAGTCGAGAGGGTCGGTTTCATGACACCAGGTTTTACTGAGTTCTCTCTGCAGAATATCAAGCCGCTTACCGTGGGAGTGGTACAAACCACCAACTCCGCAGCTTCAGCGATAAACCCCTGGAATCTCTGGAACAATAGCACTTGCTGTCTCAACGACGCAGTGCAGGAACGAACCCCCGATATTCAGAGAGCGTGGCAGACAGCTTAATCACTAGGTCACGAAGACCCTCGATTCATATCTGTACACAAAATGACGACATTATGTACACAATATGGCGACCTTCTGTAAAAGATACCTTTATATTTCAGCTCAAATTGGCGTTATATGCTTGGACGTCTGTCAATAAAGTCCAAGCATAAACGTCATCTCCTTCTGCCTGTCATCCCGTATTAAAGCGTAGGCCCTCAGCTAACTCACACGAAATCTTTTACTGTCTCCTGCAGTTCCTCCACGTCCTCCCTATATTATTTACCTATATCTCTTGTTCCCTTCTCCATGTTTTCTTATATCACCATCTATTTAGTTTGCCCGTTGGTTAATGGGACCTTAAAAGAAAACGAAGAATAGTAACACTCTGAAATACCATGCGATGAGACAAAGCTGCTAAGAAGGGTTGGCACTGTGGCAGACTTCACCATTCAGTTGAAAACTTTAACTGCAAAATGCAACCAACCACAAACGAGTCTGTATATAAAGACAATAGAATAACCCAGCCAACCAGACATACACCAGTCGACGCTGAATCTTATATGTGTGTTACTGCTGATATACACATTTTAAATGTAAAAACATTAACGATTCTAAATGAACAACTATTATATAAGCCTGGTTATGGATGGACAAACTAGGAGACTTCGAAGGGTTGCCATAGCAGAAGATGTATCTAGAATGGACGAATGGATACACACAGTAGCAGCAACAGAAAGAACTACTGTAAGGTGACCATTATACACGGAACAGCGATGGTACAGATAATGTGATTGGAGTGAAGAACTAGCGATACTTGAAACACATAAGAAATTTTATTACTTGGCTAATGCTGCAGATACATGAAGCCCTTAAACGGGCACTCTCCCGCTGTTTATACTTCAGCTCGACATCGCAAGGTACAAGAGGAACAAGATGAGATGAGACGAGATGCTGCAGTAGTGTACACTGGTGTATCAGTGCAGCTTGGCCAAACATCAGAATGGGATTTCTCAGCTAGTGTGAGAATGGCATCATTACCTAGTAGAAAGGAGCGCATAACATACCTTTAGGGAAGAATGGAAATCGAGGCTGCCAATGTGGCTTTCCAAAACAACTCTTACAAAAGGCACTTATTGCCTCTGACAGGCTTAACAGAATACAGAACGGATAGCTATGGCATGTTTGACCACCTCTTTTTTAGGCCTCAAACTGTTTTTAACTGCTGTAAATCTATTATCTCAGCCACACAGGTATGCATGTAAAGGAAGGAGCCGAAGTTCTTGCTTCAAAGGTATACATCCTTGGGACTTTAAATATCGATACGCCGGACATCCTATTGGCAATAAAAGACAACTTGGTGCTTGGTGACAAATTTATTTATGGCTTTTCGGATTAATGACTATTGGAGTAGGGATATGGATAAGGAACTCATTGCAATGATCTGAGGCGAGGACTACCCATTCATGTAGTCAGTTAGCGCGCAGAGTGAGCAGTCGACATCTATACCCTTTTGTATCTGCTGGGAGAAACTCCACGTTTATGGACTTCTCCTGAGTGGAGTTATACTCATTCTTAACCAAAATCATAACCCAAAGAATTCACCAGCTAACATACAATATACAATAATGATGGTATCAGTTTGTAATGCACAAAAAGCTGACGAAAAATTGTTCGGGAAGTCTTTAAATCCTCCTAACCCTTCCAAGACCAGGGTTTATCCTGCATGATCTCAACGCCGATACGCCTACCACAAACGCAACCGTCAAATAAGCCAATTTATATACCATTGAGTCACACTAGGGATATGATGAAAGGTCCTTATTTCCGGTGACCGAACGACACTCGAGGCTTAATATGATCAATAATACGCCGGCCCGATTGATTATCTCAGAGAAATATTTTCCATCCATTTTAAGAGGCTCAGTCGACAACATGGTTATATAAGTGGGAGAACAGGAATACTGAATACTCGTGAACGTTTGATATTTTATTGATAGACATAATAGTGCTATTACCACGAGCATTCAGAATGCTAGAAGGTAGTGCTATATGATCGTATAGTTGACGCAGACAGTAATTGACTTTTGAAAACTTGAAATACAAGTTATTACTGCTTTTATCGTTATTTAATATTTATACAGGCGTTCACGAAGGTTAAACCGTTCAAAAACTGCCCAAAGAAGTCGGATGTGTCTATCGAAAGGTGCAAATATCACAGCTCTGGAGTAAACAGGCACAGCGTAGTTACGTCCAAAACAACATTCCGGACGAACGCAGAAGAAGACTGTGGCGTAGAGAGAGAGAGAGAGAGAGAGAGAGAGAGAGAGAGAGAGAGAGAGAGAGAGAGAGAGAGAGAGAGAGAGAGAGAGAGAGAGAGAGAGAGAAAGAGAGTCAGAGAAAGAGACGGAGAGAAAGAGAAAGGTACGTTATTTTTACTGATTTGTTTTGCTTAGATCAGTTACTATCTTTGAATTACTATGTTGGATTCTAGTTTTATATTCCGTGTATGTGTGCGTGTGTGTGTGTGTGTGTGTGTGTTTGATGAGAGAGAGAGAGAGAGAGAGAGAGAGAGAGAGAGAGAGAGAGAGAGAGAGAGAGAGAGATATGGACGAACGAATAAACTTTATTCTCAGTCTCAAATTTGACTCACATGCCCTTCTTATATTCCACCCTTCCAGCTATTCATCTTTTGCACATCATTTATATATTGTACATCTTACGTTCACATAAAAAACATTGTAAAATAAATGTTGTGAACATAAAATATGCATATAATTTAACAGTTTCCCCCCATTCTTCTTTGATTATATGAGCCATAATTTTCTCATCACGAGACCTACTCCACACAACTGCAACAAACGTATATATGACCCGTGTCAAAGGTCACAGTTCAACTTAACCATTCAAGTTTTCAAAGTTTGTTTCAGCTTGTCGTAACACTTCTCCAATAAGGCAGCATACACGACGCTTGCAACCTATCAAAGCAAGAAGCGTCTGGCCGACCCGTGATGTACATATAGTGGCTAACATTTCTTGTGGCCCGACAACTACTAAAAACTTCTAATGCTGGCTCTTGGCGAACACCCACGCCGTTGACATACCAGTCAATATACACATTATACAACAGCCTCTTCAAAACGCTTCACAGTAAACTACTTCCAATGGACTAAGTCAACTTACTGTTCATCCGTCAACCTACTGCGCACTGATGTGATCTAAATGTCTGCGCAACTAAACTCTAATTCTACCTCACTCATTACTGTCTCTGCATTTTTATGATTTATTAAACGAATGTTAAACACGAACTTGACTGAAGGCCTGAACGAGCAATTGAACAAGACTGCACCAGTCTCTGAAACAGTGATTGGACGTGTCTAACGATTCGTTGAACCAGACTTCAATCCAAATTCTGAACCAATCTATAAACCATACTTTCTGAACTAACTCTAAACGAAACTATGAATTGCTCTTCAGCCCGCACTTCAACAAGGAAACTAAAGATGCGGCTGAACTCTAGAGGCGGACTCATCTGAGGCTGACTTCTTAACAGAACTCGATGCGTATGCTCTGAAACCGAACTTCATTTATACACTGCAACATGCGCTGCAATTCTGCACTGCACTTCATATGAAAACTGCTTCAGGCCAAACTAGACTAAACTCTAAGCAGCAGCTCGACTTTACATCACTAGTAAAATTTCAATTTCAGAATAACTATGCTGCAACTAAACTTC
>OY992877.1:133109121-133144121 GCA_963921405.1 Cepaea hortensis
CTCTTTTGCTGCTCGACTCAAAGTGGTGACACCATGATTCATCGCCTGCCACTATGCGGACGATAAATGCATCACCCTCCACTCTGTAACGCAGCAAGTAGTTCAAACACCATCCCACGCGTCCTCTTTTTGGTAGTCGGTCAACATCCGTGGCACCCACTGTTAACACACTTTCCGATATTACAGTTTCTTACAAACGACCTTTTGGATTGTCCCAATTGACACATCAAATTCTTTCGCTAGCGAACGTATGCTTCGACAACGGTTCATCTGTGCTGCTGCATCAATTTTGGCGATGATGTTTTCTGTTGCAACAATATGCGCTTGACCCGGCCGTTGAAAATCTGTCGTGAACTGACGTCCTTTCCGAAACATTCGTGCCCAGTCTGTCACTGTTGTCTTTGACACACATTTGTTACCGTACGCTGCCTGCATTCTTCGATGAATGCCCACTGGTCGACATCCTTCAAATGAAAGAAACTGAATCACCGCTCTTTGCGCTTCTTTGAACGGATTTTGGATCGACCCGGCTATTTTCTCAACGGTCAGAATCATAACTTATGCATCATGGAACGATAAGCACGTGCTCTTTTATTCATTAGTCAGTACTTATCGCATGACTATGACATGATCATGTTCAACGTACGCAATTACGCGCGGTGCGGCACGAACGGATTTCAAATGAACACTCCTTTACATGCAGACCGACATACACTGACAGACAGAATTACACACGTCAATTACACAAATACTTACATAATCATTTACCAACACAACCACATCACACACTCCCTCACACACACCTATAAAAAAAATCACACATTCACTCATTGATACATACTCCCCATCAGGTCATAAGACTTCTGAACGCAATACATGCACATACACGCACATACATACTCCTTAATTATGTAATTCAATATTTATTGCAATCCCGAAGAAATCAGGAGCCTTTGAATGTGATCAACATCGAACAATTAGTATAACGAGTCACATCATGAAGATTTTGCTAAGAACTATCATGCAAATATTTAGGAAGAAAATACAACCTGAAATAGGAGAAAAACAATGTTGATGTTTTTCAGCTTGTCTGCTCATTGTCCACGCTTCAAATTCACACAAAAGTACAGGTCCTATGTAACATTTCAACACTCTCTTTCTCGTTTCAACTGATATCCTTTTATTGACCAGTGTGTTTTTTGTCTTGCAAAAGGCTACCTTCGCAATGGTAATTCTTTTTTTCTAATTTCTTCAAGGCATCTCCCATCAGATGTTATGACTGTTCCGAGATAACTGTGCCGATACACTTGTTTAAGAATATGCCCATTTACTTGCATTGTGGTATTTCCTTCTTCCCAGTGACTACCATAAGCTGTGTCTTCTCACAATTCTATTCTAACCCTAGTTGTTCACTATGTGCAACAACCGCATCTACTAAATGTTGCAGGTCCTTTTCATTGTCTGCAATCAAGACTGTATCATCTGCATATCTAATGTTATTGATTCTCTTTCTCTCTCCCCCCCCCCCCCCCCTGGTGATTCCTTCCATACCTTCTATATTTCTGAAAATATTTTCACTGTATAGGAAACACATATTTGGAGACATTACACATCCCTGCCTCACACCTCTCTTAATAGGCAGATAATGACCTACTTCATTATCAATTCTTATGGCAGCTTGTTGTTTCCAATATATGTTTTGTTTTACAAATCTAAGGTCTTTTCCATCAATTTGTAGATCTTCAAGCATCCTCATCGTGTCTACATGTCTCACTTTATCGAAAGCCTTTGAGTAGTCAATAAAGCAAAGGTGTAGATCTTTGTTCTTCTCTAGAACGTTCAATTACTGCTCTTAGTATATACACAGCATTTACTGTACCCTTGTCTTCTATAAACCCACATTGTTCTTCTCCTATTTCAGGTTGTATTTTTTTTTTAAATTAAATCTTTGCATGATAATTCTTAGCAAAATCTTCGTGATGTTCCTCATTATTCTAATTGTTCGATGTTGATCACATTCCAAGGCTCCTGATTTCTTTGGGAATGCAATAAATCAGAGTTACATAATGCTTGAGATATATTTCCAGTATCATATATTGTATTCAGCAGTCTGGTAACTTTATCTATTGCATATTCTTTTGAAGCATTAATCATTTCTGTTATGATGCTGTCTGAACTGGGGTTCTTGCCAGATTTCATATGGTTAAGAGCATTCTGAATCTCCAACTTCAAAATTGATGGTCCTTCATTATTATTTTGAATATTATACTAACCTTCTCTGCTATCATCATAAAGGTTTTTCACATAATCTGACCATACATGTAAAATCTGATCTTTTTCTAGTATTATTTTTCCATCTTTTGTCTTTAGGCGGCCTGCTGATGTACGTGTTCTTTGATAAGTAAGCTCCTGAATTCTTTTGGGCATTAGTTTGGTATTTTTAATGTTGTGTTGTTTTTCCATTTCTATTGATTTTTTTTTCAAGCCATGCTTCTTTTGCCTCCTAACTCGATATGTGGATGGATCTATATAATATGTAGATGGTCAATTTTATTTTAATGTGAAGTCTGGTATCGTAATGACTCGCTGAACACTGTTTAATCTCTACAGCGTTGTGTCCAGTCTCCGGCTGATTTCTTTTGAACAGTGCTCAGTGTTGGTGATTATGTAGCCAAAATATTAAGTTTGTGAAATTTTCCAAGTGGTCTTAGTAATTTTGATTTATTGCTGACATGTAGATTTTCCTCTTTAAGAATACAAAATCCATATTTAAAATGCTCCAATTTCTCAGCAGAAGGGTATGCAATTTTCTCAGCAGACGTGGGACGTCAACACGTCCCCAGGGAGTAGAGACGAGAAGTTTCTGGAAGTGAATTTTCCACACTCAGACAATTGTCAGGGTAGGCTATACAAGAATCTACTGCAATTACCTTAAAGACCTTGGTCTGCTTAGAACACGAAATATGAATGTTAACAATCCTTTATAAACCTTAAGGCGAAATGGGTATATGGTTGAAGCCTCATATTTTGATAGACCAATCGGCACGCAATGTGTGATTGAGACAGTATCATGACTTGAACAAATTCCCAAATATTGATTGGCGCTCATAGAAGTAGTAGCAAAAAAGTAGAGATTAGAGGACGACACACTGACACTATACAAAATTCAATCTGAGAGCTGTGGTTACCTTATCGAATCCGAACCTGCCACCACCAAATGACGCCACGCCTCGCCGCAGAAACTTGTGTACTTCGACGCATTGCCGACTCGACATTCCCAAGAACAAAAAACTGTCACCATCATCTTGTGCCATGCCGACAAGCGTTGGCGGTCATGTTTCGCCATCTCACTCGATCATCAGAGTCGTGGATCAGCTCAGTGTTCTTGTCTCTACCATACCATGCGGCCAAGCTATCCAGTTATTTACTTCTCTACCTTTCCATTGTTCTCTTCCCCTCGATCTTGCCAGCTGTCATCAGGTTCTCCAATTTATTTCTTCTCATAACGTGACTAAAATATTTTGACTAAGTCTAATTTCTTTAATCAGTGTACGATTTTCATTTGTTTCTTGTAGGTCTTGGTCATTGGGTTTTCTGTCTGTCCATTGTATTCTTTGCATTTTCCTAAGAAACCATATTTCTACAGCCATCAGATTTTTTTCAGCGTGTCTGCCCATTGCCCACGCTTCACATTCATACAAAAGTACAGATTCTATGTGGCACCTCAAGACTCTTTTTCTCGCATAATACAAACATTTAAGAACGGATATTGATTGGTGTGTCCGCTGTGGTAAACCTATAAAGTTAGTTAGTTGTATATCCTTTACAGGACGTTGCCGTCAACACCAGCAATTTTTGCTGTTGTGATCTCTTGGCAAGTTTACGTTCAGTAGTTTTCCATTGCTTTCTGAACGACCGGCACCAACGCAATGCGGTGTGCTGCCAACTTGCGAGCAGCTGTGTTTTGAACGCGGGCATGGGGAATCACGAACCGTGTCGGTAACAGCTTCCTTCGCCACGGAGCGGGTAAACGTATGAACACAGCACTATTAGTTGTTCGGGAACTCTTGATGCCGCTGTGACAGGACAAAGAAAATTGTGGAAGTGAATAGAAGTGGAAACTATAGTGCATTCACATTTGTTTGCCTCCATATAAAAATCCATATCTCAGTAACTAACTGAGGGAAAATTATGAGATTTAGAATATAACCTTATCATCATGTCCACCCAACAAAAACATTTTTCTTCTGGAGATTGTATAGCAGATTTCCATGTTGGTTTATATGCGGTATATAATTTACGGGTCAGAAATTAAGTCCATAATTTTAAATGTATTACACCCCCTCTGCCGTGTGTCCACCTTGACGAGGTAGAGGGGCTTGTGTGTTCCATTGACCCCAAGAGCTATGCCGACGGTAGCAACAGCAGCTAAGTCAAACTTTAACAAAATAAGTAGAGTCCAAAATCACGGAATGCGAATCATAACTGGAAACCTGAAGACAACGCCTATTAATGAACTAGAAAAGATCACTTGTTTACAACCAATGCAGGATAGAAGAGATAGCAGAGCCCAGCAACTAGCAGAAAAATTTAGAAGATTGACAGACCACCCTATGTATAACATGTTTAATGGTTTTGGAAAGGGAAGGCTGAAGCGAAGCAACTTAGTAGAAACTGCAAAACGAAAGGTTAGGGCAGATCCTATACTTAACATATCAACAGTCAAACCCATTTACAATGCACACAAGTTCCCAGCTTGGAGACAGCAGCAACTGCCTGAGATGATAGAAAACATTCATGGTATTAAGAAAAAGAACACTCAGAATGAAATCGAAAGAAGAAAAATAACCCTAAACTTCACAAAAGAACATTACCCAAGTAGCAATTGGACCCATGCATATACAGATGGATCAGCCAAAAATTCAATAGAAAATGGAGGAGGAGGAATTCTCCTAAATTTAAAAAATGGAATGAAAAAATCACAGTCAGTGGCAACTGGAAAATTTTCAAGTAACTTCAAAGCGGAGGTAGAGACTTTGAAAACTGCAGCAGAAATGCTCTTGATGGAGGAAAATAAAGAGAAGCAAATAGCTAGTTAGTTAGTTAGTTAGTTAGTTAGTCGCATTTCCAACTTCACGGCAACGGGTCGTCCCCATTATGCTCCGTTCCTGCGCCAGTGAATATCACACAAAACGCTCCCCACTGCCCAATGTGAAAAGTGGAAAAGACAGGAGTCTTGACAAACAACAGCCCGAACAGATACACTGTGCATAATGCTGCCGCCAGAATGTCAACACAACAGTCCCCCACAAAACACCCAGTTTATCTCTGATGGAATCGGCAGTCATTTTCCCATCTGGATGTTTCCTAGATGTTCACCCACACAGTCCACGAAATACAGTTCATCGTCGATGGCAGTGGCAGTCAACCAGAAGCCCAGCAGCCACGCATTTCTGCATAAGGCAAAAACCGGTCAACTCTGGGACATAGCCATCTGCCATCGCTCCGAACATGCAGTCACATTCATTCCAAAAAACCTCGGGCAGATTCAAAAGCATTTCACACGAAACTCACAGCTCACAGTGTCGCGCCACGCACTCACTCAGTAGCAGGGTGACGGAACCATCAAGCCTCCTTAGTCGCCTCTTACGACATGCGTGGTAGGCTGCAGTGTTGCTATTCTTTGCTTCCCTTATGGGCCCCGGCAACACACGGGAGAACAAATAGCTATCTTCACAGATGCAAAGTCAGCTGTCTCAATACTGAAGAGTAGAAACAGCACAGAACTAGCTGACCTAAGAGCAGCAATCCATGGTCTATGCCAGAAATCCAAAAACAGTTGTAATACAGTGGATCCCATCACAGGTTAACCTCACTTCCGTATATTGGGCCTTCCGTTTACTATAGGCTGTTCCTCCGGAAACCAGAAGAATGCAGTCTGCAGATGACATCCACACAGTGAGCTTTCGATTCGGACTTTCCACGTAATGGATTTGCTATCCGAGCAATATTCCATTGTGTGCCACTAGGACACATTTTCCACCTTGTATAAACCCACACAGTGAGCTTTCGATCGGACTTTCCACGTAATGGAATACATTTAAAATTATGGACTTAATTAGAAAAAATGCATATAGGACCAATGTCACAGACCATCAACAAACGGGTCAGAAATTAAGTCCATAATTTTAAATGTATTACACCCCCTCTGCCGTGTGTCCACCTTGACGAGGTAGAGGGGCTTGTGTGTTCCATTGACCCCAAGAGCTATGCCGACGGTAGCAACAGCAGCTAAGTCAAACTTTAACAAAATAAGTAGAGTCCAAAATCACGGAATGCGAATCATAACTGGAAACCTGAAGACAACGCCTATTAATGAACTAGAAAAGATCACTTGTTTACAACCAATGCAGGATAGAAGAGATAGCAGAGCCCAGCAACTAGCAGAAAAATTTAGAAGATTGACAGACCACCCTATGTATAACATGTTTAATGGTTTTGGAAAGGGAAGGCTGAAGCGAAGCAACTTAGTAGAAACTGCAAAACGAAAGGTTAGGGCAGATCCTATACTTAACATATCAACAGTCAAACCCATTTACAATGCACACAAGTTCCCAGCTTGGAGACAGCAGCAACTGCCTGAGATGATAGAAAACATTCATGGTATTAAGAAAAAGAACACTCAGAATGAAATCGAAAGAAGAAAAATAACCCTAAACTTCACAAAAGAACATTACCCAAGTAGCAATTGGACCCATGCATATACAGATGGATCAGCCAAAAATTCAATAGAAAATGGAGGAGGAGGAATTCTCCTAAATTTAAAAAATGGAATGAAAAAATCACAGTCAGTGGCAACTGGAAACTTTTCAAGTAACTTCAAAGCGGAGGTAGAGACTTTGAAAACTGCAGCAGAAATGCTCTTGATGGAGGAAAATAAAGAGAAGCAAATAGCTAGTTAGTTAGTTAGTTAGTTAGTTAGTCGCATTTCCAACTTCACGGCAACGGGTCGTCCCCATTATGCTCCGTTCCTGCGCCAGTGAATATCACACAAAACGCTCCCCACTGCCCAATGTGAAAAGTGGAAAAGACAGGAGTCTTGACAAACAACAGCCCGAACAGATACACTGTGCATAATGCTGCCGCCAGAATGTCAACACAACAGTCCCCCACAAAACACCCAGTTTATCTCTGATGGAATCGGCAGTCATTTTCCCATCTGGATGTTTCCTAGATGTTCACCCACACAGTCCACGAAATACAGTTCATCGTCGATTGCAGTGGCAGTCAACCAGAAGCCCAGCAGCCACGCATTTCTGCATAAGGCAAAAACCGGTCAACTCTGGGACATAGCCATCTGCCATCGCTCCGAACATGCAGTCACATTCATTCCAAAAAACCTCGGGCAGATTCAAAAGCATTTCACACGAAACTCACAGCTCACAGTGTCGCGCCACGCACTCACTCAGTAGCAGGGTGACGGAACCATCAAGCCTCCTTAGTCGCCTCTTACGACATGCGTGGTAGGCTGCAGTGTTGCTATTCTTTGCTTCCCTTATGGGCCCCGGCAACACACGGGAGAACAAATAGCTATCTTCACAGATGCAAAGTCAGCTGTCTCAATACTGAAGAGTAGAAACAGCACAGAACTAGCTGACCTAAGAGCAGCAATCCATGGTCTATGCCAGAAATCCAAAAACAGTTGTAATACAGTGGATCCCATCACATTGCAGGATACCTGGAAATGAAGAGGCTGACAGACTAGCAAAAGAGGGCGGACGACTACCACAGCCTGACATAGACATAACCTATAATGAGGCAAAGAGGTTTATAAAAAGCACTTATAGAACCAAATGGGAATCAGAGCATCCAGGCCACCAGAAGGATGATGCATATTACAAACTCGACCGAAGAGAACAAGTAGCAATCTTCAGACTCTGCACAGGACATAACAGGCTGAAATACCACTTGTTCAATAAACTAAAGATAGGAGATACCGATGAATGTAATTGTGGAACTGGTAAAATGACAGCTAAACATTTGCTGCAGGAGTGCCCAATATATGCAGAACAGAGAAAAATATTTTGGCCCACACCTGCTTCATTTGAAGTCAAGCTCTATGGAGATATCAACAAGCTCAAGTTGACTGCAGTTTACTTTAATTACATTCAGGTTGACATCTAAAGGTGCATGAAGAAATATTTAGACTGCCACACTTCATACCACAGGTATGTCGGTTACAAAAGCGTCTCGGAAGCATGAAACGGATTATTGCTTGGATAGCAAATCCATTACGTGGAAAGTCCGATCGAAAGCTCACTTTGTGGGTTTATACAAGGTGGAAAATGTGTCCTAGTGGCACACAATGGAATATTGCTCGGATAGCAAATCCATTACGTGGAAAGTCCGAATCGAAAGCTCACTGTGTGGATGTCATCTGCAGACTGCATTCTTCTGGTTTCCGGAGGAACAGCCTATAGTAAACGGAAGGCCCAATATACGGAAGTGAGGTTAAGCAGCCATGTGCAGGACGTGACGATTCCTTGGGTGAGCCCAGTAACAGAGCGCTGTGTGTCGGCTCTGGAATTATGGAAGCCTCCTTGGATGGCGGGGAATGCCCATAGTCTGCTCCTGCCTTCCCTTGAGGGCTGATCAGGATGTTTTTGGCTGTTCTAAATGGGCCAGCTGGAATGGAGGATAACACCACCCCCCGGGAATATCCAACCCCCGGAAAGGTTAACCCGGTCAACAAATTCCCGCAGAAGTCGTATGTGTCGGCCTAACGGCGCAAGAACGCAGCTCTGCTGTAAACAGGCACAACGCAATCACGTCCGGAAAAAAAAACTCCGGATGAACGCAGAAGAAGAAATGTATTACACCGTCAGCCAGAAAATCAGCGTTCAATGTTGAATATTCTCCGTGGTTCACGAGATTGGCCTTATGGCAAGAACCCCGCGCTTTTTAAACTGGGAGTGTTCAGAGGTGTCGTCAATGTGGGTTCTTTCATGAAACCTGATTATTAAAAAAAAAAAATCTTACCACTTATCGCTAACATTGAAATGTGTGAATATTGTTCAATGGGATTGAATGTGAAATTTTGTACACTTCAAAGCATCGCTATAAAGTTGTACACATATTTTTGTCAAGAAACTGATCGCAGGAAACTGTTTTATACTATTACAAATTCCGAAAAAGAACAGCGCATGCATTGGGTTTGAGTAAATCTCAAATGACACAATGCAACAGATTGTGACGAGATCTCCTCTTTCTCTGGATGTCACCTGGCCTATTTGCTTCACTCCTCGTGGGGCAATTACTTTTGGCACTTTCTGTACAGTGGTCAGACCTGACTCATCCAAATTGTAGATTTGAGCTCCACTCACATTTAGTTTTGTAATGGTTTCCTTCACAATGTTGAAGAAGGTGCAAATATTATGTTTGTTGAAAGCTGTAGCTCTAGCCAGAGATGTTGCCTCAGGTTGCCTTATGGTCAACTCGGGATTCCGTCGCAAAAATCCACAAAGCCAGTCATTCCCTGCCATCATTTGCTCATCCCAGGTTAAAGGATGTGCAATGTTATTGACTTTCGCCATCTCGTACGCCAAAATACGAACGTTTTTAGTTGTGAGTCCTGTGACGAAACGCGTTTATCTGTCTTGGGTCGTCAAATTCCCGCCCTATTTTGGCGCGTCATCGGGGACTTTCCCAGCTAAAAATAGACTGAGGGAAGCCGATGGAGGACTTATTATCTAGAATCGTCTCGAAACACCGGAATTCGAGTAACCCGTGATGCTGGGTATCGCTCTAACTTCCCGTGCAGAGAGATCTAGAAACTCTAGGCGGGGAATGACGTTTTCCCGAGAAAGTATCTTTTCTCGAGAAGCACTCGCTTCTTGTGCGCATTGAGTTGGCACGAAGCGGGAAATTGGCTAAACCAGCAGTCATTCACTTACTTTTGTTCGAAGAGAACAGACGCTGGCCTGAGTGTGAGCCATTTTTGTGTTGCGTCTCACCTCAACCATGATTCGGCTGACTGTTATGAAAAGGCAGCTGAGAAGCCCTTGAACAGTTCGGAAGCTGACTGGAGAGCTGGTTTCACCATCCAGGTAGATATTTGGTTAAATCATTTAACTTTGTACGTGTGTTCCACACGCCATTGTTCTAACCTCATTACCTATGCGGATGTCCTTGCATACTAATTAGCAAACCGATCGATAACGCAGGTGACAATTAATCGTGGGTTTGTTTACCGTGTGCTCGCGAATCAGCTGTTAGGAACGCCGTAATGTGATGTAGGCGATTTGGGTTCCAAATATATGTACCATATATTGCCAATCGTTGCATCTATTAGGTTGCTGTGTTAGAATAAAACCTAGTTACTTGTGCCGGATGGAAACTTAGATTATGTCAGTCAGTTGCTGAAGCCAGAAGAACGGTTAGAAAACCAGGTAAGTTGGTAGGTGGAGATTCAGACAAAAATGTGCTTAGTTACTAAGTAAAGGAAGAACTTAGTTCTGTGCCACCAGGAATGCTGTAACTATTGTGTAAAAACTTAATAGTGAATTCATTGTGTGGAACAGCGGATTTCTGTGGAAAGGTAAGTGGCTTTGGTGCTATATCTATATATATATATATGATGTGACATTGTGTATATATTAGTTCATGGCATGGGATACTTCCTGGGGTAATTCCGAACGCCGAATAGCTCGACGCGTGATCACACTGCGTGCCGTCGCGAGGTAAATATGCGTTCTGAAATCTTGTCTAAGCTATCCTGTTTCTTTCATACTGGCGCTAGTGCGAGTGAATGCTAAGGTGCTGGAAGTATGGAAGGATGCAGGAGGCTGTATGAGACTGGGGAAATATAGAATATGGGGGATGTGAAAGCAAGTTATGAAAGTATGTGTTGGTAGACCAAACCAACGATGAAGTTCAGTCCAGGCCAAGGCTAAACCACTTGGGAGGACAGACTTGGAACAGTACCCTTGGAACATGGGGGGGGGGGAACATGTATTCTCAAGAAGGCTTCTTGACTCTAAGGCAGAGTCTAATAAGAAGAGTTTGCTGTGGCGTGGGCAGGTGGTCCCACCAGCAAACAGGCTTGTGTACATATTGGATGTGATCATGTACTATTCCTATATCCCGAGGGATGGTATATTGATCAAGATTATGTTTCTTAATGTACATTGATGATGTTAGGAACGAGTCTAGGGACTCTTTACCTATTTGTTTAGTTCGATTAAATTAGAACAATAACAGCCTTGTATCATTAATGACGTTAGCGACGACTGGTAGATGATTAGGGATAGGTGAGACCAATGATCAGACTCGTCATTCTGATGTCTAGCTCTGTTTGACGGGCTGTTCTGTGAGGCCAGCTGACATTTGTGAACCCATGCTTGACTACTCTCCATATAGAGATAATGCTTTGGTTATATGAATAACTAACTAGCATGACTGAGAATTGAGTAGTTTTGGTAGGATGCATGTGAACTAATGTTTGGGCCAGTGTACTCTCACCGGTCGCTCTTCCTTTTCAGGAGTTTGCCTGTTGAGGAACCAGTCAACTATAATTGTTGTTGGCAGGAAACCACTTCGTGTGACAGAGCGAAGGGTTCAGTTCTTTACTTATCACGCCAGACTCCATCACACCAGGTACCCAATGTGATTCACCATGCGTGAAGGTTGCTTCAAGACATACAACTGCCCGGAAGGTGCACGTGTGGGAAGTGATGGTTTGTGATCGTTTAACATAGAAGATACTCTGTTTTGTCAGGAACATTTCAGCATGTTGAGTAATCATGCTCGACAGGGAACACCGGTCCGTCTGGTTTGACGGGGGTTCTGCCTAAACGCAGAAGTAACTAATCTTCAGACACTTGAATGGTTCTTTGGACAGCTCGAGTGGCAGGTCTTGAGAAGAACTACACCAGTATGGACGTGTGTCAAGTGTAACCCGGTGGAAGGGACTATGGATTATAGTCCAACCTGAATTGTTTCCGTAAAATAGATGTCTGATTCTATTAATGTACTGTTTCCGTATCCAGATTATCAACTGTGTTCTAGAAGGACTCAGTAACTTTTCAGTAGCCATATCTGATCCTACAAAGTGTGACTGTAAGAGACCATTGAATTGGGCAATGCCATATCGGTTCTGCAGTGGGACTGTGCTATGAGTGACAGACCATTCGGTTGGTCAGTGACTATTTAGTTCATCGAAGTAACCAATACTTGGAGCCAAGTCCAGGAAGATTGTCTCCAACTCGGTTGTGTTCGAGAACTGTATTACCAGTGACTCCGTGGGAGTGTTATAGATGCAGTTGGTCCAGTGAAGTGTGGTCCAGCAGTGACTCTATTGTTGTGGTTCCACGTTCGGGAGACGGAGTGGTCTCCAAGGTTCTAGTCATCTCACTGGAAGGAAGCCGGGTGAGTGGCGGACCGACTGGACGGGACATCTGCATCCACTCTACTTCTCAACTCGATGAAGACACCTTCATCTCTAAGTCTTTCTCTACTCTATCTTCTATTTGTGTAAATAGATTCTTCTATCAGGATGTTCATTTCAGTTCTATATTCTCAAGGGTAGAATAAACTTTATGTAAGTTGACTTGCTCTTTGTATAATGATTGAGTGTGGTCTCGGACGATGCCTAAGTGTTCATTGTTCAACAGGTGTAGGTAGTTAGTAGGGGTCTAGAATCTGGAGGGGTGTGTAGACGTAACTAAATAACCTGAGATCAACCACAGAGAAAAAAAGTGTATCTGCTCGTCCAACCCCTGGGGCTAGAATACACGGGAGTGCTAGAGACACCTCGGGGTGGTTCACTCTCACTACCCAAGGTGAACCCGAAACACTCCGTTACAGAGTGGGGGCTCGTCCGGGATTATTCCAAGATCTTTGTGTGTTGTAGACCTCTCACATAGGGATAGGGACTTAGTCTTTATCCTCTACTTCAGTCTACATAAGATTCTACTACTTCTACCTATCTCCTAACTGTCTGACGGACATTTGTGTTGTGGTGATTAGTTAGTACTATTGATTATTGATTCATTGTATTGCTTCACCCACACATACTTGAGTACCCACCTATCATAGTCAACATGACTACCCAAGAGATAGACTTGGACAAAGTTCAGGAAACTGGACGTAAGTCTGGTCTTGAAGGAGAGGCTTTGAAATCCTATGTGCAAGAGGTGGAAAGAAATTTTCGCCAAGAGGAAAGAGAGAGGAGGAGAGCAGAAAGAGAACTGGAAGCCAGTAAAGTGGCTCTTGAGGAAAAGAGGATAGCGGCTGATACTGAAATGAAACGGCTTGAGTTGGAAGCCGAGAAAGAAAAACGTGACCATGAGTATCGAATGAAGCTACTTGAGGCACAGGTGCCTGCTACAGGTGTAACTGATGGAGCTATGGGAGGAGGTGTACCTCCTGGCTCAGAGTCAACCAGTAGACGTGACTACCAGGCTATGAAATGGCCTTTACAGCCGTTCGAACCCGAGAAGGAACGGATAGACCAATACTTAGAGAAGTATGAAGCCATGTCTATTGCAATGGGTCTAGACAAACAGAAATGGTGTTTGAAACTCTCCCAGGGACTCCGTGCCGAAGGTTATGAGGTGTATGCACGCTTACCACCGGGTTTACAGAAGGATTACCCGGCATTGAAAGCGGCTCTCTTGAAGAGATTCGAGATCACAGCGCACTCATACCGAAGGAAGTTTCGAACGGCGAAGCGAGAACCTGGTGAACTGTTTTCAGCATACAGTGTGAGATTGAACTCATACCTTCTTAAATGGATGGCCTTGGCCGGATTTAAGGAGGAGTATGAAAGTTTGCGTGAGTTGATGGTTGTAGATCAGATGCGAATGCAAATGTCTAAACCCTTGCGAAACTTCTTAGGTGAGAATGGGGCTGAGAGATTGGATATAGTCACCAAGTTAGCCGAAAGATACGTTGAAGTCTATGGCGAGACTGGGGACACCAGTCCAACAGATCCGAGATCGAAAGATCCGGATCAAGGTAAGTCAAAGAAGAAGTCAAAGAAGACCACAGGTTCTGATGAACCAAAGAAACAGGTAAACTCTTTAGAGAAGATCTCTAACGTCAACCAAGGTAGGAATAGCCCACCTAGTTCTCCAAAGAGGAAGTGGAGTGAACGATGGTGCAAATTCTGCAAGTCCAGCACTCACAATACGAGTGAGTGTAAGAGTAAGCCCAAGGACTTTCACTTTGCTTGTCTTGCAGAGGTTAGGGATAGATCTTGCAGGAAAGTGAAGTCGGTTGATAGGAATGGAGAAACTAGACGACCTCCAGTGGTTGAGAGAGTAGAAGTGAATGGGCGACAGGTGTTGTGCCTCTACGACACGGGATTGCAATTTTCAGCTGTAATTGCATCCCACCTGACAGGCCCAGAGCAACTCACCGGGGAGATGACGGAGATACAGCCAGCCAGTAGGAGTGCTGTGGCGTTACGTTGCCCGATTGCCAATGTGGAGATTCGGAGCAAGTACGTTACTGGACGCATTCAGGCGGCAGTCGTACCGGATCCTCTCTATCCCCTAATTCTAGGCCGGAAGTACGTGTTTCTGGGCGAACCAGAACACCCTAGCATCCCTAAGTCTAGGCAGGTCAGAGATAGAGAGGAAGAGGGTCTCGAAAAGGTAAGTCTCCGAATTCCTCACCCGGATAGAATGAGTAATGCTCGGAACAAGGATGCGACGGAGTGTCCTTGTTCGGAATGGTTGCCCAACAATGAAAACCCGTTAACTCAGGGTAAGTTCAACTCTGATAACCAGTCAGAGTTAATTCAGACTGGAACAGAGAAAAGGCAGAGGGAACGTAAGTTGGTTCCTGAGAGCTTCAGAGCTAATCTGCTGCGAACGGTACATGTCAGGTCCCCAACCGGACATCTGACTGTAGGGACAACCAGTAAATGTCTATCCCGGTACTATTGGTGGCCGGGAATGACAGGCGACGTGCGCAGGTATATTAGGTCTTGTCCGGAGTGCCGTAAATGCACACCTGAGAAACGGACGAAGACGAAGATATCCTTAGAGGTTGGAGACCGAATTCTAGTACTCCTCCCAATCGAGGGGAACGAATTCGAAATCGGGTGGCAGGGCCCATTCCTAGTGGATAAAGTGGGGCTCCACAAGCACTATGGAGTGGTGATCCTGGGAAAGTCTACTACTTTCCATTCCAGTCTCCTCATGCGCTATGAGGGGAAGCCCGATGATAAGTCCACCAGCCCAAGGGCGCAGAGATTCGCTGAAAGAACGGTTCGGGGTTCAGGTCAGGTAGCGGAAAGCCTGTCACACCATAGGAAGTCCTATATGTATGTGCAGGTACCTTCTTCGGTTCAGCCCGGTGCTCGGGGGAACATGACAGGCCAAAGGAACACCCGCAGTGCTAGCTACACTGAGAACCGAGGTAGGAAGAGGTGGGTTGTGTCGGAACGGACACATACCCTTGGTCCCTCAATCCGACCGACTGCAGTCCAGCTGGGTCCTCGAAAGGGGAAGCTGGAGTTGCAGAAGTCCAGTAAACTCTGGCAGGAACGATCGTTAAATCAGGTCGAGACGGGAGCTCTGGTCCGCAAGATACTGCGAGATGCCCGATCGCAGTAGCGGAGTAGGCGTTGATCACCCGTGATACTGAATAGCTTGTCACCCCACCGAATGTGGTAAAAGTATTCTATACAATATTGACGGGTTAGACTTCCTCACCCGCCATCCGGTCTCTTAGAAGGAAGAACGAACGACATAGACAGCTTCTGCGTAGAAGTGGAACGACGGGGTCGATCCTCTTAAAGTGGGGGCCTATGTGACGAAACGCGTTTATCTGTCTTGGGTCGTCAAATTCCCGCACTATTTTGGCGCGTCATCGGGGACTTTCCCAGCTAAAAATAGACTGAGGGAAGCCGATGGAGGACTTATTATCTAGAATCGTCTCGAAACACCGGAATTCGAGTAACCCGTGATGCTGGGTATCGCTCTAACTTCCCGTGCAGAGAGATCTAGAAACTCTAGGCGGGAAATGACGTTTTCCCGAGAAAGTATCTTTTCTCGAGAAGCACTCGCTTCTTGTGCGCATTGAGTTGGCACGAAGCGGGAAATTGGCTAAACCAGCAGTCATTCACTTACTTTTGTTCGAAGAGAACAGACGCTGGCCTGAGTGTGAGCCATTTTTGTGTTGCGTCTCACCTCAACCATGATTCGGCTGACTGTTATGAAAAGGCAGCTGAGAAGCCCTTGAACAGTTCGGAAGCTGACTGGAGAGCTGGTTTCACCATCCAGGTAGATATTTGGTTAAATCATTTAACTTTGTACGTGTGTTCCACACGCCATTGTTCTAACCTCATTACCTATGCGGATGTCCTTGCATACTAATTAGCAAACCGATCGATAACGCAGGTGACAATTAATCGTGGGTTTGTTTACCGTGTGCTCGCGAATCAGCTGTTAGGAACGCCGTAATGTGATGTAGGCGATTTGGGTTCCAAATATATGTACCATATATTGCCAATCGTTGCATCTATTAGGTTGCTGTGTTAGAATAAAACCTAGTTACTTGTGCCGGATGGAAACTTAGATTATGTCAGTCAGTTGCTGAAGCCAGAAGAACGGTTAGAAAACCAGGTAAGTTGGTAGGTGGAGATTCAGACAAAAATGTGCTTAGTTACTAAGTAAAGGAAGAACTTAGTTCTGTGCCACCAGGAATGCTGTAACTATTGTGTAAAAACTTAATAGTGAATTCATTGTGTGGAACAGCGGATTTCTGTGGAAAGGTAAGTGGCTTTGGTGCTATATCTATATATATATATATGATGTGACATTGTGTATATATTAGTTCATGGCATGGGATACTTCCTGGGGTAATTCCGAACGCCGAATAGCTCGACGCGTGATCACACTGCGTGCCGTCGCGAGGTAAATATGCGTTCTGAAATCTTGTCTAAGCTATCCTGTTTCTTTCATACTGGCGCTAGTGCGAGTGAATGCTAAGGTGCTGGAAGTATGGAAGGATGCAGGAGGCTGTATGAGACTGGGGAAATATAGAATATGGGGGATGTGAAAGCAAGTTATGAAAGTATGTGTTGGTAGACCAAACCAACGATGAAGTTCAGTCCAGGCCAAGGCTAAACCACTTGGGAGGACAGACTTGGAACAGTACCCTTGGAACATGGGGGGGGGGGAACATGTATTCTCAAGAAGGCTTCTTGACTCTAAGGCAGAGTCTAATAAGAAGAGTTTGCTGTGGCGTGGGCAGGTGGTCCCACCAGCAAACAGGCTTGTGTACATATTGGATGTGATCATGTACTATTCCTATATCCCGAGGGATGGTATATTGATCAAGATTATGTTTCTTAATGTACATTGATGATGTTAGGAACGAGTCTAGGGACTCTTTACCTATTTGTTTAGTTCGATTAAATTAGAACAATAACAGCCTTGTATCATTAATGACGTTAGCGACGACTGGTAGATGATTAGGGATAGGTGAGACCAATGATCAGACTCGTCATTCTGATGTCTAGCTCTGTTTGACGGGCTGTTCTGTGAGGCCAGCTGACATTTGTGAACCCATGCTTGACTACTCTCCATATAGAGATAATGCTTTGGTTATATGAATAACTAACTAGCATGACTGAGAATTGAGTAGTTTTGGTAGGATGCATGTGAACTAATGTTTGGGCCAGTGTACTCTCACCGGTCGCTCTTCCTTTTCAGGAGTTTGCCTGTTGAGGAACCAGTCAACTATAATTGTTGTTGGCAGGAAACCACTTCGTGTGACAGAGCGAAGGGTTCAGTTCTTTACTTATCACGCCAGACTCCATCACACCAGGTACCCAATGTGATTCACCATGCGTGAAGGTTGCTTCAAGACATACAACTGCCCGGAAGGTGCACGTGTGGGAAGTGATGGTTTGTGATCGTTTAACATAGAAGATACTCTGTTTTGCCAGGAACATTTCAGCATGTTGAGTAATCATGCTCGACAGGGAACACCGGTCCGTCTGGTTTGACGGGGGTTCTGCCTAAACGCAGAAGTAACTAATCTTCAGACACTTGAATGGTTCTTTGGACAGCTCGAGTGGCAGGTCTTGAGAAGAACTACACCAGTATGGACGTGTGTCAAGTGTAACCCGGTGGAAGGGACTATGGATTATAGTCCAACCTGAATTGTTTCCGTAAAATAGATGTCTGATTCTATTAATGTACTGTTTCCGTATCCAGATTATCAACTGTGTTCTAGAAGGACTCAGTAACTTTTCAGTAGCCATATCTGATCCTACAAAGTGTGACTGTAAGAGACCATTGAATTGGGCAATGCCATATCGGTTCTGCAGTGGGACTGTGCTATGAGTGACAGACCATTCGGTTGGTCAGTGACTATTTAGTTCATCGAAGTAACCAATACTTGGAGCCAAGTCCAGGAAGATTGTCTCCAACTCGGTTGTGTTCGAGAACTGTATTACCAGTGACTCCGTGGGAGTGTTATAGATGCAGTTGGTCCAGTGAAGTGTGGTCCAGCAGTGACTCTATTGTTGTGGTTCCACGTTCGGGAGACGGAGTGGTCTCCAAGGTTCTAGTCATCTCACTGGAAGGAAGCCGGGTGAGTGGCGGACCAACTGGACGGGACATCTGCATCCACTCTACTTCTCAACTCGATGAAGACACCTACATCTCTAATTCTGTCTCTACTCTATCTTCTATTGGTGTAAATAGATTCTTCTATCAGGATGTTCATTTCAGTTCTATATTCTCAAGGGTAGAATAAACGTTATGTAAGTTGACTTGCTCTTTGTATAATGATTGAGTGTGGTCTCGGACGATGCCTAAGTGTTCATTGTTCAACAGGGGTAGGTAGTTAGTGGGGGTCTAGAATCTGGAGGGGTGTGTAGACTTAACTAAATAACCTGAGATCAACCACAGAGACAAAAAGTGTATCTGCTCGTCCAACCCCTGGGGCTAGAATACACGGGAGTGCTAGAGACACCTCGGGTGTGGTTCACTCTCACTACCCAAGGTGAACCCGAAACACTCCGTTACAGAGTGAATGGAACATTCTTGCACAATCTTTCAAGTAACTAGCAAAATCAGCTTCTTGCTTAGCTGTGAAAACAAGGCTATGCCTATAATTTGGTACGAGTCTAGTAGGCAGACCATTTCCTTCTCTGTCTTTTGTAAGATTGTTATTGAGGGTAGAGCGAGCAATGCCGTACTCCCTTGCAGCTTTCCTCACTTTCATTCCATTTTTCACAGCATTAACAGCTTCTCTCATACGTTCCTCCGTAACGAGACCCTTGTTGGTGTTTCTGATGTACAATCTTGGCATCTGAAACAAAAGAGTGACAGAATTATATAACATTTAGAATGGTAGGCCTATCATTTGCAAAGAAATACTGATCATAGCACGAATGGCGTGCATCTTTAATAAATCACTGAAATCAAATTTGTTAACAGTTTTATTGGTCTAGATTTAGACCCCAGTATAAAAAGAATCAATAATGCTGATATTCGAATGCAATCTTCAACACTTTTAATAACAACAGACTGTCTTGTCAATTTCTTCTATGGGGAGAAATGAACCATGGGGAGAAATGAACCGGTCCATTTCTCCCCCATCAATGTATTAAACTATTCAGCCATAAAGTCTCTTAAATCTAATATTATATGCTATATTTTTTATATGAACTCTTAAATAACAAGTAAATAAAGATATTAACGTAATTATCTTGTCCTGATTCCTGACTATGCGTCTGCTTTACGATGGTGTCTGGAACTGGAAAAAGAAAGTTTAGTGCAGAAAATTTTCAAACTTTGCGTGCGGGAAGTCGATGGCAAATTAAAAATTCGGACTATGTTTGATGTGGAAAACAAACTTATTATGGTTTCACTTTCATTGCATCACAGCCAGGGGCCAGAGAGGGGGTGGTCCATTTCTCCCCTATGTCCATTTCTCCCCAGTCTCCCCTATTTATATGAGAGATGTGAGTGTGAAGATTAGAACTTTATTGCGAAGTCGTACTGACTCTGCTTCCTATCAGGCCAACATGTCTGCCACGCTGAAGATTCCGCCATGTATATCATTCGCATGGTGTGAATATTTGCGTATTCTTGATGATTGTAAATCACTCTTAATACATATTCGCAACCCTTGTGCATTCTGGATTCTCCTATGAATGCCTATCATTAGGATGACTTGACCATGAGCAGAGTATGCAGAGGCCTTCAGAGGAGCTACACGGGCAGACCTAAAGTGGATCTATCAGTCAATGGACCCAGGCCTATCCTAATCCTCCAAATCATAAGGTTATCTCTCTCTTAGAAAGAAAACACATCACACTCAGTTTTCAAGAACTGATACCTAAATGTAGATTCATCATCTTCACACTTAGCATGTACAACATTCAAATGTATACCATGTTTCCACTCTTATTGACATCTCATGTATTGATGCTTGTTTGTTGATGGTCTGTGACATTGGTTCTATATGCATTTTTTCTAATTTATCTTGTGCAAACCACAGGAGAAAGTGTATTTACCAGGCCAGAAGACACAGGCCCATTCAATAAATAATTAACTGTCACTGATCTTATGTTGATTTATTAGTTCAACCTATCTGTGATTCATCATTTAATGTGTACATCATGTGGTCAAGATCTAGTGTGATTGGTTATGTGTTTAATTGTTTAAAAACAAATTCAATCAGGATGAAATACTAAAAATTGGGAGAAAGACTAGGTCTATCAACTGCTCAATATCCATGCTTTCTTAACATAAATCAGGCTGAGAGAATTCTCCAGACTTTCCTCAGATTTGATAAACAAAAGGGGGGCTCAAGAGCTATAAGAATCTTTGGAGAAGGGGCAGAATCCCAGTTGGTATTTATTATTCTCACCAGGGCCATAATCTATATCTCCTAGACTAAATTAAATAAGACGAGGCCTGCAGATAACTCGAGGGCCATATTCTGGGGTTATTGAAGATAGAAGAGGATGGGGCCCAACTTCTTTGTTTAGAAATGGGGCATGCACTACAGTGATCTCCCACTCCCTTCAAAAATATATGACAGGCCCTAACAAACATGATAGAAAACCGGCATCAAAATATTAACAACAATACTCTATGTGAAACGATGTTTATAGACTTTAAAATAGCATTCGATATGATAGATCATACTATCCTAATTAAAAAACTAGAAACAATGAAAGTAAGCTTTAATATAGTGACATTAATACATTAATTCTTATTAGACAGAAAACAAGTAGTATCACACAATAAATCTCTATCCCAAGCTATTACCATTAATACTGGAGTACCTCAGGGGTCTATACTTGGCCCTTTGTTATTTTCCATTTATATAAATGATCTTTCCTTATATCTGTCATCGTCCTGCGATTTATTTGCAGACGACTGCACAGTATATACAAACGCTATCGATCGTAATGTGCTAGAATTATCCTTGCAACAGGAAATAAATAGTGTAGTTAACTGGAGTCATGCAAACCGCATGCAAATTAACATTTCTAAAACAAAATCTGTGTTAATAGGAACGAGGCAAAGACTTCACACTCTAAACTCGCAGAGAACTTTTCAGCTGCACATTGGTAGCACACCTATAGAAAGTGTAACCGAGCACAAGGCACTGGGTCTTATCATAGATCAAAATCTATCCTTTAATTCCCATGTTCATGCTCTTGTTAAACACATAGCCAAAAAAGTATACCAACTTGCCAAAATTAAAAACTTCCTCGACGAAAACACAAGAAAAATATTCTATACTTCCCACATACAAACACATATTGATTATTGCTCCACAACCTGGGATGGATGCTCCAAATCAATAACAAAACGCCTTTATTTGCTCCAGAAAAGGGCAGTGCGTCTAATCAATGGTGATAAGTTTACAGACAATTCTAACCTACATGAACGTCTTCAGTTACTGCCACTCCACAAACGCCTACTTTTTAATAAGGCTAAACTAACTCACAAAATCCTATTTCAAAATGCCCCAAGCTACCTTTGGCCATTATTTAAATATAACGCTAGACATAGTGAACGACTAAATATACTTCATGTCCCTAAACCTAGGATAGACTTATATAAAACAAGCTTAGCATACTCTGCCACTCAGTTGTGGAATAATCTTCCAGAAGAAATCAAAGACACCACCAATCATTATACATACAATCGCAACCTGTTTGAACACTACATCACAACAGACTACATGCCACCTTAAAAAAAAAAACAGCAACAAAGACAATAATAATGGTAAATTATCTCGAACGACAACTAAAAAAAAACATTCCCATATGTGTGGCACATTACACCCGCCTTGGGTATTTATGATACCCATGTTAAACATGGCCTCAACGAGTCATGTATTATTGATTATTTTTCATGCGTTTTAATGCTTATTGTTATTTTGTTGTAAAAGAATTGCTTCATAAGAGATGTTGAATGAAAGAATGTATGAGAGGAAATAGAGAAGAAGGGCAGAATGTCAGACGGGCCTGCGTGCCCAATTCTTAACCCTTTGAAAATAAAGATTTTCGTTCGTTCGTTCGTTCGTTCGTATCTATATTAATCAAGTATTTAATAAATGATAGCATGCATTCTGCAACGCCACCGGCAATTTATTTGTATAACTACAAAGCCGAAGTTCTGAAACGAGCAGCAGAAACGCTTAACACAAAACATACTAAGAGACAAATAGGAATTTTTACAGATGCGCATAGTAATAATTGTCATGTAAAGAAAACACATAGAGCCAGAAGACTAAAAGAAAAGATGCCAGCTCAATGCAACATTCCAGGCAACGAGGAAACAGATTGACATGCAAAGCTGGGTGGATGTCTACAACACAGTGATGTAAACACAACAAACGAATCTGCAACAGTTTCTTACTGGACAAAATCGACTAATAACTGCCCTGGCCGTGTGAAAATTGATGTTTATCAGCAACGCTGAAGAAAAACTCAGGTCGTATGTTTAGATTGTAAACATCATAAAAATATTTAACTATATATCACTAACTGAAGAAAGATGTGCCGAGTGTCTTCCACACTATACACATGATCGCTGCGGGCACTGACCATATCTGCCTTATAGTGCTCCAATACCCCATCCAGCGGCGCAGACCCAGCCAATCTGTCCCACTGCTCGTTTCCCAACACACCACTATGGGTTGAGGAAAAGGATCCGACGGATGCTCCCTATCTTTGATGTTTTAATTGGTGCATTCCACTCTGCACGATGCATAGAAAAAAAAAACTGCGAGAAAACTACAGAGAGGATGAGCTGAACATGATAACGCCGTAGTCACTGTGCCATCTCTGAAAATAAAATATATAATTATAGATACGGAAATTTTTCTGTGACTATGGTCTAATCTGTGACCGACTGGGACTACACATTCAGGATGCCAGGACTAAGAGGCCATTAATATGTTTAACATACTGTTTGAAGTTGAGAAGGCGCAGTTTATTAGGACCCACAGGCCCACTTGTCTTCAGACAAATTGACACCCTGGCAATTCCGCCATTGAGTCTAACAACGCAAAAGTTAACTTTTTATTTATACATTTCATGGCCTTGAAGCATTTACTTTTGATTTGCTTTTTGGTTTCATAATACATTTTAAATTTACCAACTCTGTTAGCGTTACATTATATATAATACAGTATCATTTCTTATTTGAAAATTGAGCATTCCCACCGAGAACGTTATGAGGGTATTCATTCAAGTGCGATGTGTCATTAATTTTCTGAACAGTTTTTTGTGTGTGCTGAAGCTGTGTGGGTGCAATTGTTCAAATATTCCAGAGAAACAAGATAATATTTGCAATGAACTGTGTAAAAAATAAAAAAAATCCTCCATGAGTGATTGCACAAACCTGTCAACTATTGTGATTATTCTCACGCAGTATCTGTCACTTGTGGAGCCGTATTCTTCTAGCACAGTGGTTCTCAACCTTTTTTGGCCCATGCACCCCTTCACCATGTGTTCAGAATGTCATTCCCCAACTCCTTTCGTATTTCCTCCCTATAAATCCACCCCACCGCCCATAACAATATACGTAAAAAAAAAAACTAAATTTAATAACACATATTAGAACAAGTCTAGACGTCTGGGGTAGGAGTGGATTCATCACCGGTTGAGAACCACTGTTCTAACAGGAATGTAAAGGATGATTTGCTTGATCGGCGAAAAAAAGAACACCAAAGTTAAAGGTAAAGATCACTTTTATACGTCTGTGAAGTTATAAGATAAATATAGATGATTTGCCTAGGGATATCCCGATGGGATGGGTTCTCATACTAAATCAGCCTTCCCAAGGAAACCCTGAAATAGCCCCGAACTCCCACAAATATTGAATTTGACAACAAAAGATACGAATCCAACACAAAGATAGAAGAATAAGTTCATGTAGAAAGCTTGGAGAACATGTCCATTAACCACAGACAACAGAGGAGACTGCTCACTCTATAAGGACAAGTTGTCTATGTGTTGTCGTCCAGCCTCACTCCAATCTCCACTAAAGTAATAAACAGTGTGATATATCAACTGTAAACAACACATTGGGAACAACACGTTCACAATGAATTAACGCAAAACCTTGATTAAACATACACACTATATTGAGAAGAATTGAGTTTTGGGAAAATCTGTTATGAATTGTAATATCATGTACACAACGGCATACGGTAAACACATGAATCCCACAAATCAATGAAAGAAGGAAAAAAAAACAATATTAAACGACCCCCCCCCCCCCAACAAAAAAATAAAAAAAAAAATAAATAAATAAATAAAATCAACAGATTTATAAACTATTAAACCGATAAGTATCAATCAGTTTTCTCATTATTAATATCACTAAGGTTTATTTATCTCCTTAAACCCCCCCCCCCCCCCCCCAAAAAAAAAAAAAAAAAAACAACAACACTATATCCACATATGTCAAGCAAAATAAAAACAACCAAGTGCACAAACTACTAAATCCATCTCCGAATCTATCCAGTTGATGAGGGAAGTAGTCTCTCACCAGTAAATTCAACTAATATATCACTTTGCACTGAGGAGAACTTCTTCTTCTACACCCCCTCACAGCCCATGAAGAGCTGGGTTAACCAAGTTTCTTCGCAATGTTACTAATATCCTTAAGGAACAGAAAGAAAAATAATTCCTGGGCTTCCCTATTAATTAGTCTTGTGAAATAATGAACTCGATGTTGTAATCAGCCTATGTGGTATAATTAAAATCCAGTTCGTCTTCCAGGGCCATGCTGGTAGCAAAATTGGCAGTTGATCACATAGGGATACCTATACTGGTACAAACGGGCTTGATGGTGTTGAGGCAGGGCAGAATTGCTTGGTAACAGGTAATCACTCTTGAAGAATTCAAAGGTTAATTGCCCAGATCATTAAAAAAAATTATGAAGAAGTCCCTTTGTTCAGGTTAATGAATCTGAACATCTGAACAACAATCAGTAGAGCGAGTTGTATATCCAAGGTTCCCATTGACAAGGTCAACCAGTGAGTTAGGTAGCAACCAGTCAGTTGGGTAGCAACCAGTGAGTTAGGTAGCAACCAGTGAGTTAGGTAGCAACCAGTGAGTTAGGTAGCAACCAGTGAGTTAGGTAGCAACCAGTGAGTTAGGTAGCAACCAGTGAGTTACGTAGCAACCAGTGAGTTAGGTAGCAACAACAATCAGTAGAGCGAGTTGTATATCCAAGGTTCCCATTGACAAGGCCAACCAGTGAGTTAGGTAGCAACCACTGGAACGCTCCCGACATAAACATTTGTGGGCGATAGACAGGGGCTTTTACCGAGCCGTTCATGCATATGCTGGGTGACACTGATGCAGGGGGTAGTTAACGTCAATATGTATTCCTGACCTCAGTGTACACAAATGAGAGGAATGAAGTCCCTTTATTTAGGTTAATGAATCTGAACTTCTCAATAGCCATCCACCATCAATTCCATTTGACAACGGGCCCCGACTGAAAGGCCAATACCTCCACCCATCTCTCTCTGGCGCTACACAATGAAAAAAAAACAAACAATCGATATACATTTGAAAAAACAAAACCAATGTCAATATAACCAAAATATCAACAAACATCAAGAAAAGAAAATAAGAGGAGGAGAAAGAAGAGTGTTTCCAATTCACCACTTCCTCTTCTCTGGTGATGGAGTTTAATCCAACTCTGATGGAGTGTGTTGTATCTACTCAATGATCAACACTTGATCTCCATTGATGCTGTAATACCATAATGAGATATACTCTCAAAATGAGATAAGTGCAGTAAAGTAAGAAAAATGTCTTTAGGAAGAGACAAAGGCCTGTTGAGACAAAGACAGGGTTAGACACAGGCATGGTGAGACAAAAACAGGGTGATAAAAAGTCAGCATTTCAGATGCCAGCACCATGTAACAAATCATCATTATAACATCTCATCATCTTCCGTCCATATCTGCAAACTGCAATACGTAAATGTCAACTGACAAATGTCAAATGGCAAATGGCCAATGACCAGATCGGTCAACAATCTCTTTGTGTGGCACTCCGGTACACAATTGCCTTCCCATCATGACTTAGGAGCGGGGGGGGGGGGGGGAAGGGGGGTTGATAACTCAGTTAGCAAATCCCTGTACATAAAATATTCGCCATGTAATCAACAAGAATTGTGCAATGCTGGCATGGGGTGCACGTCCTGCAAAACAATTGGATGCGTCTATCTTTCTTACCATACGAGATTACAACTAAAAAAGAACACGGCATTCACTTCACTCCCAGAGCGTATCTACGAAAAAGACTACATGACAAACCACACACTATGTAAATTTACAAAAGATGTGAATAAGAAGATTCACCCGTAAATGCACGATAGTTCAATATACAGTTTAGCAAAAAAAAATAAATTTTTTCCAGCATGAAAAGCATGTCCATGATATGCGTTGATAGTAACATTTCTACAGCATAGGGAGAAAGGTTCAAGATATACATGTATAGTGAATAGGTTTACTGTATATAGAAAAAGGCAGATGTTTTGCATTAATAGTGAGATATCATTCACAGAGCATAAAGTAAGTCACCCATAGAGATGAAATTGTAACGTAGCAGAACCATCAGTGGGGCAGACATGTAAGTTCCGTAGAAAGCGAACCTAAGGCTATTTTTTTCAATGAATCGTTGTTCTCACAGTTTCACAATTCACATAAAAACGCAATGATACCTGCACTTTTTTCTTCTTCAGAGGCACGTTCATGACATGTATAATGAATTTATAAGCTTACCTTGGGCAAAAGAGAGCAGAATTGGGCGATAAAAAACTCCCCTAAACTAGGAAGCGACTTGACTTGGTGACGACTACATTTTCAAGTGAATGGTTATTGTCTTGCTGGGTTCCAACTAGAACCTAGCTAGAACCTGAACCAATCACTGAGATCAATTAAGACAAAGGCTTGTTTCAAATATGTTGTCCTTTGTGTTATTTATATCGCAAGCCCGTACAGCTCTTTATGTGGTCACCAGAACAGCACACTTCGGAAACAAGTTCCTGGAAATATGCGATGGGTGAGGTAAAACATATCACAACGTCTTAAAGTGCATTGTGATTTTTCTGCCCGTCACATATTTGTATAGACCAATCGGCACTTGTGGCTGATCATGCCGCCTTCCTTTACTTCCCAAGTCATTTTCTTGCAACTATTTTAGACTGGATCAACCTGGGAGCCCTGGTCAATTTTCAACATTCAAACTCACCCCAAAAGGTATCAAACCTTTTACTATCGACTGCAGCGAGTGCCCAGCCACTACTCTAGCGCTGTTCCAAGTAAAACAGACCTGCCGGCAGTAAGAATGGATGGGAGCATTCTGAGTAGAACCCAGTCAATGACATATCTTGGCGTGAGGCTTGATCGTAGCCTGTCCTTCAGAGATCATGTCGATTATGTCATAACGAAGGCTCGAAAAGGTTTGGCAGCAATGAGAGTCATGGCGAGTGCCAATATCGAGCAAAGACTGCTATTACTTCTGTTCCAAGGACTTGTGCTTTCACGCATCGAGTATGCCCTGGCCATCCTCACTGTCAGCCCTACACAGATTGGAAGACTTGAAAAGGTACAAAACGAAGCCATGCGCATCATTTTGGGCTGCACGAAAGACACCAGCTGTGTAGCAATGAGATACCTCCTTGACTTCCCGACAATGGAACACAGAATCAAGATCTGGAGAGCTCGTGCATACTTAAAAATAAGTGCAGATGAGCAGCACCCTCTGCATGACGCTGTATTCAGAGAAAAGGGTGACAGGCTAAAGAGGGGCAAATCATGGATGGGTCGGGCGGAAGATGTCGTCGGACAGGTCTGCAGTCTTACCAGTATCAACCCCGGCAAGGAATGGGTGCCGGTGCCTCCAGCTTTTAAGTGTACCTTCTCCTGCATTATCACACTCGACAGACGGTGCAGAGAGCAGAACCCTGCCGCTGTCAATGCAGAGGTTAACGCGCTCATCTATGATCACTCAGATAGCCCCGAAGTGCTCATCTATACAGATGGATCTGTTGTAAAGCAGCAGCGAAGTGCGTGGGCATTTACAGCCCGCTCAGCGGGCCGAACCGTTCAAGAATCCAGTGGTGCCCACTCCATGACCACGAGCAGCATGACGATGGAGGTGATGGCAGTTACACAGGCTTTCATATGGCTGGAATCACAGCATTATACCAACGTGTGTGTACTAAGTGATTCAATGAGCATGATTCAGAAGGTCGAAGCTGGATCTGTACGTAGACAGTGGACTGAGTCGCTGCGGAAGTCTGTTGTCCGCAAAGTCACCTTCATCTTCGTCCCGGGACATGCGGGAGTCGAGGGAAATGAACGAGCTGATAAATTGGCTGGCTCTGCACCCCCTGTAGATGGCCAGCCCATGGATCGTGCCGATGTTATTAACGCCCTTAAAGATATGGCGAGAACAGAGGATTTTGACGCCAGTGATTCCACATCGCTTTCCAGGATGAAAGACCTGGGAGTAAGAATCGGCACAGCCAGACGCGAGAGGTACATCGGGAAAACAAAGCGCCTCGTCAACCAACACAGAACTGGCACTATTAGCCACCGGACGCTGATGCATATGCTGGGGGGAGGATCTGAGCACCTATGGACATGTCCGGAGTGCAACGAAGATACCCCAACTGATAACTAACTAACTAACTGTTCCAAGTAATAATCATCTGGCTGTGATCATACAAGAGCAAAGGTGATACTATGGATATTCTCGAAATGTCCGTGCATTCGTGATCATCATCATCATCATCATCATCATCATCATCATCATCATCATCATCATCATCATCATCATCATCATCATCATCATCATCATCATCACCACCACCACCACCACCACCACCACCACCACCACCACCACCACCACCACCACCACCACCACCACCACCACCACCATCATCATTATCATCATCATCATCATCATCATCATCATCATCACCACCACCACCACCACCACCACCACCACCACCATCATCATCATCATCACCACCACCACCACCACCACCACCACCACCACCACCACCACCACCACCACCACCACCACCACCACCACCACCACCATCATCATCATCATTATTACCTTCATAATCATCATCTTCCACTTTAGCCGTCAAGGACCGGAGTGAGGAATAATTGTCGTTCTAACGCCGATGGGTGGCACTGGATAGTTCATTCTGTGTGATGTAGCAATGTCTTTGATTGGATGTTTTGGCAAAATCTCAAAGAGATAGTGGACAACCACAGTTCCTCTTTCCCAATGTGATCCTGGCCCGTTATAATTTTAATAGCCTTTCCTGGCTCAATTGCTTGAGTCCCTAAATAGAGTCCAGGATAGCCAAGGGAGTCCCCAAGGTGAACATGAAAAAGATTTCCTCGAACATTAATAATATTCTTGTAAATATTCATCGCCCCTCCGCTCTCAGCTAAATAATTAATATCTAGGTTATATTAATTAATAGCAACAACAACGTAATCACTCAAGGAATTCTTGTAACACTCAAGAGTGGAAATGAAATCTCTTTTATATTTAATAAACACAACAAACTATGGTATTAGTCATTCTGTTAACAAAATAATAATACATTCCAAAGGCATGATATATAAAAACATTAATACCCCAAATATTCACTTAAAATACACACACACACACACACACACACACACACACACACACACACACACCAACCTAACCCTCGATTCCCCAGTGGGTTAACTAATATATATATATATATATATATATATATATATATATATATATATATATATATATATATATATATATATATACTTAGTGGGCCAGGAGATTTGCTAACTTGCATTACTTCGGTTTTGGCTATATTTATGCTCATATTGTATCTGCTGCATGTTGAACTCAGATTATTAATACTATTTTGCAGTCTGTCCTCGTCGCTTTAATACAGGCACTGATCGTCTGCAAATAGAAGTTCATTTATTGTATGTGGATCTGTTGTTTAATCTGAAGTAAAGTGTTCAAAATTTTCTGAATCTGTTCTGTCAATGCTTGCTTGTTTGGTTTTTCTGTTTATATAGATATTAAATAGAGGAGAGAGCACACATCACTGTCTCACTCCTGTATTGACTTTGATCATATCTAATATACCTTCTTGTGTTCTTACTGCACTTTGGCTCGAGTGGTACATGGCTATGGTATTTTCTAGCAATTGTCCTTGTATCCTATAGTCTTCAAGGATTGTCCATAATTTGTATCTGTCTACTCTATCCATAGCCTTTTCCTGATCTACAAACACAATATTCTGCTGGTCACTATATTCGATGTCTCTCTCCCCCCCCCCCTACCCCCACACACACATACTTATCTAGGTGTGAATAGTGCATCAATGCAACGCTTTTACTTTTCCTGAAACCAAATTGTACTTTGCGTAACTGTTGCTCAACTATGGGTCTAGCTCTTTGTTCCAGTAGTTTTGCGTACATATTCCATATATGACTCAGGATTAACTACGTATTATTTCTTTCTCTAAATTGCTAACACTTTAGGAGCGCAAATTCCCAGAAGAAATTTCAAGGCATGAAATAGTTAGTCAGCAATATATTCAACAAATTGAAAATTGGATTTGCAGATATGTGTCCATGTGGGAGAGTGCAAGCAAACTGTGGGAGATGTCCTACGGGGCTTTAGATTCCACAACAGGAGCAGTGTGGCGACATGGCCGTTTCAATACAAATAAGAGGATAACTGTATGGTGGGCGGAGACATATGAGACATATCGCCTATTTCCTTAGACAATTTAATGAGGTTGTTTATGGGCGAAAATAGTATCTGTCGTTGTAGTAGCAGTAATAAAACAACCATCATTACTACTAGCTGCAGCAGTAGTATATCAGTAGTCTTGGTAGTAGTAGCAACATGCGTAGTAGTAGTGGTAGTAGTAGCGGTGTTAGTAGTAGTAGTAGTAGTAGTAGCAGTAGTAGTTGTAATAGTAATAGTAGTAGTTATTGTAGTAATAGTAATAGCTGTAGTAGTAGTAGTAGTAGTAGTAGTAGTAGTAGTAGTAGTAGTAGTAGTAGTAGTAGTAGTAGTAGTAGTAGTAGTAGTAGTAGTAGTATTGGTGGTGGTGGTGGTGGTGGTGGTGGTGGTGGTTGTAGTAGTAGATGTTGTTGTTGTTGCTGTTGAAGAAGAAGAAGAAAGTGAAGAAGAAGAAGAAGACATGGAAGAAGAAGACATGGAAGAAGAAGAAGAAGAAGAAGAAGAAGAAGAAGAAGAATCTATTTTATTCTTATTGGAACGAACACAGTTATAGGATATACGTATAAATGGAACCGAATGGAAGCATGCAAGCCAGAAGAAAAAGAACGAGACAGATACTTGTTGACAAGTGTCGGATAAATAGTTGATGGCTCAACCCCAAAGAGATAAAGGATCCCCAGTTCCTCTTTCTCAATGAGATCCTGCCCGTGAAAATTAATTTAGCTGTTACTGGCTCAATGATTTGAGACCATTAAATAGAGTTTTGGAGAACCAAGGAATACCTCCAGGAAAACAATGAAATTTTTCTGAGTATCCCAAATGTCCTTAGGGGTGGCTCCTTGCCTCTCCTCTACCAAGTAAATAATTAATCTAGGGTAATTGCTTACAACAATTTTACTATGACAAGAGAACTCTCAAAAGAGAAATTAACCCGTAATTTTCATCATATATATATATATATATATATATATATATATATATATATATATATATATATATATATATATATATATATATATATATATATATATATATACATATATATATACACACATGTAATAACATACAACAATCAATGCAGTACAATTACAAGATTATCTACGTATTCATCTCTAACTAATTATCTATCTTCTGGCTGTGCCACTGTATCATACATTGTCCTCAGTGGTGTATCCTTTCTTAATTATAATTATTGAGCCTCTTCTGCTGGCCTAGTTATAATCTGTGGAAGAAAACAGGGTACATCCTCGTTGGTCTCCCATCCAGTTCTTGGATCTCGGTAGCATTCAGTCCATGTAGACTATATTCTTGAGTGTTCTTTTATTTTTTCCCCCTGTTAGATTTATTATGGCTCACTGGTTTTCTTCCCCACTTTACCTAGACTAAAGGAATGTTATACCTGTCCTGGAAGTGTGGTGAAAATTGGCAGGAAGTTGCTGTGGAATAGTATTTGGCCTCACTATCTCAGCTGACTCACTCATTTAAGTGGCTACTGTATTCAGTTAAGCTGCTGCTACTACTTTCACAGAGTGCTGCATTCACAAAGTCGGGTCTGGATAATGACCACCACTTTATTTATAAGAATGACTTCAACATGTCGACACGTTTCATGGTCTGAATGAGATGCAATTTCTTAAAAGCGATGTCGTAGGCTGAGGATTTTCTTTTCTCATGAATTTGATTTCGAAACTCTCCCACTCCTTCCGCTATTTCTTATATCTCATGCTGGCTTTGGGTAAAACGAATAGACCGCCGTCAGCTTTGCGTGCTGTATTTATACGCTGGCTTTTCCGGTCTAGGTTTTTGCAATTGGGTTATATTAAATCATGGATCGTACAATTGTGGAACAAACAATACTGTTGCGAAGTTCAGACTTTAATTGTCGACGGGAAATATTTACATGTTATGCTTGTGAAAATAAAGTATATCACAACAAGAGGTCATTAAATGTAGTTATGTCTTCAAATGAATGTCGTCTCTGGAATCATCTCTAACATCAATGCCAACATTTGGGCTTTAGTAAGCGCCTGTTGAAGTTGCTACTAAATATTAAGAGATAATATTTAAAATTAAAATCAAAACAAACCAAGATATACTTGCTATCCGAAATTACTAAAAACATTCATGCTTGAACTCGTTCCAGTCAACACATATGTATGCATCTAATTCACCGAAAAGAGTGCATGTTCAGGTTTCTTTGTCACGCTGGTACTGATTACATTTGGTCGTGGTCGGTTTATGCTTCTGTCTGACTACATTAATTGAGAAGGGTGTGACAATAGTAAACTGCTAGATTTTATAATACGAGTTACTTGCAACTGTTTAGTTGCTTTAGCCTCCTATTCACTGTGCCGACACCTGACCTGGTTATATTCTATTATGCCTGTCCAGTACCGATTTTGCACACCCTGCTGATTTCTGAGCTTGGAGAAGGGAAGGAAAGCTCTACAACACAATTCCTGTACATCAATATTACGCCGAGAAATGCAAATTATTTTCTGGGCCTAATTGATATTAAAACCAATTTTTCAGGGAAATCACACCCAACCAACAAACTAACTAACCAACAATCGAACGAAGAAACAAACGAAAGAACCACCCACCCAACCAACCAACCAACCAACCAACCAACCATCCAACCAGCCAACCATTTACCGGTGTCTCCCAGTCATAAATTCTATCTTTCGGGGAATCCATGTTATGTTCTCGTCACTAATCCACATCTCTGAGACAAATATGAGCAAGTGTAGCAGGTTTTGTGCAGGTCGTATATCATTACAGTATCACAGCCTGGGATTTAGAGATAAGTAGTAAATTTATTTTCAATTTTTTCCCCATTTTTCTCTTCATTGTTCTAATTTTTCCATTCTTCTCATCCCTTTCTTATACCTAAATGTAGTCACAATAGTGTCTTATCCGTAACTATACGTTATGTTTTGGGAATGTCTGTGTCTGCAGATGAATACTAGTCGCCGCAGAGTCTTGTATTTTCCGTAATTGTGTAAAGCTACGACGGGGAGTCAATTAGTAAGTCACACAATTCTGTGAGATGGCAGGTGAATGTAGTTGGTGATTTCTACAGGTGTCATTAGGTGACAGCAACATCGAACTTTATATTCCCGTTCGTCAGGTGGCGCTAGGTGTCTCATGCGCATGCGCAGCACATAAACAAAATGGCGACTGTACTTACGGAGTCTACAACCAAAGAGCAACGTGCTGTTATGCGTTTTTGTGGACAAAAGGACTGCCTGCAAAGACCATTCATAAGGACATGCTTCCTGTTTATTCTGACTACCAGCCCGAATCAAAGCGGGCTTCAATGCAATGGAAACATCCTTCTTCCCATTATGTCCAAAAATTCAAGGGAAGGTTATGCTGACAGTGTTCTGGGATTGCCAAGGAGTGCTTCTAACCAATTTCAAGAAGAAAGGTGACAATGTGAATTCTGAATCGCAGTGTGACGTTCTGCCGATACTTCATATGCAATTAGAAGAAAACGCCCAGGACTGCTGACTAGAGGAGTATTGCTTCTTCATGACAATGCCAGACCACATACGACTCGATTAACTGAGGAGAAAATTAACCAACTAATGTGGAACATCCACCTTACAGCCGTGACTTAGCCCCTAGCGATTTCCACCTGTTTGGTCCACTGAAAACCCACCTTGGCGGGAGAAATTTCGCGAATGACGCCGAAGTT